>OX465293.1:64497343-64877343 GCA_949987695.1 Merzomyia westermanni
CGCTGAGGTATCACAAATAGAATTAAAAGCGTTATCTAAATTTATTGACTCCACGAAGTGGTTCGATCCCCTGCCTTGAACAGGGTGTGAGTTGGTTTTCCCTGGCGTCGACGGCAGCGCAACCGTGTGAGTCGACTGGTCCTTCTCAGCTTTCGGGAGACCTTTGAACTCGGATACTCTAGGGTTGTTGGATCGGCTGACTGTTAAGCGGCTGAGCTGCTGTCGGCGTCGGGGATGACTTGCTCGCATCTCTGGGGCATAGAGGTGGGTAGAGACCGTATAGGGTATCACAATGGGCCTATTTAGTGGCCTAAGTGTCGGGCAGAGTCCAGGTACTCTGTCCTGCCCTTGCAACCTAACCTAACCTATAGTACTATTTCGAAAACAGCCACGATTTCTCGTCAGACTAATTCGTATAGTTTTGCTATTTCAGAGGATCTTGTGGAGAATCGAACCCACTCACTCTGATTGCCATCGCAGATGCCTAACCCATAGGCTATGCTGCGTGTAGTTTTGCAAGCTGCTTAATTCAAGTTTTCCTCTGATTGTTGTTTGTTATCTTGCCAACGGTATACACAATATTTTAGACATTCTGTCTATATGTAAATCATGCATGCTGGACTTTGTTTTTGTACATTCTTCTTTTCTATTTTTAGAAGATAGTTATTGTACATAACCGCGTGCTCCGGTATAAATTTATTTTGTTGTTGGTTTTACGGTCTGTTCATTTTTACATATTACTAAGATTTGATATGTTTCCATATCTGGACCAGTTTCGGAGATATTGACCAATATGTGGACCAAGGTGACCCAAAATGTGTTTAGTACAATATGGGTATCAAATGAAAGGTGATATCAAGTGCTTCAATAAGCGATGTAATTAAGTGCCATATCTTAATTAGTATGTGTGGGAGATATAATGATTAAAATCGGACTCAGTCTGTTATAAGTTCTGTGACGCAGCGAAGCGGGACGGGTTTACTAGTAGTCAATAATACACGAACTATGCAGTCCACGGTGCTTCGTGTTGGCTTCGGTCGCGCTTCAATATCTCCAGTCGATTCAACACTGGTCACGCAAGCGACAACATTTCTCTACCTATGGCAAAGAAACAAAGCTAAGAGCTAAAGATTATAGTCGAAAGGAAGCTGGAGCTACAGCTAAAAAATTAGTTGTATACAAAGAATTGCACAAAAGAAAGCGTCGTTTAATTTCGAATGGAGAGGTTCTTCCTAAAGCTGAAGTTTGAAGTTATTGGTGCGTTTGTCGCATCGCTGTAGTCGTATCCTTAACGTTAGAGAAATTTTCTTGAAAACTGGCATAGTTTACATTCGAAACCCAATTTGGTTTGGACATATATGTAGCCCAGAAAAGTTTAAAATCTAAGCTCAAAGTTTTAGCAGTGGCGTACCGTGCTTGAGCAGCTCGGCGTAGAATCCGTCCTTTTCAGGCGCTTTATTATTTTATAAATTTTTATAAATTCGCCTTGAGTTTACCTTTTTCTTTAAATGGTCATCTAACCGCCCGGTCGATTTTGACCGTCCAACATAGCTCGCCAGTCGTTTCTTCGTTGCGCCAACTGGCGCCAATTGGAAACACCGCGGGATCGCAAATCGGCCTCCACTTGGTTCTTCCATCGGAGTGGTGGTCTCCCTCTTCCTCTGCTTTCACCGGCGGGTGCCGATAAGAATATCTTCTGGGCTGTAGCATCTTCGCTCATTCGCACTACGTGGCCTAGCCAGCGAAGCCGCTGTGTTTTAATTCGCTGAACTATGTCGGCGTCTGCGTAAAGTTCATACAGCTCATCATTAAATCTTCTTCGGTACTCGCCGTCGCCAATGCGTAGAGGTCCACAAATCTTTCGAAGAACCTTTCTCTCGAATACTCCCAGAGCTGCCCCATCAGATGTTGTAAGTGTCCACGCTTCTGCACCATACAGCAGGACGGGTGCGATGAGTGACTTGTAGAGTGTTATTTTCGTTCGTCGAGAGAGGACTTTACTTTTAAATTGCCTACTCAGTCCGAAGTAGCATTTGTTTGCAAGAGTAATTCTTCGTCGGATTTCTAGGCTAACATTATTGTTGGTGTTAATGCTGGTTCCCAGGTAAACGAAGTCCTTTACTATTTCGAAATCGAGTTTATCGCACAATTCAAATAAGCGTCATACTAAAATATATAAAAAAATAATAAGAGCATTTCAAAAAGTGTTATGGTTTACTTTCAATTGATAGTCATTGTTATTTGGTTCAATGCGGTTGGTTGGGTGACAGTTTTGATTCACCTTCCGGTTTGAGGTTTAGCTACGGAAAGTGCGTGATTTTTGCTGAAGTGGCAGCACAAATATTCCCATAGAATGGAAAAGGCACCAATAACGGAACTTTTAATTTCCAGACAAACAAGTGTTTGGTGTGTTCTTGGTGTGCCCAGAGTTAAATTGCGGGTAACCCAGGGCGCTCGAAAGTGTCAGAAAAAAAGGAAATGGGCAATTGTCATCAAAAGGGGGTTTTCCTTTGGAGGGTGAATTCAAAGTAATTATGTTGGTAAAAGTGCACGAGTACAAAGTATGCACGGAATAAACAATGCCGTTTTTGTAATGCAATATCTCGAAAACAAAAACCCATACATTACCAAAAACACCCAAAGTGAAAGATACGCCTCCAAAAGTGCCAAATTGTCCAGGGTGGGAGACACATGGAATCCCGTCCTGATCCCTGACTTTAACACAGCTGACATCTAAATTTTAACCCAATGCGGGTAAAACTAGGTATATTGCCAGAATACATTTTAGCAGCAAATGGCAATACATTATTAGTCAACTTGTAAAGTATGGTATAAATAGACTTGAATGAGTTTAAAGCGGCCGTGATTTGTTGCTATGTGCTTTATTTACGAAACCAGTAGATCGGAATAGTATTGTCAATGGCTAGGTCGGATGGGGAGCTCCATGTGTCTCCTACTCCATACTCAGTAACGTGGGGTTCCACGGGTCACCAAGGGAACACACCAAGCGCATAGTCTAGAACCTTCTTATTTTGCGCGCCAACGAAAGCGTGCCTTCAGGGTTCGGACTTGATCAAAATTGCAGTAATTTTAATACCTACTGCACTTTACCCAATACTACTACGCTTTATGCTCCCTTAGAATAATCCCAAACTCCGATTTATTTTGATAAGTGATGCTTTTTCCTAATTATAAACTCGTCTATGAAGTCAGTCAACAGTACAAATATTCTTGCGTTGTATTTTGTTCCATAGAAAAAACAAAAATTGTTTACCTTTAATAAAATTAGTGTGAAATAGTATTAAAAGCAAGAGTACTAAAATCATTTTCATTTATGTCTCAGATCAAAGAGTAATTACAATACTTTGTGTTTTAAGTAATTCCTACAGTGCAATACTCATTAAATCAACTGTGAAAAAGCAAAGTCATATCTTCAACGTTAGTTTCAATAATATATATTATCCTTTTTTTTGTTTTGAAATGCGTGCTGTACTTTTACGAAGACCGGTAGTAGTGAAAGGGTATTTAAAATAGAAGTAAAAGTCCGAGCCCTGATGGCAACCACCAACCCGAGTGGCAACAATCATGCCACGTCAGAATGGGTAGCGGAACTTTTCCATTGCGCAGTCGCCGTTGCTTGACGATTTTCGGCATAGCGGCGTCGCCGGCATTTAAAACGATTCAAAAAACGTAATGGTCTTCTAACGGAACTAAATCGAGGTATAACCAACAAAAATAAGAAAAGTGATTTAAAAAGGAAAAAGTAAATTTAAATAAGAGTGGTGGCTCTTGAAGCAGTTAAGCATATGATAGCGGTGGTGTGCAACAATTAGATATCTCGATATCTCAAAACAAAAAAAAAACTGTAACAAAAGTATTTAACAAGCGCAAATAAAAGAATAATATGTGACCGCATAAAATAGTTGTATTGGAAAAAGTAACTGAAATCTTTTATATTTTTTTCGGCGCTATACAGTTTCTGTAGTAAATCAAAATTTTGTTGGATTTTAAATTTTTGATGTGCTCTAAAATTTGTAATAATTCGTAGAGATTATCCAGATTCTGTAGATATTGAAACTAAATAGCGTCTTCTTCAAACAAAGGGCGTATGTCAAAAAAAAAAAAAAAATATATTCGCGTTACTCCCGAACTTAAAATATAATATACAAAGAAACACAAAGGGGGGCTTTCGAAACACCAAAGATAAACTGTCAAAATATTTGACACAATTGTGGGCATGGAGAAATCACTGAGAATTTTTCACATTTAATTTACAAATGGCGAAAAGTGAATTCACATTAAAAATATTCTGATCCAAGGCGGTGTTTGCATGTATTTAAATAATTTCCAGTATTGTGGCGGTGAAGGCGTGATTAAAATTGTTCTGGTCACTTAAAAACATTTTGTAAAGTGAAAAAAAAAAAAAAAATTTTTTTTACACAAATACAAATAAACGTGAACAACATTGCTTACGCATTAGGACGCATGATAATTGTACGTGTTTGTTGCTTACGTACGTACTTATTGCACAAATGCGTAATTTTAGCAATTATAAACAATAAATCTATACAACCATAAGTACATATGTACATGAAACAAGCCACCTACAACAAAAACCAGCAACAACAACAGTAAACAGCAGTGACATCAGCGAGGGCCGCCGTATTATAGGCCCGCGGCACTAGCAGCAGCAACAACAACACCAGCAGTGACAACAGCAAGGGCCGCCGTAATATAGGCCCGCCGCACTAACCCAGCAACAACAACAACACCAGCAGTGACAACAGCGAGGGCCGCCGTAATATAGGCCCGTCGCACTAGCAGCAGTAACAACAACACCAGCATTGACCTCAGCGGCGGTCGACATTACAAGATGGTTGAGACCAAACCATGTATATAAGAACTAAATAATTTTTTTTATGAAATAGGAAAGAAAAGCGTTGAACAAAATTAGAAGATAATTTAAACTTAGATTTAAAATTCGAAATAGGAAGGCATATTTAAAACGAAGCTTGTTAATAGTTTAGGTTACGGTTGCTCATAATAAAATGAGATAAAAGAAAAATAACAATAGTTTTAAGAGTTCTATAATATATAAATATAAATTAAAGCCAAAATTAAATAAATATAAAACCTAATAGGATACAATAACATACAATATAATATAACAATATAAAGGCCACAAATAATATAACAATATAATATAACGATGACGAACGAAAAAATGGTTGTATTGAAAACGAACCTATAACAACAAAATGTATAATTATGTAGTTATTGCAATAAAATAAATAAATAATCTGCAGTCATACATTGAATGCGTAACTTAACCAATTATTAGGCGATTGCAGAAATATAAATAGTTTTTTTTGGACTTTTCGTAAACATTTGTATTCCCCTTTGTGATTCGAAGTATATAAAATGTTTACTTTAACCATTTAAATAAATTAAAACTTGAAACGCTTGCCTATCGCTATGGTAGTGAGTTTACTTAAAACTATTTAGAAAAAAAAACATTTACAGGAATGCCTGCTGGGAAATTACAATACTTATAATTTTGAATTATTTATAAGTACCTTGAATGTATTGATTTACTAGTGGTCAGAAACTCAATTTATTATATACATCGAGTAATTTTCTTATAACTTTCTAGAAACAAATTTTATTAGGTGTAATATCACCGTTATTAGATACCACCATTGTTAGATATAAGCAATGAATTATAAATAAATTATAATTAATATGGGAATGCTGACTCTCTTTATTTAGAAGGCATGTAGGTTTTTGTTTTGGAAAGGGGCCATCGAGATTAGGTGCGTCGATGGCCATGGATGAGGGTGGGTCAGCACCAGAGCGTCGCAACAACAATCGCGGCGCCCCCTTATATTGTTCGGCCCTTTATTGTTTTTATTTTTATATTTCAGCTTTTGGTAACCGGTCATTTCCGGTTCGGTTTTCAATATTCATTTTCTTTTTTTTTTGTCGTTAATTTTCGGTTATTTTTGAATTTTGATTTCTATCTTAAATATTTTGTTTGCCCGTTTCTTTTAAATTTTAATTCGAGTTTCCGTTTTTTTATTTGAGTTTGAAATTTGAATGTCAACGGTCTGTCCGTGGCATCCGGGTTTAACCGGATGTTTTTTTTATAGTTGGTTGCGCGGTTTTGTGCATTTCCCCGCGTATTCAAGGCATGATTAGAATTTTTCTGATTATGGCGCAGGACGGTAAGGTTGGCAAGAGCCCACCCCAGCCGACAATGACTAGCCACTGTGCACCATTGAGATCATGCCGACCGCCTTCCTTACCGATCCATTTTTGTTGCAATACCATAACAGATGGCGCCCAACGTGGAAACCCTGAGCGCTGACCGCGATGACTTTTCTGGTCAGCTTGTGAGGTTTCACCATCTCGTAAGTCCCAGGTAGGCAGGCCCAGGAGCCGCCACCTGCGTTGCGACGGGATGGTGGGACTGATCAAGTTGTCCGGATTGGTCATCGTGTTCAGTAGCTAAGGGCCCCACGAGACTGAACGTCATGTCCACGGAAGTTTTCATTTCACCTGGTGAGGTAGTGCTAAACGCACTTAGTTTTTGTAGTTCCAATTTTTTTTAGTCCCGGGTCTGTTGTCCGATGTCGGCTTCGGGAAAATATGTATGTCCGCTAAGTGGGGTTTAGCTTTCTTGGGATTATTTATTTAATTATTTTTGCCGAACGTGTTTGTTTTGTTTTGTCTTAGTTGTTGTATGTTTTTTTTTGGTAGGGATCCCTACTCCTTCGACCAGTCTCAGGGAGGCAGCCCTTAGCAGCCCCTGCATTGCGGGAGGAGGAGTAGGGACCCCATATCCACCCCTTTCCAACTGCGCAAGTGTGGGGAAAAGCGGTAAACAACCGCATCCTTCCATTGCGGCGTGGTTGAGGAGGGGTGTTTAAAAAAAAAAAAAAAAAAAATAAATAAATAAAGTTTTGACGTTTTTGATCGCTGGTATCCAGTGCTCCGACCAGTCTCAGGGAGGCAGCCCTTAGCAGCCCCTGCATTGCGGTCCGGAGTACTGGAGTCCTAATAAATTAAAATTTTTGCTAATTCTCGCATGGTACACCAACATGTCTCAGGGCGAGGTGTCTTACAACCACCCCTGCATTGCGGTCGGTGTACCTGAAAGAATGTCCTGGTCTAGTGTAATTTCGTTTTTTTTTTGTTATACCTATGCCTTCTAGTGATGGGATGTCAGCATTCCCATTAAATATATAAATACACAACTAGCTTTTGCCAAACTTCATACCGTCTTTGCTTTTATATATTTACATTTAAACACGTATATTTACTAATAATCAATTTCTTTCAGCATATGTATATTTATATGTATACAATTATTTTTTTTGAACATATCCGCGGTAATTAGTTGATGCAAAAATCGGTTAGGAAAATTTGCATTAATTCAATCTTTATTTTTCAAAACTTTGCAATCGTCGGTATTATAGGGTGGGGGAGTGAATCTTGACCGCCCCTTGTAACCGAATACTTTTTTTTATATTTTTTTGTTTATCTAACGTGGCTAGGAGATTTTTTTTTCAATATGGATCAGTCGGCTGACCGCATGACTACTAGGAAATCTGTACGAGGAAGTGGGGGCAAGCCTAGAGGTCAGGGTAGAGGGGCGCTTCCGAAACAACCTACCAATCGGCCTCTGGTACTGCATTCTCCAATAGGTAGTCCGGGCGGAGGAGATCCGACCAGGATCTTATTGAATTCTGCCTCCAACCAGAAAATTGATAGACCAGGTAGTACTAATATCCTTGACTCGTCCATGACAGCAGAGCCAATGCAGAATCTCTTCGATCCACCGAATAACGTGTTGACAGGTATGCAGGGGGGAGCTAATGGTTTGCTAGAAAACCCTATACCTCCTAACACTTTAGGTGATAGGATCGCTACTCAGGGGAATATGGCTGAGGCCCCTCCGGGAGACTCGTGGGTGAACGTGCTACATCAGCTGTTCAGGACTTCTCAGGAGGAGATGAGGAACGAGATGAGGACGATCAGGGAAAACATGGACTTACTTAACGCGGAAGTAACCTCATCACAAGCCGGTGCTAGCTACACAAGGAATATCAACAGGATGGAAGCAAACCAAGCCCAGACATTCGTGAACAACCAGGGCAGCATCGTTCCCAGTGGCATCGCAGTCAAACCACAGGATTGGAAGGTTTCTTTCGATGGTACTGGAAGCGTCGCGGATTTTTTGTTTAAGTTGGATACTTTATGTGAGCGGACTCAATGCTCTAGCGACCAACTTATGGCAAGCTTCCATTTATTTTTATCAGGGCGGGCTGAAGAGTGGTACTGGCTTTTTACCAAGCAGAATCCAACCGCGAACTATCCTATTTTGTGCTATTCCCTGAAGCGTGAGTTTGGAACATTGAAAAGTGACCACGAGATCATGATGGAGATCTCAATGCGTAAGCAGAAGCTGAGTGAGTCATACGACGTGTTCCACACTGACATAGTAGCACTAAACGCGCGCCTTAGAGAGCCGATGTCAGAAGCCCTACTGATTGCCATAATAAAGAGAAACGTCAACAGTAGCCTTAAGCTAATACTCTTCAATGCGGATGCCAGGACATTGCATGATTTACGCGACATAGCACGAAAAGGAGAGCAAGTGTTGAAAGAAATCAAAATATTGGGAACCACTTACCATGGACGTCAGGTCAACGAGGCCCGCACGATAACACCGGGCATGAGGATGGAAGGCGAGGATTGCGAAGCTGACCCGCAGATAGAGGCGCTGGAGTACCGACGTAATAGGAAACCGGACTATTCAGGCATCCAGTGTTGGAATTGCCAGGCCATGGGCCATTCGTATATTTATTGCGAGGAACCAATCAAGAATCCGTTTTGGTTTAAGTGTGGGAATAGGGGAGTCTTTACTCCAAAATGCCCTAGGGACCATCGTAGGCAGGGAAACCAGTACCCGAGCGAGAAGATGGGGGAAACTCGTTCGACACTATAGCCCCCATATCAGCCAGTGCTCGAGTCGTCTCGTGCGCTAAACCTGCATTGCGGTGAGTCCTTCAAGGGTATGCATGGAGCTAGTGAGCTTCCGAGGAGTAGTGGCACCCTGGCGAAGGAGTACCCAAATGTGATATTAACTTTCCCTGACAGTACAGACAATTCCAATAGTTCAGATTCAGATAGTCCTCGTCCTCTTCCGCGATTGTTATACCGATCAGAATTTTGCAACGTCTGAATAGGGACGTCGCTTGCCAGACACATTTTCCACTTAGTTTAGAAGAGAGGGAACATAGGTATGAGCGAGTAAGGTATTCGATTTTTGAACAGTCACCGGTGTCGGTAAATATTTTGAAGTGTAGGCAGAGATATAGTCAGCGGGTTCAGGAGCGCAGGATGTTTCAAACCACTACGCTAATGCTGACGGAGGATGAAAGACCGTTGGTAAGGGTAAAGATAGAAGACAGTTTTATAGTGGGTTTGTTGGACTCGGGAGCTAACGTCTCTATTTTGGGAAAAAATTGTGAAGAATTTTTAAAAGAGAACAACTTCGAGTATCACCCCCTACATGCGTTCGTTTATACCGCGGGTGGCAACAAACAGAAAATCTTGGGCTCGATATCTTTACCTGTCACTTTCAAAAATGTTACTAAGTCTATTCGGTTTTACCTTGTTCCTTCGCTTCTTCAAGAAGCTTACTTCGGGGTTGATTTTTGGAGAGCCTTTGCGCTGGCGCCGGAAATATTTCCCAGTGTGGAGTGCATAGACTTTAGTAATAAAAATGATGACGAAATAAATTTCCATGATTTGTCACCAACACAGAAAGTCAATTTGCAGAAGGTCATAGAGACGTTTCCTTCCTTCGAAAAGTTAGGATTGGGGCAAACGAGATTGGTTGAGCATCATATTGATACTGGGGATGCGGTCCCAATCAAAAGTAAACATTTTCCTCTTTCGCCACCGAGGCAAGCCGAAGCTTTTAGCGAAATAGACAGACTACTCGAGATGGGAGTTATAGAAGAGTCAAACTCGCCCTGGTGTAGTCGTTGTTGTTCTAGTTCGGAAGCCAGGGAAGGTCAGGCTCTGCATAGATTCCAGGAAGGTCAACGCGGTAACTAAAAAGGACTCGTACCCGTTGCCTCATATCAACGGCCTATTGAGCAGACTGAAGGACACGCACTTCATTAGTGGCATTGATCTGAAGGACGCGTTCTTTCAAATCAAGCTGACAGAGTCTTCCAAGGAAAAAACAGCATTCGCAGTTCCTGGGAAGCCTCTGTACCACTTTAAGGCGATGCCCTTTGGTCTGTGCAATAAACCGCAGACTATGAGCCGCCTGATGGACAAGGCAATTCCCTCGCGTTTGCGGGAGAATGTCTTCGTCTACCTGGATGATCTAATGGTATGCAGCACTAACTTTGAAGACCACCTAAAGTTGCTGGCGGAAGTGGCGAATTGTTTGAGGGACGCGGGCCTCACAATCAATGTGAAGAAGAGCAAATTTTGTCAGAAGGAAATTCGGTATCTAGGGTACTTGATAGGTAGCGGGTGCTTGAAGGTGGATCCTGGGAAAATAGAAGCAATGCAGAACTTTCCGATCCCTAAATCTCCGCGACAGGTTCGTAGGTTTGTGGGCATGGCAAATTGGTATAGAGCATTCATTACCAATTTTGCTGACTTAGCAGGTCCTCTGACCGATTGTCTTCGCAAGTCAGCAGGCCCATTTAAACTTACCCCTGAAGCGGTAGAAGCATTCGAAAAGTTAAAAGAAGCCTTGAGCTTCGCTCCGGTCTTGGCTCAACCCGATTTCTCGAAGGAATTTGTTATTCAGTGTGATGCTTCAAAAATAGGTGTAGGGGGCGTGTTATTCCAGGTCGATGGCGAGGGCGCTGAGCATCCAATCGCGTTTGTTTCAAAAAAACTTAACAGTGCTCAGCGCAATTATACTGTAACCGAACTGGAACGCCTCGCCGCCATTATAAGTGTCAAGCGTTTTAGACCGTACATAGAGGGTTTGCCATTCCGAATCATAACCGACCATTCAAGTCTCAAGTGGTTGATGACTCAGAAGGACTTGAGTGGCAGGCTGGCTCGATGGTCACTCCTGCTGCAAAGATACGATTTTGCAATGGAGCATCGCAAGGGAACCCTGAACATAGTACCGGATGCCCTCTCGCGTTTTGATGTAGACGGGCTAACCTTCTCCGCCCTACCTCACGAAATTGACTTAGCATCGCCGGAATTTGAAAGCGCGGAATACTTAGATCTTTGCAGAACCATTTTGGAAAACAAAGATGTGCTACCAGATTTGAGTGTAAATGATGGCGTGGTTTTAAAAAGGGTTAAATTTCGTAAGGGTGTGGCGGATGAGGAGGACTCGTTATGGCGGGTGTGGCTACCGACAGGGTTAACTGAGAAAGCGATAAGTCTTGCACATGATGCGAATAGGAGTTACCATGGGGGTTGGCAGAAAACTTTAGAGCGAGTTAGACAAAATTACTTCTGGCCTAGGCAAGCTAAAGACGTTAGAGACTATGTACAGAAATGCGACACTTGTAAGGCTGTTAAGTCAACAAATCAGCAGTCAAGACCACCTATAGCGAACACTTTTGCTTCAGAAAGAGCATTTCAGCGGTTCTATTGCGACTTTCTAGGACCTTACCCGCGATGTAAGCGGCGCAATCAGTTTATCTTCATTGTTCTGGACCATTTTGCAAAGTATGTTTGGTTGAAGCCCATGCAGAGAGCAACAACTGTTAATGTTATGAATTACTTTACTTCTGAAATTTTTCCATCGGTTGGGGTTCCTGAATATATCCATAGCGATAATGGTAAACAGTTTATCTCTAAGGAAATGAAACAATTTCTCGAGAATTATGGGGTGACCCATATAAGGACGGGGTTATACTCGCCGCAGGCAAACGCGTCGGAACGCGTAAATAGAGAAATTGTTTCAAAAATAAGAATTTTCCTTAAAGATAAACAGGATCATACCGACTGGGACAAGCATATACCCGAAATTTTAGCGGTGTTAAGAAGCGATTTTCATACCTCAATTCAGTGCTCTCCATACTTTGCCTTATACGGTCAGAACATGGTCCAACACGCCTCAGCCTATAATATATGAGATAAACTCGGTACTCTTAGGGAAGATGACATTCCAATAGTAACTAGGGCGGATAAGTTGTCCATCATTCGCGAGCAAATTCGTAGGAATTTAGATCAGGCGAAGGATAGGGGAAACAACGTTTATAACAAACGCTCTAGGCAAGTTAACTATAGGGAAGGTCAGGAAGTTTTTAGGAAAAATTTTGCTTTGAGTAACTTTAAACAAGGCATAAACGCCAAATTCTTGCCGAAATACCTCAAGTGCCGAGTTCGTCGAAAAGTAGGCAATGCGTTGTACGATCTAGAGGACCTGACAGGGAAACTGATAGGTCGCTTTCACGCTTCGGATATTCGCCCACAATAACAATTTTGATTTTTTGGTACATATATACATTTTGACATTTGGAACCGTAACTGGGCGTTTTGGCGGTCGGGGACGACTCGCCCAGTATCCTCCCCGAGCATTGACTTAATAGGGTATTTACATACGCTTCCATCGGAAGTAGTGGATAACCTGGCAATCCTCGGTTATGCGGATTGTCTTTCGGAGTTGTGACGAGTTCTCCTTAATTAAAATGTCTACCGGGTGAAAGCTTTTTTTTTTACCATGGAACAAGCTTCTCCGGTTATTTTTTTGCTAAACCTTTTTTTGTGGGGGTGAAACCACTAGTACCAAAAATTTTCGGAGTTTTGACGAGTTCTCCAATAACAAATGTCTACCGCCGCGAAGCAGTTAAACTAAGAAACAAAAAGTAATTCTCCGTTTGCCTCGGAGTTTTGACGTGTTCTCCGATATCAAAATGTCTATGGCCGCAAAGCGCTTAACTAGGAAACAAAAACTTCTCCGTTTTTTCTCTAGCCTATTTCTGTGGGGGCAAAACCACTATATCAAATTCCATTTGCCGCAAAGCCTACTAAACTATGAAACAAAATACTTCAAAAATTTTCCTTTACTGGCAGATCTTCTTGCCCGGCTAGCTCGTGGTAGAACTAGAGACTCTTATCTAGGGGTGAGTCGTGCCCCACGTTTTTCACCCAGAAATGGCTTCCTTGCAAGTAAACCTTTTTCCTGTTCGCTTCATCGACCGGTCTTCGAAGCGAAGCAGGCCTGTTATGGTTTACTTTCAATTGATAGTCATTGTTATTTGGTTCAATGCGGTTGGTTGGGTGACAGTTTTGATTCACCTTCCGGTTTGACGTTTAGCTACGGAAAGTGCGTGATTTTTGCTGAAGTGGCAGCACAAATATTCCCATAGAATGGAAAAGGCACCAATAACGGAACTTTTAATTTCCAGACAAACAAGTGTTTGGTGTGTTCTTGGTGTGCCCAGAGTTAAATTGCGGGTAACCCAGGGCGCTCGAAAGTGTCAGAAAAAAAGGAAATGGGCAATTGTCATCAAAAGGGGTTTTTCCTTTGGAGGGTGAATTCAAAGTAATTATGTTGGTAAAAGTGCACGAGTACAAAGTATGCACGGAATAAACAATGCCGTTTTTGTAATGCAATATCTCGAAAACAAAAACCCATACATTACCAAAAACACCCAAAGTGAAAGATACGCCTCCAAAAGTGCCAAATTGTCCAGGGTGGGAGACACATGGAATCCCGTCCTGATCCCTGACTTTAACACAGCTGACATCTAAATTTTAACCGAATGCGGGTAAAACTAGGTATATTGCCAGAATACATTTTAGCAGCAAATGGCAATACATTATTAGTCAACTTGTAAAGTATGGTATAAATAGACTTGAATGAGTTTAAAGCGGCCGTGATTTGTTGCTATGTGCTTTATTTACGAAACCAGTAGATCGGAATAGTATTGTCAATGGCTAGGTCGGATGGGGAGCTCCATGTGTCTCCTACTCCAAACTCAGTAACGTGGGGTTCCACGGGTCACCAAGGGAACACACCAAGCGCATAGTCTAGAACCTTCTTATTTTGCGCGCCAACGAAAGCGTGCCTTCAGGGTTCGGACTTGATCAAAATTGCAGTAATTTTAATACCTACTGCACTTTACCCAATACTACTACGCTTTATGCTCCCTTAGAATAGTCCCAAACTCCGATTTATTTTGATAAGTGATGCTTTTTCCTAATTATAAACTCGTCTATGAAGTCAGTCAACAGTACAAATATTCTTGCGTTGTATTTTGTTCCATAGAAAAAAAAAAAATTGTTTACCTTTAATAAAATTAGTGTGAAATAGTATTAAAAGCAAGAGTACTAAAATCATTTTCATTTATGTCTCAGATCAAAGCGTAATTACAATACTTTGTGTTTTAAGTAATTCCTACAGTGCGATACTCATTAAATCAACTGTGAAAAAGCAAAGTCATATCTTCAACGTTAGTTTCAATAATATATATTATCCTTTTTTTTGTTTTGAAATGCGTGCTGTACTTTTACGAAGACCGGTAGTAGTGAAAGGGTATTCAAAATAGAAGTAAAAGTCCGAGCCCTGATGGCAACCACCAACCCGAGTGGCAACAATCATGCCACGTCAGACTGGGTAGCGGAACTTTTCCCTTGCGCAGTCGCCGTTGCTTGACGATTTTCGGCATAGCGGCGTCGCCGGCATTTAAAACGATTCAAAAAACGTAATGGTCTTCTGACGGAACAAAATCGAGGTATAACCAACAAAAATAAGAAAAGTGATTTAAAAAGGAAAAAGTAAATTTAAATAAGAGTAGTGGCTTTTGAAGCAGTTAAGCATATGATAGCGGTGGTGTGCAACAATTAGATATCTCGATATCTCAAAACAAAAAAAAAACTGTAACAAAAGTATTTAACAAGCGCAAATAAAAGAATAATATGTGACCGCATAAAATAGTTGTATTGGAAAAAGTAACTGAAATATTTTATATTTTTTTCAGCGCTATACAGTTTCTGTAGTAAATCAAAATTTTGTTGGAGTTTTAAATTTTTGATGTGCTCTAAAATTTGTAATAATTCGTAGAGATTATCCAGATTCTGTAGATATTGAAACTAAATAGCGTCTTCTTCAAACAAAGGGCGTATGTCAAAAAAAAAAAAAAAATATATTCGCGTTACTCCCGAACTTAAAATATAATATACAAAGAAACACAAAGGGGGGCTTTCGAAACACCAAAGATAAACTGTCAAAATATTTGACACAATTGTGGGCATGGAGAAATCACTGAGAATTTTTCACATTTAATTTTCAAATGGCGAAAAGTGAATTCACATTAAAAATATTCTGATCCAAGGCGGTGTTTGCATGTATTTAAATAATTTCCAGTATTGTGGCGGTGAAGGCGTGATTAAAATTGTTCTGGTCACTTAACAACATTTTGTAAAGTGAAACAAAAAAAAAAAAATTTTTTTTACACAAATACAAATAAACGTGAACAACATTCCTTACGCATTAGGACGCATGATAATTCTACGTGTTTGTTGCTTACATACCTACTTATTGCACAAATGCGTAATTATAGCAATTATAAACAATAAATCTATACAACCATAAGTACATATGTACATGAAACACGCCACCTACAACAAAAACCAGCAACAACAACAGTAAACAGCAGTGACATCAGCGAGGGCCGCCGTATTATAGGCCCGCCGCACTAGCACCCGGATCGACCACAACAACAACAGTAAACAGCAGTAACATCAGCGAGGGCCGCCGTAATATAGGCCCGCCGCACTAGCAGCAGCAACAACAACACCAGCAGTGACAACAGCGAGGGCCGCCGTAATATAGGCCCGCCGCACTAACCCAGCAACAACAACAACACCAGCAGTGACAACAGCGAGGGCGGCCGTAATATAGGCCCGCCGCACTAACCCAGCAACAACAACAACACCAGCAGTGACAACAGCGAGGGCCGCCGTAATATAGGCCCGTCGCACTAGCAGCAGTAACAACAACACCAGCATTGACCTCAGCGGCGGTCGACATTACAAGATGGGTGAGACCAAACCATGTATATAAGAAATAAATAATTTTTTTTATGAAATAGGAAAGAAAAGCGTTGAACAAAATTAGAAGATAATTTAAACTTAGATTTAAAATTCGAAATAGGAAGGCATATTTAAAACGAAGCTTGTTAATAGTTTAGGTTACGGTTGCTCATAATAAAATGAGATAAAAGAAAAATAACAATAATTGTAAGAGTTCTATAATATATAAATATAAATTAAAGCCAACATTAAATAAATATAAAACCTAATAGGATACAATAACATACAATATAATATAACAATATAAAGGCCACAAATAATATAACAATATAATATAACGATGACGAACGAAGAAATGGTTGTATTGAAAACGAACCTATAACAACAAAATGTATAATTATGTAGCTATTGCAATAAAATAAATAAATAATCTGCAGTCATACATTGAATGCGTAACTTAACCAATTATTAGGCGATTGCAGAAATATAAATAGTTTTTTTTTGGACTTTTCGTAAACATTTGTATTCCCCTTTGTGATTTGAATGATCCATAGCAGTTTTTTTTGAAGTATATAAAATGTTTACTTTAACCATTTAAATAAATTAAAACTTGAAACGCTTGCCTATCGCTATGGTAGTGAGTTTACTTAAAACTATTTAGAAAAAAAAACATTTACAGGAATGCCTGCTGGGAAATTACAATACTTATAATTTTGAATTATTTATAAGTACCTTGAATGTTTTGATTTACTAATGGTCAGAAACTCAATTTATTATATACATCGAGTAATTTTCTTATAACTTTCCAGAAACAAATTTGATTAGGTGTAATATCACCGTAACCATTGTTAGATATAAGCAATGAATTATAAATAAATTATAAATTATATGGGAATGCTGACTCTCTTTATTTAGAAGGCATGTAGGTTTTTGTTTTGGAAAGGGGCCATCGAGATTAGGTGCGTCGATGGCCATGGATGAGGGTGGGTCAGCACCAGAGCGTCGCAACAACAATCGCGGCGCCCCCTTGTATTGTTCGGCCCTTTATCGTTTTTATTTTTATATTTCAGCTTTTGGTAACCGGTCATTTCCGGTTCGGTTTTCAATATTCATTTTCTTTTTTTTTTGTCGTTAATTTTCGGTTATTTTTGAATTTTGATTTCTATTTTGAATATTTTGTTTGCCCGTTTCTTTTAAATTTTAATTCGAGTTTCCGTTCTTTTATTTGAGTTTGAAATTTGAATGTCAACGGTCTGTCCGTGGCATCCGGGTTTAACCGGATGTTGTTTTTATAGTTGGTTGCGCGGTTTTGTGCATTTCCCCGCGTATTCAAGGCATGATTAGAATTTTTCTGATTATGGCGCAGGACGGTAAGGTTGGCAAGAGCCCACCCCAGCCGACAATGACTAGCCACTGTGCACCATTGAGATCATGCCGACCACCTTCTTTACCGATCCATTTTTGACGCGTTACCATAACAAAAGTCTGTTCAATATTTGTATAATCTTTTTCCTCCAAAAAAATATCGGGGTTTTAACTAAATAAGTGGCAGTAATTTTGTGAATTCATCGAGTACGCCCTTGTAAAATGCCACAAATTTCAAATGATTTTTATTTCTTAAAAATAAAAGCTCATAAATTGAACCTATAATCAACAATATACAAATCGAATTGGCTTTGGCGATATAGCTTCTGGCTGGCCAAATAATTCTTCACACTTTACTACTACGTATAATTAATGAAGTAACGTTAAATTAATAAGAAAAAAAACTTTTATAACGTTTCTGGCTTTGTTAGAAATATGTCAAAGATTAGCTTAAATCTTTACAAGGGCCAAACGTTAGGGGTATTCACAAGTGGTGGCGATGCATGTGGCATGAATGGGGCAGTACGAGCATGCGTGCGTATGGCCATTTATTTGGGTTGCCAGGTATGATGATTGTATTTTTATTTTTTCTAACTTTTACGTTTTTGATTTGCCCATCAAGCCCTATTTGATACGTGAGGGATATCAAGGTATGGTTGAGGGTGGCGAACAATTTGTTAAAGCAAAATGGTCGTCAGTATCCTCAATAATACATGTAGGTGGTACAATGATCGGTTCGGCACGATCCATAGAATTTATGGAACGGGAGGGACGAAAGAAAGCGGCTTTCAATTTGGTGCAAAGTGGTAAAACTAAATATTAATTTAATTTAAGACAAAGGTTGACTATTAATTATTTTAGGCATCAATCGTTTGGTTGTAATTGGAGGCGATGGTTCACTAACCGGCGCCAATATCTTCCGTACGGAATGGAAAGATTTGCTGAGAGAATTATCTGAGTCGGGTAAAATAACGGCACAACAACAAGACAAGTATAGCGATCTATACGTTGTGGGCGTGGTAGGTATTATTAGGTTACCCTCCCACAGCCACCGATTTTGATCGTCCGACACGGCCGACAAATTGGAGCACGTTCTATTTTAACGGACGTTTACTATTTGTTTACATTCTGGTGATTTTTGTTTACATTGGTTAAACTCATTTAAAATACATTTATGTGCATGTGTTTATCGTCGGTGAAATCGGTGGCAGTGGCAGCGTAGCCTGAGACGAGTTTCAGACGACGGTAGACGCTAGCGCGATGAGTTTCCCGGCAACGATTTAATTGTAACTTTCTGAACCCCGTCTTGATATTCAAATAATTTTCATAACTTTTCAAAAACTTTTTTTTATTTTTGCCTTAGGTTGGTTCTATTGACAATGATTTCTGTGGCACCGATGTTACCATTGGCACGGATACCGCTTTGCAGCGCATTACAGAGGCTATAGACTCCATTGTGAGCACTGCTTATTCACATCAACGAACTTTTATAATGGAGGTTATGGGTCGACATTGCGGGTTAGTTAAATACTCGAACATTGGCTATGGACGCAGTATTTTAGAGCAAGGTTTCAAGCGTAGCTTAGTAAAAGCAGTGGGGAAATATCGAAAGCCCTTAGTACCATGTTTTCTGCAAATCTACAACTCGGCCTCAGATGAGATGGACTAGTATATTAGTAGATTGTACCATGAGTCGCACAATAGTTTTGCAGTCATTTTCTGGTTTCAGTGTATAAAAAGCAAGTAAATCCAGCCAATAGTATGAAGTGTAGCTGTCCATATTATCCGGTGAAGGAGACGAGGTTGAAGATATCACTATTTCGTTAATATCACGTAAAAAAGGCTGGCTTTTCTTAGTGTTTCTTATTGACTTTATCAATAATAATAGCTTAACGCGTTTTTCTTTTCGTCGAATAACTAATACTGTAGCATCGTTAAATTGAGATATGTCAGCTGGCTGAACCGTTAATTCGAATTAAATTCCCAGAAAGCAAAAAGGATCTAATACCCAACTCTTCAAAATAGTGTTGCTTTTCTGTGACCCCACTTCCGATCTATGCATAAACCTTTTGTTCTTCCTTAAAATTCTAATGCTCAATATCTTTTTTTTAATTTCAGTTACTTAGCAATAATATCAGGCATTATATCAGAAGCGGATTACGTTTTTTGTCCGGAATCACCTCCACCGGAAGATTGGCACGAGCGCTTGTGTGAGAAGTTACAAAAGGTAATATCATAGGACGCCATATTTGAATACTTGTTAGGAGGCTGAAAATATACTCTCGCTAAAGTAGGCCTGTCGTAAGAGGCGACTAAAATACACCAGTGTAAGGTTCGACGGAATCAAATAAATCGCCCAAAAGGCATTTTGGCTAGTATAAGACGGTGTTGGGACCAAAGAAGATTTTTTAATTAAACCAACGAATTACATCAACGTTTGATAGCAAAAAGTATTTATTCTTATTATTTTCTTCTACCTCTATCTTAAATTGTTTGGTCCCGAGCCCGCATATTTGCTCTTTATTAGTCTTAATCAGATCGTTTGACTCCGAAACAATTTATTTATATTTTAATTTTGAGCTCCATAGAATATGGCAAACAACGTTTAGCGAAATAGTTTCGGTTCTTTCTATAAACGTACACAGTTTGATAATGCATCCAATAACACATAAATAATCTCTTAAAATTCATGCAGGAGCGCGATGCTGGTCAACGGCTCAATATTATTATCGTTGCGGAGGGTGCCAATGACGTAAATGGTGCCCCAATCACAGCGGAAATTGTAAAACGAGTTATTCAGGACTATTTGAAATGGGAAAGTCGAATCACAGTGTTGGGACATGTGCAGCGTGGGGGGGCGCCAACGGCCTTCGATCGTATTGTTGCTTGTCGTATGGGCTCTGAAGCAACTATCGCAGTTTTGGAATCAAAGCCAGACACATCACCCCAAGTGATTGTCATGGTCGATAATCGTATAGAACGAATTCCTCTTATGGAAGCAGTAAAGAAAACACAAGCGGTAAATCTGGCTATGAAAGCCAGGGATTGGACGAAAGCAATTGAACTGCGAGGGACAGCATTTCAGGAGAATTTAAAAGCATTGAAAATGTTATCGCTCTTAAGGCCACCGAAACCCATGGAGATAAACGGGGAAGAGGTAAGTTATTAGATTTTAAGTAATTCCTCTAAAATAAGTTTTTATAGGAAACTGACGTAGGGAGCGGGTGCTTAATTTATCATTTGTTATGATAGTTTATTTCTCTCTGCTTCAGGGAACTGTATACCTGTCCAAGATGAGGATTACACAGATAATACTAAAGAGTATAGGTAGGCAGTAAAGATATGTAAAAGCCTGATAGCATTGGAAAACTGTAGGACTCATGAAATTTAGGGCGTTATTCTGAGCCTTACTGGTAATTTTGTGTCTGGTGGATTATGTAACCACTGCGGGTTAGAATATGCCCGAGGTAGGCATGCCGGTCGTAAGAGGGGACTAAAATCCACAAAGAGTAATGACGTGCAACTTTATGGTTGATCTACGGATATGATGACTCCCACCTCTGATTACCAACCTTCTTCCTTCTTGCGGAAGGATGGGGTGAGATGACCTAGAAGGTTTCACTGGTCACACTAAATCGCTCCAGTCGACCATGTACCGCAAGGGAGTACCGGGGCGTACCGGGTTCATACCCAGCAAAGGACTGTAACTTCCGACAACACACCCACGGTTAGTGTTTTTGTCGCTAAAACAACAACAACCGGTTCATGTAACCGCGATTGTAGCCTACTTGGTAACGCTGTCAAAAACGAAAATTCTCAGTAGAGAATAAATTGAAAATACTAGAGTTCGCCCAGTGGTTGAAATTCAACCAATAAACTTTATTTTATTTTATTTGTTTGCTGTAGGTTTGGTTTATCCGCCTTTTTTTCTTCCTTTCTATGTCGTTCCTTTCCTCTAACATATTTTTATTTTCCTTGATTTCTTTTTTTACTCTCTTATTTTATTTTTTACTTTCCTCAAACTTCTTTTCCTTTCTCTTCCTTTCCTTTTATTTGCTTCCTTTCCCCTTCGTTTTCTTACATTTCTTTTAATTCCCTTTCCCTTCCCTTCTTTTCATTTCCTTACCATTCCTTTCTTTCCTTTAATTTTCCTTCCTTTCCTATCCTTTCCATTCCCTTCCCTTTCCTCCCTTTCCTTTCCTTTCCTTTTCCTCTTCTTTCTTTTCTTTCCTTTAATTTTCCTTCCTTTCAATTCTTTTTCTTTCCTCTATTTTCCTTTAATTTTCTTCGGTGTTTAATACTCTTTATGAGTAATCATTTATTTTATTTTTGTAAACCCTGTTTGTAGGTATCAGCAATGAATTTTACATATTTGCTCATATTTTACATTGCTTGTTTAATGTATCCAACAAAGCAACTTTTCGTGCTCTCAGGAGAGCAGCTGACACTGGGCATCGTAGCCAGTAATCAATACAATAGACAAGAGTATCTATAGTGCGAATACTTATTTTCCATTGGTCCACTACCAACTCTTCGCACTCACAGTGAGAGCCGACCACACGAATAACACAAAAACATGCATGGGAAGTCTACTCACACTACTACGGCTCTTAATTTTTTCCTACAAAGCAACTCCTCGGCCATGCTCACGATTCAGCATAGTACACAAAAAGCAAGTACACACACACACAGCGTGTCTATAGTGTGAATAAGTAAATGTGTAGTGGTGTAACTTTTATGTTAAATTTTTTATATTAAAATGATTTTTAAAATTTTTTTTATTTACGGATAAAAGTACACCTCAAAATTTCCTATCTATACATATATAATTTGTATACCTTAGAATTATAGTTTAGCAGAAAACGGTTCTACATTGCATTCATCTTGTCTATTTATATATAAGATAAACAAAATTTTGTATACAAATTTTTCAATATTAGCTCGGCGAGCATGAAAAATGTACCTTATTTGACACACAAAACCCTTGCAGGGAGAAAGCATATTTTGGTATTTCATCTTAAGAGGAAGTTCCAAGTTTCTGCTGGGAAAACTAGGAGGATTTAAAAGTAAAAAACAGCAAAATAACAACAAAAACTTCAAAAAAGCACACAAATCTCTCTTTACTTATGTTACTTGCAAGTTTCCTCGCCCAACTTTATTGTTGATTCTTTTTTATTAAGTAGTACGTGTACAACATTTGTGCTATTTCCTTTCAGCTTGCAATGTCTTTGCGGTGAACACCTTACCACCTATGTATTTGGTGGCTATAGAATTAGACGTCAACTTTAGCCGCAGAATACAAAAAGGGTGCAAAAGTTGCCACATGATTTTTTGGCAATCGTATTAACGGCCGCCGTGGTGTGAAGGTAGTGTTGCCGGCCTACCACACCGAAGGTCCATGGTTCGAGTCCTGGTACAGGTAACATCAAAAGTGATTTGAAAAAAAGTTTTTCAAAACGGGGTCGCCCCTCGGCAGTGGTTTGGCAAACTCTCCGAGTGTATTTCTGCCATGACAGGCTTTTCAGCAAAAATTCGTCTCCTTTGTAGATGCCGTTCGGAGTCGGCAAAAAACTGTAGGTCCCACCAATTTGTAGGGAAAATTCAAATCGGCACACCACAAATTGGAAGAGAAGCTTGGCGCAAAAATCTCTTAGGAGGTTTATGATGATATACCTGTTGTATATCGCGCCATAGAGATAGAGATAGATTAACGGCTTTATTTAGAGTTTAATTCAACTCTTATGGAAATTGTTGGTAAAATTTGGTAGAAGACATGCGTTACTGGATCTGTAAATAACAAATATTCTTCCTTGAAAGCTTATAAAATGTTCGTATATTACATGTGATGCCACAATACTTCCTTCATTGTTTCTATCAAAATGTAATCAAATAAAAATTGTAGATTCCATACATCACACTTCTAAGAAATTCACTGCTCAAATAATTAAGATAGACATGCAATGTAGAAATCGCAACCTCAGAACACTAGTGTAATATGCTAGCTTATTATATTCCACAGCCCCATTTCAAAGTTGGAGTTATGCATATAGGATCACCAGCTTGTGGCATTAATTCAGCAACACGTAGTTTGGTACGCGCAACCATTTATAACGGCGACGAGATTTACGCAATATCAAAGGGTCTCACAGGACTTATTTGTGGTGAAGTGAAGAAAATGAATTGGTAAGTGACTTACCTGAGACACAATATGTTTTAACAGAGAAGCCTTAACTACGAGAATATCCAACAATGAATGCAAGTGGACTCCGTCAAGTCGAAGGTAGGTAATTCACCACTGGACTTGCGTTTAAAATACTTGAATTCACTGTGAATTAATTGAATTCTTTATATATAAAAATTTTCTTTGCATCCGTTGTCAATAAACTGCTTCTAAATGCTTGGACCGCTTTTGATGAACTTTTTTTTTTATGTACTCAAGTAGGCTCGATAATGGTTTCGATTCATAATCCGGACCACATACAATTCAGATTTTCCGTGCTTCATAGTTATTTATGGTAGGGTATCGAAAATTGTTAAGGAGTAAAATAAGACCAATCTCCAACACCTCAAGAAAAAAGGGGACGAAGGGAGAAGTGGGCGTGGAACCTCCCAACAAAAAAGGTTTTTCGTACTGCATACCTTTGGAAGTATTTATAGTAGGATATTGAAATTTGTTAAGGAGGTTAATGAGACCAAACTCTAACACCCTAAGAGAAAGGGGTTTAAGGAAGAAGTGGGCGTGGCACCTCCCATACAAATTAAAATTTTCATATTGCATGTCTCCGGAAGTATTCATGGTAGAATATTGAAAATTGTTAAGGAGTTAATGAGGCCAATCTCTAACACCTGTAGAAAAAAGGGGAGGAAGGGAGAAGTGGGCGTGGCACCTCCCATCCAAATGAACATTTTCATATTGCATATCTCCGGAACTATTTATGGTAGGATATTGAAAATTGTTAAGTAGCTAAATGAAACCAATTTTTAACGCCTCAAGAAAAAGGGGGACGGAGAGAGAAGTGGCCGGGGCATCTCCCATACAAATGAGAATTTCCGTACTGCATATCTCTGGAAGTATTTATGGTAGGATATTGAAAATTGGTAAGGGGTAAAATTAGACTAAAATTAGGTTAATCTCTAACATATCAAGCAAAAACGTGCACCTCCCTTACAAATCGGATTTTCTTACTGCATATTTTTTGCAAATATTTATGGTAGAATGTTGAAATTTGGCTCAAAATAATATGAGGTTAATCTCAACCACCTTAAGAAAAACGTCTGTAAGGGATAAGGAGGCGTGACGCCCCTTGATATAATGTAAATTAATATTACTCCACAACTATTTCTACGAGCTATGTAATATGTTTTTATAGAGATCTTGTATATGAAGGAGAAGGGCGGGATAGGTATAGGGTAGATCCATGCAGGTAAATTTTTGGGCAGGACAAAGTATGCCGGGCTCGCTAGCATTCACATAAAAAATTGTAGTTAGATTTGAAACGTAGTTTAATTGTGAATATTGAATAAATAAGAGTGTTAATAGCATAAAAACTCGCGGTTTTAAAGATATTTATTCAGTGGTGCATTACCTACTTTCGAATCGATGGTTTACTGTTTCCCACTATTTGTTGCGCTGAACCTTCTTAATAGGTTACGTTCTTTGTTTTTAATGTGAATATCATGTATATGCTTCGTAGGAGAGATGTGATCGGTTGGTGTAGCCAAGGTGGTGCTTTTCTTGGTATGAATCGAATAACACCCGAAGGAAAATTTACGGAAATAGCACGACGTTTGCAAGAATTCAAACTTCAAGCTTTAGTCATTATTGGGGGTTTTGAAGCTTATCGTACCGTGTTATCTTTTGCAATCGAACGTAGTAATTATCCAGAGTTTTGTATACCAATGGTCGTAATACCATCCACAATTTCCAATAATATTCCCGGCACTGAGTTTAGTGTCGGATCGGATACCAGCCTAAATGAGATTACAAAGAGTTGTGATTTAATACGCAATTCGGCACGAGGCTACAAGAAACGTGTCTTCATTATCGAAACAATGGGTGGTTATTGCGGATATTTAGCTACAATGGCAGCTATGGCAAGTGGCGCTGATTCGGCTTACATTCATGAGGAAAAATTTCGTGTAAATGATATACAACTCGACTGTGCCAATATGGTGGCGAAAATGAACGAGGGTATCGAACGTGGTCTGGTGTTGCGTTGTGAGTGCTCTAATAAAAATTATACAGCAAATTTTATGGAACGTCTTTATGAAGAGGAGGGAAATGGTAATTTTAGCTGTCGAACCAATATATTGGGTGAGTTTTTTGTGTGCAAATTTCAAAATATCTTGGGCATCTATTATCAGGCTTGTGTTTAGGTCATATGCAACAGGGTGGCTACCCCACACCATTTGATCGCTGTTTGGCAACAAAAATGGGTATATCTTGTGCTGACTTCATACGGTACGAAATGAAGAAATGCATCCAACCCGATGGAACAATGTTGGCAGCAACAAGGGAATCCGCATGCATGCTTGGTATGATGGGTTCGAGGTGTAAATTTTCGCCAGTGGAAGAGTTGTCAAAGGAAACAGATTTCCTGTAAGTTTAAAATACTTAAAAATCGACAGTTTTGAAAGTCAAAATATGAATATGAAAAAGAAAAGCCTTGTAGGACATATGTGTCTACCAATTATTGTGCAACCCCTGCTAAATTTTTGTTGTTATTTTCAGTCACCGTATACCAAAGGTTCAATGGTGGATGGAGCTAAGACCTTTATTGAAGGTTCTTTCAATACACAATTCGGCGTACGATAAAAATTGTAAGTGAACTTTATAGCTATTTCCATGTACAATATATTAACGGATGTGTCAAAGAGTGGCATTCTCGGTATTTGTTTCAGAATCGCCCTATCTTAGCAAGACATTCGATGTCTTGCATCCTAATTTGGTTGAAAAAATATCTTCAGACTAGAATAATGTCGATGTTTTAAAAATATAGGTGTTTTTACTCTATACATCGATAAATACATAAACTAATCGTGACATGGGAAAGCAACAACAAAAACTTAAAATTTTTAATTTATAAGCCAATCACAAAATCAGCAGCTGTTTTGCTTGCAAGTTTTTACTGAGTCCTGTTCGGCGGAAACTTTTTACTTTTTGCGTTTCGACAGATTTAAACGTCGTTCTCCCTTTACTGACAGTTCTTTGCAAGTTCTGTCACCCAACACATCCAATGTCAAAAGCATACTGTGGCGAAATTTGTAGTGTCAAAATTCGAGCAAAAAGTATCCATCAGCTGATTGAATAGTTCCACTTTGTGCTAAATTCGCTTTAGCTAATAACATATATCTTTGATGCATTGAAAAATATCATTTCGTCGCATCGAATTACAACGATATATCTCAGCATCGCTACTCACAACCCGGTTCAATGACGTCCTGCAGACGAGTTTAATTTAAAACAAGTAAGGAAAGGGCTGTCTTCGACTGTGCCGAAGACTTTATACCTTTCATGAATACGCATCACGGTTTTAAGTGTCCGATCCTTACTCACAATTAGTACAAACTCTGCAAAACTGTTAATTTAAAGATACGTAGCCTAAACCCCGTTTATCGTAAAAATCGATTGTATGGGAGCTACTTGTTATGTTGGCCGGATATGGGTGATTTTCATTACACACATTACATATATAATATGTACCAAACCTGCAAAATTTTACGTTCCTAGCTTTTTAATTGCAAACTTTATAGCCCAAACCCCATTTATCGGAAAAATCGATTGTATGGGAGTTATATGTTATGTTGGTCCGATCTGGTTGATTTTCACTACACACATTAAATATCTAAAAAGTACCAAACCAGCTAAATTTTACGTTCCTAGCTTTTTAATTCCAACAGTTATTGGTCAAACTCCGTTAATCGGAACAATTCTCTTGTATGGGAGCTATGCGTTGTATTGCTCCGATCTTGCTGATTCCGACAAATGATTAATCTCATGCAAAATAGCGGCTCCATACCAAATTTCATCAAGATTTTTTCAAAAACTGAGGGACTAAGTTGCGTACAAACAGACAGATGGCTTAATCGACTCAGCTCATCGCCCTGATCATTTCGGTAAACGTATTGGTGGGTCTATCTCTTCTTCTTCCCATACTTACAAACATCGAACCAAAGTTATAATAGCATTTCATGTTCATGAAAGGTATAAAGAAACGCCCTGTCCAATACAAATGCAGTAGGTACATGTTCAACTGAGATAGACCGTTCTTCCACCGAAATTTAAGATACAGCGTTTTTGAACAATCGTTTGTTGAGGTAGTTACTTCTTTAATACCAGTTATGAGAAAGGAAAGGACATTCTTCGACATAGCCGTTGTTAAATACGTTTCCACCGTAATTAATAATAATTTGTTTAGCACAAGCATCGCCTCTTCCAAATCCTGTAGACATAAACTGTTCTGTTAATTAAAAACGAAGGAGTTATTGTATTGCTGGGTTTGCAGGTCAATGGTTCTTTAATTAATTATTATATTTTTCTTATGGTATTATATAGGTTTTTTTCTATTTCAATAAAATATAATTATGATTTTACAAAAAATCCCAAACGCGTATTTTGAGAACTTATGTAAAAAAATTGCCTTCAAGTAAGTTGAAGATATTGCATTTCCTTTCAAGAGGTAGATGTCGGTTTTTTTACCACCAAATAAAATTGTGTTTGAATAATGTGACTTTGCACCACTTTGCACTTAGGTCGTTTTTTGTGAAAAAGTCACTTACACTCCTCTGCGGAATAAAATTTACGGTGTGAAAGGCGGAGGTTTGTTAAGTGTCGAGCATGATCCAACTACAACAGGTCGTAGCAGCTCGACAAACATACAGACACACAAAAATTTTCCATGTATTTTGTTTTTGTAATTTGTGAGTTTAACGTCAAAATCGTACTGAGAAATGAGTGTAATGTCAAAATTCGAGACAAAAGTAAAAATCAGCTGGTCTATTAACACGACCTGTATTATTGTATCATGGTGTCGATATCTCAAACTGCTCAGCTACAGAAAAAGTTCATCAGCTGAGTATGGTACATATATAGGGAATTAAAATACACATAAGTCATTTGTTAAAAGAGCATAGAACCGTATTTTTTATTGTGAAAAGCGAGTCCGAAATATCGAAATTGCCGGAATGAGAGTTGAAATTTTGGCATAGACATTGGCTAGTGTAATTGAAAATTGGTTCTGAATTGCTTCAGAAGAATATGTTTAAAATTATTTAAAGCTCGATAGGGAATATTAAAGTTAACTTCTCTCAAAAGAAATGGGCTTGATATTGATCCGTTCAAGAGTTTAAGCATAAATATTCCTCCTAACATTTCCCAACGATTTGCAGGGGTTGGGAGATTGATAAGTTTAAACCGATTAGTATAGGGTGGAAAGGTGTATAAAGAATCCCACTGTAGATTTTTCAAGGATAAAATGTAATAATTTTTTTTAAATTGATTCAAGGCTGTCTACATAAACTTGATAACTCGTGTTTCAGATAATCGAGCCAGTATTTAATATCGGTCTTAGTAACATAAGGGTCACTAAATTCTTTTGATCACCTTTTCACAGAAGGCCTGAATGTTAGGAATGAAACTATGTTTGCAGTTCATCGTTACACCCCAAGTCAACAAAAACGTTGAAGTGTTCGACGCATAATACTTTCCTTCCAGTAAAATTGCGAACCAGTCTCCAAATATACACGCTTTGTGGCGGTTACAAAAGTGATAGTTTTAAGACAGTTTGCAATATCGGATATCGATAATAACTCATCCACAACTACCCCCAAACTTTCAGAAATGGGCACAGGTTGAGAACTAGCCAAAGCCAAGCTTTGTTAGAACTGTCGAAATGGAAACCGGTTAAGAACGCATTGCAAAGTAATGCAATGGCGACAATAGCCACCGCCAATGGCATCCGCATGTAATGACTTTTCAATATCAAAATGTTCAGTAGGAAAAGAGAGGCATGTCCGTCCGCCCGTCCGTCTAGGAACACGATAACTTAAGTAGATTTTGAGATATCTTAATGAAGTTTGGTATGCAGGTTCCTTGGCACTCATCGCCGAGCACAATTAAAAATAGGCGAAGTCGGATGATAGCCATGCCCACTTTTTATATATAGAATATTTTTGAAAATACAAAAAAATGTATTATTCAGTACATAATACACCTATAAAGATAACATTTGGTGTGTACATTAAGATTAAGACAGAAAATAAATTTTTCAAGAACTTCTTGAAAACGGGAGTGGCACCGCCCACTTTTGATTAAGTCAAGTTAAGAAATATCATTAATCATAAATCAAAAACAGTTCACGATATCGAAACGAAATTCAGCACACAGATTTCAATGAATACAAGGAATTTTCCGGGAAAAAACGGGCGAAATCGGTCAAGGTCCACATCCACTTTTATATAAAAGATTTTGCAAAGGATCATAGATATATTTAATAGCCAATAAATAGCTTTATATCATTTTTATTTGACTTTCAAAGTCGAAAATGGGCTTGGCCCCGCCCCTTTTATAATGGATTCGTCCACATAACTCTTTATGCCATAACTCCAGCAAAAATTAATTTGTCGAGACGATATTTGGCGAAAATGTTGAATATTTAAAGGTAACTCTCTCTCTATGGCGCGATATACAACAGGAATATCATCATAAACCTCCTAAAAGATTTTTGCGCCAAGCTTCTCTTCCAATTTGTGGTGTGCCGATTTGAATTTTCCCTACAAATTGGTGGGACCTACAGTTTTTTGCCGACTCCGAACGGCATCTACAAAGGAGACGAATTTTTGCTGAGAAGCCTGTCATGGCAGAAATACACTCGGAGAGTTTGCCAAACCACAACCGAGGGGCGACCCCGTTTTGAAAAACTTTTTTCAAATCACTTTTGATGTTACCTGTACCAGGGCTCGAACCATGGACCTTCGGTGTGGTAGGCCGGCAACACTACCTTCACACCACGGCGGCCGCCGTTTGTTTGTTGTAAAAATGGGCAAAATCGGTACAGGCCACGCCCAGTTTTTCAACATAGTTCTGAAAAATTGTTTTTTTTAATTCAGAACTCGATATTTCTATAACTATGCAAGCTATACCAATAATATCTTGCACACTTATATTGTAATTTGAGCTAGATATTTCAATGAAAATTCGATAGCTGCTTCTCAATAGTATGTAGTATACTTCTGCCAGTTAGGCAAATCGGATAACACACAAGCAAAATATCCGGGAAAGCAGTTAATACCCCACTGCAATAAGGAAGTTATATATATTTTTTGATTTTCATACCTTGCATGAACTTGAAAAATTTGTACGTATGAGAAGAAGAAGAAGTCCAATTTTGTAAATTGCAATGATTTACAGATTATAAAAAATACTTAATTTATATTATCTCCCAAGCTTATTTATAAACAAGCAATGAATCTTAGTTCGGGTGGAACCGAACATTATATACCTAGTCATCCTCCTGATCATTTCAGTATACTTTTTGATGGGACCATCTCTTTTTCTTCTCATACGTACAAACATTTCATGTTCATGAAAGGTATGAAAATCAAAAAAGATATACAACTTCGCTTTTGCAGTGGGGTATTAACTACTTGCCCGGATATTTAACTTTTCATCCTGAACGTTTTGATATACATTAATAAATATATATCTCGATTCGTTTATGCCGAATGAAGTAATATATGTACCTTGTGTGCGTAACAAAAAAAGATCCAATAAATGTGTGTCTTTTATAGGCGCTAAAGTACTCAATCGATCTTTATGAAAATCTCACAATATATACTTGGGTTCACTGCGTAGACAATATATAGTTTTGGAAAAGTGGGCGGAGCCACGCCCCCAGGTTATATAAAGTTTTAATTCGTCATAATTTCGAACTCTCCGGCCCACGCCTACTTTTTCAAATTGACAAAAATTTTTTTGCGGTCGAGTTTTTCTTACAAAGCTTATTATGTGTACAAAATCTGATTGATATAACTTGCTAAGTTGTAGAAATATCGCTTTTTAAAGTTTACAAAAAAATGTTTCAGAACTATGTTGACAACAAACAGTTACATATTGAACATTATCACCAAATTTGGTTTCGACAATTTTTGGCGGAGTTATGGCATAAAAAGTTTTGTGGAATAATCCACTATAAAAGAAGCGGGGCCACACCCATTTTTGAAAATTTGTATTTTTTGGGTTTCTTAGTTTACGGAAACTTTAAAAGTGAAATATAAATGTTGCAAAGCTATTTTATGCAAAGTTATTGCCTATTTAATATATCTACGATCCTCTTCAAAATCTTTCATATAAAAGTGGGCGTGGCTATCATCCGATTTCGCCCATTTTAAATAGCTATCGGAGATGAGTACCAAGGAACCTGCATACCAAATTTCATTAAGATATCTCAAAATTTAATCAAGTTATCGTGTTCACAGACGGAAGGACGGACCGACCGACGGACATGGCTTAATCAATTTCTCTTTTCGTCCTGAACATTTTCATATACATAAGTCAATATCTATCTCGATCCGTGTAAGCCGTTACGTACTGCCGTTAGGCGACTAAAGTTAATATACCTTGTGTGCGTAGCAGTCTTTTGTTTTGCATTAGGTAATGGAACTTTTTTGTGTGAAGCCAACTGAAGACATCGGATGATGTGTGGTGGATCCGGATCCCTTTACACGAGGATTTTTCTTTCTTACATAAACAGTTACTCAAGAGGCACTTTCTGCACACATTTCAGAAGCCACTTTTCTACGTCGGATACGCCCCGTTGGGGGTATTTTAAGCAGACCTAGGAGGATAACCGCATCTTGCAGGGAGTTCTAACGAAGCACCTTGCGGACTACTCTGGTTAGCTGGGTTAGGACAACAATATGGAGTCAACTCGAGATCACTCTATACATAGTGTAATAAACAAAGTGAAGTAAATAAAAAGAGACAGAAAACGTACCGTATCTGAAATGGTACGGGTCTATTTTCCAGGTACGCAGGAGGCTAAAATCTCAAAGAATGTTTGCCCGTTTTTGTAAAAAAGGAGTAAAAAAATTAATTACTTTCTAACATTAACAATAGCAGAAATTTTGTTTTTCTATTTTAATCTAACGTGAAGAATAAACAGGTGATCAATAGCAAAAGGTGAAAAGGGTCACATCCATGGATAAGCCATTGACTGGTACTTTACTACGTTTTACGACTCTTGAATGGTTTCCTGCCTTTCACTCTGGTATAGAAAATTTTACAATTTAAATATATAGCTTTACAGAGGCTTCTCGGCTGGAATAGATCCAAACGGTTTCTTACTAAAACAATTTCAAGAAAGGTCTGCGTAGGTCGATAATAAACTGTATTTAGCTCCAATCTTTGGCGGAAACTAAAGAACATAATACCAGAAATGGAATAAGAAGCTTCTCCATAAAAGTTGTCACAGTTGCCTTATGAAACTATTTCTTATTACTTTTTTTTGTTTTATAATTATTTGGTTGGTTGCCGTATTGGTAGAAGATATTTCTGATTCACTTTTCACATCAGATTCTTCATATATAAAGCGTCGTTTGAAAATGTTGTCGTTTGAAATGTTACTTTGCTTAACAGTACCTAAGCGCATCGTCAAAGATGCAGGATAGGGTTACCATATTCTTTGGTTGTAAATGAATAGTAGTAAAACGTACTTGTTTTACACAAAAAACAACACTTCTGCGGATACAACATTTGCTCCACATTTTCAGATAGCCGAATGACAGAACTAAGAAGAATTTCGAGCGAGACAACTGACAGCTTACTTCACCTTGTTGGTTACACCATGACTATATTGCTTGTGAAGTTTGAACGAATTGGGGCTCATTTTACAAAGAAAAATGACTTTATATTGGTCTATAAGTAAACCAAGGCATCCGATGGCATGCTCCGCGCGGTAAACTCTGAGCTGTAAAAGTGTGCAATCTTTTGGGATTTTAATTTATCATATTAAGATTGGTGGTTTTTAATTCAATTTTCCTTATTGAAGAATGTAACTTAAAATTTCTCCCACCCTTAATTCACGAGTGGGAAATAAGACTGCACACATTTAGATTTTGAAAGAAAGATTGAAAATACTGAGTGAGAAAGGAATAACTTTTAACACTGAATAAGCATTCAATTGAATGCAGCCTTTTCTTGGTGTGCACACACTTATTTAGTACCAATCCATCGATACAAATATGCTATGGGCACGGAACCCTCTCAAATATGCACATGGTTGCTTTTTGTTAAAGAAATTTCAAAGCAGTTACACAAAATATGGTTTATTTGGCTTTATACACCTTTAGTTAATTTATTTATCATGAACCACAAAAATATTAACTGAAACAATATTTACTTTTTAAAAATATCATAATAATGGAATAATAAAATATGCAAATGTCAAATATTCTAACATCTCTGCTTTGAAAATTGTCAGTTTTCTAAAAACGTATTGCCATTGTATCATTAAATTGGTATGTGTTGAAAACGTACTCATATATGTACATATCTTCATATACTATCAGACCCGGCAGACGTTCTCCTGTCCCTCACCTTTTGACGCTTCCTCTTTATTCCTTTTACTTTTCCCTCAACACCCATTCTATTTTTCTTTTTCTCCCATAACCTAAGATGAAACCGCTACATCAGAAAGTTTAGCAAATCAATAGAGGCGAAAACGACTACTGCAATTATATGGCAGATCCAAATATGAATTTCGAAATGATTCATAAGTATCCGGGATTAAAAGAGTGCTATTTATACTTCAATACCCCTTTACCCTCATCAGCATCTGTGGAAAGAATGTTTTCTGCAACCACTGCTTTAAATGCCCCTATCTCTATCTCACGACAACTTCGAAAAGCAGTGTTTTAATGGAATGTCAGGATTTGATGAAATAAATTTAAGTTATTTGGATTTTATGTGAGACTACCGTGCCGACGCTGTTCTTTCCTTAAAGTTGATTGGATCTACCCCGTTTTCTTTCAATTTCCTTCAATGCCGCTGTATCCAACTTTAATTTTTCTTTTACCTGTATCCCTCCGCTGATATAAGGGGGTAACCTTCATTATAGTATATTGTGACTTTTAGAATAATTTCTACCAAAAATAGAGATGAAAAAGTGATGATATCAGTGCCTTTTGTGCGGATTTTAGTCCAAATAGCTAGACCTTAGTCACCCTGAAAATCAAATTGTAAATCTAAGTTATTCTCGAGCTGCCCTGATATGCACAACAAATTTGAACAAAATCAGTCAACCCGTTTAGGAGGTATTTAACCATAGAAGAATTATATATATAAGCTAAACAAATTACACTGGTTTACAGCCAAAATGCACCAGAGACGCCATAGTGAAATTCCTATGTAAAATCATCTCCTAATTCCGAAAACCAAGGTTATTTTTACTTGAATGGTACCGTTTTTGAGATATTTACGATTTACCGTTATTTCAAAAAACAAAAAAGATGGCTCCACTTAATCGTGTATATCTCAAGAACAAACTGAGCTCTTCCAAAACGGTTTGAAAAATTTGAAAGCTTATAAAATTTACTATAATCAGTACATACAACACTTTTTGCTAGGTCCTGCAGATTCAAACATATTGAACAATCATTACGGATTTTTAAAATTTTTTTTGTAAAAATATAAAAAAAATTGTACTTTGCGAGGAAGCATCTCGAAAACTTTTTGTTTTTTGCAGATATTTTTTCCCCCCTCTAAGCTCTGTTTTATTACAAAAAAAATAAGCTATCAGTGAACAAAATCGATGAACTAATACAAAAGTTATAAGCATTCAAGTAAATATATCCATTTAATGCTTAAGTACCCTACTGGTACATATGTGTTAGTATTCGTATATCAGTTAGTTAGCAGGTAGATTTTCGAAAAGTTATTAGATACAAAAAGCTGTTAGTGTCGTTTTCTCAAACCTAGGTACATTTTAAACAAGAGCATATTTTTGAGGCAGGTAGTGTTTTCTTTGTAGAACTAGGGAACCTTTTTGTTTAGGTAGGCTTGAATTTTTACTGGATCTAAGTATGTATGTGTATAAATAAGAGTACATGCGCCTTGTTCCTTCATAATATCTGCAAGGCTCGCCGGATACTGTTCAGTTTATAATTGCAGTTTATAACCCGTCATTTACTTAAAATAAAAAATGAATAAAAGGGCGCGAGAGTTTGAGTGTACAAATGATCCAGATATGTTCTGTTTCATCTGCGGTCAATTTATTGTTAAAAGTATGAGACGTGTGTTTTCAAATCCTTTGAAAGTTACATACTATAAGTGTTTTGGAATTGAGCCTAAAAACAATGAAAAACCATGGACACCGAACACTGTGTGCACCACATGCCGAGTCGAATTGATTTCTTCGGAAACCGGAACAAAAAGGTACGTTGTAAAAATTAGGAATTTGTTCCCTTTTAATGCATAGCTGTATAATTCCTGAAACTCTATCTATTTAGGCGACGTGTGAAATTTATTACACCAATGAAGTGGAGGGAACCAACTTGCCATTCAACGGACTGCTATATTTGTACTACAAAAGTACTTGGGGTTGGAAAGTCCAGAAAAGTAACCTATGCGAGCGTATCTACAGTGTCATTACCAGAACTAATTTCAACAGAAGCGACATTGCCAGAATCAAATTTAACTTTAGTTCCGGCTCCAGTTTCATTGTCAACAGTAGTATCTGATTACGCGGCATCATGTTGTACTGAATTTCAAACGGAAAACGAAAGAAATTCTTTGTCACAAGCACAACTCAATGATTGGATAAGGGATTTGGAATTGTCAAAGGAAAAGGCCGAACTACACGCCTCTCGAATGCAACAATTTAAATTTGTTTCATCCGATGTTAAGGTAACATATTATAGAACTCGTCACGAAGAATTTTCCAAGTACTATACGAAGGAGGACAGTGTTTGTTACTGCAAAGACATTGCTGGTCTATTCAAACAATTTGGTGAACCATATGATTCAAAAGAGTGGCGATTGTTCATAGACGGCAATAAATTAAGTTTAAAGGCCGTATTATTGCATATTGGCAACCAAAAGCCATCTATCCCGATCGCGCATGCAGTAAATACGAAGGAAACATATGAGATAATGCAAAAATTGCTCAAGTTAATCAAATACGAAGAACATGATTGGAAAATATGTGCCGATCTTAAAGTCGTTGGAATGCTATGTGGTCTACAAAGTGGATACACAAAATACTGTTGTTTTCTATGCAAATGGGATAGCCGAGCTCGTCAAGACCACTACATCATAAAGGATTGGCCAGAACGAATCGAGTTTCAAGTTGGGGTAGATAACATAAAATACTCTCCACTTATAAAGAAGGAAAAAATAATTCTACCTCCGCTCCACATCAAGCTCGGCCTTATCAAAAACTTTGTGAAGGCTTTGGACAAAGAAGGCGAAGCTTTTCATCATTTGAAGACAATCTTCCCAGAGATTTCAGAAGCAAAAATAAAGGAAGGGATTTTTGTGGGACCGCAAATAAGGAAAATGATGACCAATAACCATTTCAAAGAACTATTGTCACCAGTGGAGGCAGCAGCGTGGGATTCTTTTGAAAAGGTCGTTACTTCTTTTTTAGGCAAACACAAAAGTCCTAACTACGAGATGATAGTGAATGACTTAATCAAAAACTATGCGGAAATGGGTAAATAAAAAAACATATTATAATAAATTATATATTACATAAATTTACATGAGAATATATAGCCATAAATCTGAATTCATCGTCCAGTTCCGAACAAACAAGAACGGGAAAAATATAAACAAAAAATTTGTTCTGAATTGAAAGATAAATCCAGCCTAAGAAAATTGTATACTAATGTGTCACTTATGTATTTATCTAATTAACTTTTTTATTTTCTTTCAGGAGTAAATATGTCTTTAAAAATTCATTTCTTACACTCCCACTTAAATTTTTTCCCGCAAAATCTTGGCGACGAAAGTGACGAGCATGGCGAAAGGTTTCACCAGCAAATGAAAGTGATTGAAAGTCGGTATCAAGGATTCTGGGATGTCGCTATGATGGGCGACTACTGTTAGTTTCTCATAAGAGAAACCGATCCTAATCTAAATAAGCGTCAAAACAAGACACATAACTTTTTCAATTAAAAAATAAGATCATAGAGTTAAGACAGAACCATATGTACATATGCTATTATTTGTAGGGTACTTAAGTATTAAATGGATATATTTACTTGAATGCTTATAACTTTTGTATTAGTTCATCGATTTTGTTCACTGATAGCTTATTTTTTTTGTAATAAAACAGAGCTTAGAGGGGGGAAAAAATATCTGCAAAAAAACCAAAAGTTTTCGAGATGCTTCCTCGCAAAGTACAAATTTTTTTATATTTTTACAAAAAAAATTTAAAAAATCCGTAATGATTGTTCAATATGTTTGAATCTGCAGGACCTAGCAAAAAGTGTTGTATGTACTGATTATAGTAAATTTTATAAGCTTTCAAATTTTTCAAACCGTCTTGGAAGAGCTCAGTTTGTTCTTGAGATATACACGATTAAGTGGAGCCATCTTTTTTGTTTTTTGAAATAACGGTAAATCGTAAATATCTCAAAAACGGTACCATTCAAGTAAAACTAACCTTGATTTTCGGAATTAGGAGGTGATTTTACATAGGAATTTCACTATGGCGTCTCTGGTGCAGAAAAAAAGTTGGAATTTGTGATCCAGTGTTATTTTTCACTTTGTGGAACTGGCTGTAAATCACCCAAGCTAAATTAAATTTTGTACTCGTTGATTTATGAACTTTTAAGGAAAACAATCTTTTTAACATATTTGGACAGCTAATAAATTCAAAAAATATGTACGCTGAAAAAAAGAGTATTAGTAGTGAATGGTGATAGAGTGTGCATTCTTTTCAATTTTACAATCACATGAGATTGGGCATACCTCGTCATTCCCATTCTGTACTGAATTAATCTCAAGCATTCAATAACACACACTTTTGGTTTGGCTTAAAATTTTTTAGCCATTCAGGAATGTATGTTATTTTATGTAAGCAAAAAATCAAAATTTTGAAAAGAATGTCGACGGAATGCACACTAATTGATTGAATCTTTTTACAGCTCTGTCAAAACTTTAGATTTTTGAGTTAGCTTCCTTTAGATCCAACTACTCTACCGAACCTAATTTTATTACAAATTTACTTAGCAACCAAATAGTTCCTTGATTTCTCTAGTAAAAAACTTCAAAATCAGTATAAATATTTTCCAAAATTACCCGTCTTTAAATATCAAAATTCACAACTTGACCATTATTTAATTTTCCTTCTTGCAATTCAACAATATAAAACACTAAATTGAGGATTATTTGTTCGCAAATCTAACGAGTGCTCACGTTAAGAAAAACAACAACAATAGGAACAAAAAACAAATAAAGAAGAAAACATAAAAACACAAAAAAGATAAAACTAAAGAACAATGACGGATATTGTAAGGTTACGTGAATTTCTAACCGAATTAATCCCCAGTGAAGATCAGCTACAACGTTTATATCAGAATTTTTGTGAGCAAATACGCAAAGGTCTTGGCGCTAAAACGAACAAGGAAGCCAGCACAAAATGTTATCTAACTTACGTACAAGACTTTCCAACCGGCAACGAAACGGGAAAATATTTGGCGCTCGATTTGGGTGGTTCCAATTTTCGTGTGCTACTCATTATATTAAAGGGTGATCACGATGCCGAACAGATATCCAAAATATATGAGCTTACAGAGACGGAACTACTTGGTAGTGGTCAACATCTGTTCGATTACATCGCCAAGTGCTTGCATGAATTCGTTTGTGAACAGAAATTGGAACTGGAAAGTTTGCCCTTGGGCTTCACATTCTCATTCCCATGCATACAGACTGGTTTGACTAAGGCTATATTAGTGCGTTGGACGAAGGGCTTCAATTGTTCTGATACAGTGGGGGAAGATGTAGGTACAATGTTGAAGACGGCAATTGTACGGCGCCAGGGTCTTAAAATCGATGTGGTTGCCATATTGAATGATACCACAGGCACTCTAATGTCATGCGCTCATCGCAATCCGCCTTGTCATGTTGGTCTAATTGTCGGAACAGGTTGTAATGCATGCTACGCTGAAAGAGTAGAGAATTGTGAACGTTTAGAAACGAAATATAAAGATAAACCAAAAATCATAATCAATGTTGAATGGGGCGCATTTGGCGAGAAAGGTGGAATCACCCATCTGACTACAGACTATGATCGTGTTATTGATAAGAATTCATTGAATCCAGGTGCACAACTGTACGAAAAAATGGTAGCGGGTGAGTTGAGTTGTGCTGAAATGAGAAGGAAGACCTTAATGTTTTGTTGTATGTATTAATTTTCCACTTTTTCTCCGTAGGCATGTATCTGGGTGAATTGGTACGCTTAGTTATGTTGCGTGCAGTTAATGAGAATTTAGTTTTCTCACAATGCCGTCTGCGCAAAGCTATTACTGATACTTTGACAAAGAAAATCAATTGTTTTTCAACGAAAGTGCTATCGGATGTAGCCAATGATAAGGGCGATAAATGGCCAGCGGTGAGTAAAGTATTCAAGGAAGTGTTCAATTTGAATGAGCCCGATCCCGAAGATTGCATGAAATTTAAGTTTGTTTGCGATGTTGTGGCGAAACGTGCTGGCAATATGCTAGGTGTAACTCTTGCCGCATTGGTAAACAAAGTGGCCGAAACTTTTACTGTTATCGGCGTAGATGGCACAGTCTATCGCTGTCATCCAAATTTTGATGGCTATATGCGTGAAACTTTGGATCAATTCATTAATTCGGAATTCAAATATGATATTATGTTGTCTGAGGATGGCTCCGGACGGGGCGCAGCCCTAGTAGCCGCTGTCGTTAGTAATGATAGAGTGGAAAGAAGCAAGGGACATTGAAATTTTATGGCTAGCCAATCTTAAAAAATTTGCATTATGGGTGCTTATAAAGAGGGAAGTTTAAAGGCTTTAAGATATCCTACAATTATGGGTTTTACATGAACATTGAGTGCAAAAGTTGGATAAAGAAATTTGATGGTTAGATAATTGTTGTAACTAATCACTAAATTTTTGGCGACTTGCATCAACCGTACACGAAGCATTGTAAAAATTGCAAAAATTAAAAAAGGGTTGAAAGATCAAAAAGGACGGAAGATCTTCAATAAAAAAATAACTACAATAGAAAATTGGAAGTTTTCATACTGCATTTCAACAAAACAAAAATAAATAAAATAACGAATTCATATTCGCTTCTCGAGAACCAGGGGTTACATATTGACTACTTGGGGTGTGTTATTGGACGCTAAGGTTTTGGGTTGATAGAACCACTCCTGCGACGACAAGCTCACCAAAATTCAATATACTCGTACATATATTCGTTATAACTGGCGCTTCAACAGAACAACTTTCTTTTTTTAGACGTATTTAACCGCGCTCAGGCGCGCTACGTCGCCATCGTAACGGGATCATTAGGAACGACAGAATCGAACCAGAGGGAGAGGAATCCACATAAATTTAGTATTTAGAACGAAGCAGAACAGACGGAACAACTGTTAAGTGTAGCATTGCCACTGTTCGCCGAAACAAATTTGAAACTGTGAAGGACTTCGCCCGTAACATGGACAGTGTCGAAGAGCCATCTCTCGAATTATTCTCAAGATGCCAAACGGCATGTATCGAACTACACGACTTAGAATTACGCCTTGTCATCATACATCATTAGCACTTGGTTAATTTAGGCCGTTGGCCAACAAAGAACGACCATCGTTCCTTCTTAGCACAAGGAACCACCCACCAATGGAGCCCAAGTTATCCTCCACTGACTTTTTCAACTTTTTTTTTGAAGCTGAAGACCGGCTGATTGCCGTGCACTTAGCTTAGGTGGTTTCCCTGACAGTGCCAAGTTAGAAATCATATCCCATCAGTGGGGTACCCAGAATTTTGGGAAGGGCCGGATGAAGAAGATTTCTTTCCGAAACCTGAAATTTGAGGCACACAATAAATTTTGGGTAATTCTATACGACAGCACGTAACTGGTAATATACGTCCAAAAATCTCGGGAAATGTATCAAACGACGGGTTTTAACCTCCGTATCAATAATCCGAAAGCGGAAGTTCGATATTTTATATATGTTCAGAGATATTTGCAATCAAAGTTGAAAAATTTCGCTCATTTTCATGTGGTTGTTGTAATCACAGATTAGGGTGTACCGAAAAGTGCAAAAAGTGTGTTCTGCGCAGAAATACTGTGGACCGCGTAGCCGGTGTTGGACCGGCTAAGGGTTATTTTTTTGAAGCGCGGCCGAAGGCCGCCTACGCAGAAAGGTGTTCTGCACATAAATACCTTGGATCAAGCCCCCTATTTGGGATCGGACCTAGGCCATTTTTGGGGTTTTTGCTAATAACTTTTCACTGAAATAAAAAATTGAAAATCCGGATTGTTATACCGAAGTCAAAACGCGTCGTTTGATACCTTTCCCGAGATTTTTGGACGTATATTAGCAGTTACGTGCTGTCGTATAGAATTACCAAATTTTGTTTTAAAATTGTACTCAAAATTCGCGAAACTTTAAAGAAATTTTATCAAAATTAAAAAATTTTTTTTACACAATTTTTTAAATTTTTTGGAGTATGCAGTTTTGTAGTTTATTAAATTTCAATCCAACATTGTGTCAATCTTAAAGCCGTGACACATTTTTCTGATTTTTTGCAAATCAAATATTAGGGTTTTTAATTTGGTAACCAGCATTAACACCAACAATAATGTCAGCCTAGAAATCCAACGAAGAATCACTCACGCAAACAAGTGCTACTTCTGACTGAGTTGGCAATTGCAAAGTAAAGTCCTCTTGAAGAACGAAAATAAATAAGTCACTTATCCTATCGTAGTTTATGGTGCAGAAGCTTGCATTGACAACATCTGATGAGGCATCTCTGGGAGTATTCGAGGGAAAGATTCTTAGATTTACGGACCCTTACGATTTGGCGACGGCGAGTACCAAAGAAGATTTAATGATGAGCTGTATGAGCTAGATGCAGACCCCGACATAGCCCAACGAATTAAAACCCAACGTCTTAATTGGCTAGGGCATATTGTGCGAATGAAAGAAAATGTTCCGGCCCAGAAGGTATTCTTATCGGTACCCACCGATGGTAGCAGAGGAAGAGGGAGACCACCACTCCGATGGAAGGACGAAGTGGAGACCGATTTGTGACCCCATGGTGTTGGCACAGAAACGTAACGAGTGGCGAGCTATGGTGAAGGGCTAAAATCGCTTAGACAATCAAGCGGAATTTTTTAGCAATATGTATAAGTTATGAAATGACGTTTTGTCGCAGCTTGAGGTTACATACATGATCCAACTACAATAGTTCGTAGCAGCTCCACAACCATACAGACACACACAAATTGTCCATGTATTTTGTTTTGGAGTTTGTGAGTTTCACGTCAAAATCGTACTGAGAAATGAGTGTAATATCAAAATTCGAGACAAAAGTAAAAATCAGCTGGTCTATTAACACGACCTGTATTATTGGATCATGGCTACATGCTTGCAGACTTTGGCTAGATTTGAATCGGTACTATTTGATTTTAATATTCATGTCACAAGTTCAGAAGAACGTAACTCTAGTACTTACTAAGTCTTTTGCGAAGTCCACTACAAGCCATTAGTCTATCTTTTTTTGTTGAAGTTTATAACACAAAGGCAGAACGCATTGTGTTAACAAAGATGCTAAAAGACTGAGTTTATTATTTAAAAAGAAATAATTTTTAAAGTTGACCTAAGAATTTTATAACACTAAGCAATAGAGACAATGTTGAAATTTTAACAAAACTGACACCATAAATTTATCAATAAATGCCCATAATTGGCACTATTTTTTGCCAAATTCACCCTGAAACTTTCTTATAAGTACTAAAATTTAATAGGTAATAAAACTGCAAATTCTTTTTTTTTTATAAAAATTCGGATTAAAAAGAGTAGAATTTTGATAAAACTTGGTTAAAATTTCCTTGGTTTTGAACAAAGTTTGCAATTTGTTCTTGAATGTTTTGTATTAGATAATGGGCTATACTTTTTAAAATGTGTAAGTAATTCTCGTCGCTATCTATTTTTCCGCCGTTATGTGCTCTGATTAAATTATTGAGCCTACCTACTCTAGTATTTTCAGACCGCCTGAATTAGGATTTTAAAGACGTGAGAGATGACTGAGTCGAGTTTTAGCTCAGCAATATAGACCTCGAAAATTACGGTATTATTTCGATCTGTTATTTTATTTCTACCAGAACCACTGTGTACGCATACCTCGAAACCGGTTTTATCGTCTTGAAAGCCTTGTGATATTGTGTTATTCAATCGAAAGTAAAAAAAAATTGTAGTTCATTGACGAAGGGGCGGGATTTATCCCGCCAATCCCCCCTTGGCTACGCCACTGTATCCCATGGACTATACTTTTTTTCTAAATAAGCAAGTCGTTATGTTTTATGGGGACACGAATTAACTCGTCATCATGACCTGCTCATTCTAGTGTGACGAATTCGATGATTCTTCGATTACTAATCCTGGGTTCGATCACTATAAAGTCAAATAAACACACGCACAAATACTTTAACAAATAGCTAGTTTTATTTACTATCGTGCGATTTCTTTAATTTAATGCTGGAGAAAATAATACAAGCTGCAGAACTTAACCGCGCTGGAACAATATTTTATAAAAGCGTGCAACTGTTGGCATATGCTGACGATATTGATATCATTGGCCTTAACAACCGCGCCGTAACTTCTGCTTACTCCAAATTAGAAAAATAAGCGGAGAAAATGGGATTGGTGGTGAACAAGGGCAAAACGAAGTACCTTCTGTCATCATGCAAAGAGTCAGCGCATTCGCGCCTTGGCAACCAAGCCACTGTTGGCAGCAATAATTTCGAAATAGTAAAGGACTTCGTTTACCTGGGAACCAGCATTAACACCAACAATAATGTTAGCCTAGAAATCCGACGAAGAATTACTCTTGCAAACAAATGCTACTTCGGATTGAGTAGGCAATTGAAAAGTAAAGTCCTCTCTCGACGAACGAAAATAACACTCTACAAGTCACTCATCGCACCCGTCCTGCTATATGGTGCAGAAGCGTGGACACTAACAACATCTGATGAGGCGGCTCTGGGAGTATTCGAGAGAAAGGTTCTTCGAAAGATTTGTGGACCTCTACGCGTTGGCGACGGCGAGTACCGAAGAAGATTTAATGATGAGCTGTATGAACTTTACGCAGACGCCGACATAGTTCAGCGAATTAAAACACAGCGGCTTCGCTGGCTAGGCCACGTAGTGCGAATGAGCGAAGATGCTCCAGCCCAGAAGGTATTCTTACACACGCTTGCATTCATAAGCGTAGCCATCGTTGTCTCTGTTGTGTTTAACTAGTGGTGGGAGTGTTATTGAGTTAGCGATGGTACATGATAGAGAAGAATCGCTACACTAGTAAGGAAAGTCCCCATCGCTATGCGCTTTCCTCACATTCCCTATACCATATCTAGGTGTATCTCGATATTTTAGTACCTAACTTTCAATCCCGCAGCACAGGTTTAGCCTCTTGCTATCTTGTCAATCTTTTGCCGTTAACTCATTTCAATTCAAATATAGAATGGACGCTACATTCATGGGTGGATCTTGGCGGTGGTCAGAAAACTCTGCAAAAGTCGATGACTACACTACTCGAAAGTGTCAAAAGCGTTAAATGTGTGATCAAGGAAATTCACTAAAGTGTTATGACAGAGAGTTCTGGGTTGAAATGTAGAAACGTGACAGTAAAATTCTACATAAATCTAGATTCCCACCCGATTTAACGTATCTAAGATCTGAATGGACTTAAAGTTACTTTTGAAACTTGGAAGAATTTATCTTTTTTCTAAGTACTTTGCACTTTCATACTGTTGTGGAGACGAAGAAGTTCACAGTTAAAACTTTCTAATGAATCAGTACTTTGTATTACAACCATGTATCTATGCAACCTTGAATTATATTTGACACTTCTCTTTTTATCATTCATATTCTTTGTAAACATTCATTCGTATAAAATAAAGTCAGTCGTTATTTAGCATTCAAATTACTCGGAACTTCAGGTTATGGGCCCAGCGGCCGAAAAGAGTGAGCGACAGTATAAGTACAATCGAAGTGCGTTATTTGTTAAAAGAAATAAAACTTAAAACTTTAAAACATAATGGCTGGTGTTGTGAGAATCGCGCCGCTAAATGCGGACAATTACGATTCATGGAAGCTTCAGATCATATTAATCAAAAATGATTTGATTTCATATTAATCAAAAATGATTTGTGGGCTTATGTGGATGGTACTATTGTGAAGCCAGTTGACCAGGCAAAACTGGACGAATGGAAAATTGCTGATCAAAAGGCATCAGCGGACATTACGTTGGCTATAGCACCATCAGAGTTAGGGCTAATTTCAGAGTGCATCAATGCACGTGATATTTGGTTAAGGTTAGAATCGACATTCGAATCCAAAGGACCAGATAGAAAAGCGACATTACTTAAACGTGTAGCTTTGTCGCGCATGACAGAAGACGAGAAAGTTCGAGAACATCTCAATGCATTTTTCGACGCAGTTGCGAAGCTAAAAGAAATAGGCGTCGCTATTGGCGACGAGCTATTAGCAATTTTGTTATTGTATAGCTTGGCACCGTCGTACGAAACATTTAGATGCGCGGTAGAAACGCGAGACGAACTTCCAAAGGCCGAGATGCTTCGTGTGAAAATACTTGAAGAGTATGAGTCGCGAAAATCGAAGGAAGAAAAGAACCCCCTGCGGGTTAGGGGTTTAGAATATGCCCGAGGTAGGCATACCGGTCGTAAGAGGCGACTAATATGCACAAAGGTAATGACGTGCAACTCGAAGGCTGATCTACGGATATGATGCCTCTCACCTCTCATTACCCATCTCTCCTTCCTTACGGAAGGAGGGGTGACATGACTTAGAAGGTTCCACTGGTCATAAATCGCTACCACGACAGTCGGGCAGTACCGCAAGGGAGTACCGGAGCGTGCCGGGTTCAGGTCCGGCCAAGGACTGTTAATTCGACAACACTCTCCAAAACCTTCGGGGAGTGTTTTTTTCGTTACTACAACAACAACAACAAGGAAGAAAAGAACGATAATAATGTACTTTTCATAAAGAAAAAACCTAATCAAACATACTATGATCGGAATTCGGGTAAATCAAAGCAAATAAAAAAGTGTTTTCGTTGCGGTAAACCGGGTAATTTCGCGAGAAATTGTACAAACAAAGAAAAACAAAACATGCGTGTAAGTGAAGAGACAAACGAAAAAGCAAAAATGACATTGAACACAGTGGAAAAGGCATTTGCGGTCCCAGTAGGAAATATGAGATGGTGTCTCGACAGTGGCTGCACATCCCATATGAGTGCGAACATAAACATATTTGAAAATACTAGAGTTCGCCCAGTGGTTGAAATTCAACCAGTAAACTTTATTTTATTTTATTTTTTGCTGTATCTTTTATCCGCTTTTTTTTCTTCCTTTCTATGTCGTTCCTTTCCTCTAACATATTTTTATTTGCCTTGATTTCTTCTTTTACTCTATTATTTTATTTTTTCCTTTACTCAAACTTCTCTTCCTTTCCCTTCCCTTCCTTTTATTTTCTTTCTTTCCCCTTCGGTTTCTTACCTTTCCTTTAATTCCCTTTCCCTTCCTTCCATTTCCTTACAATTCCTTTAATTTTCTTCCTTTCCTATCCTTTCCATTCCCTTCCCTTCCTTTCCTTTTCCTTTTCTTTCCTTTTTTCCTTTAATTTTCCTTCCTTTCAATTCTTTTCCTTTCCTCTATTTTCCTTTAATTTTCTTCGGTGTTTAATACTCTTTATGAGTAATCATTTATTTTATTTTTGTAAACCCTGTTTGTATTAGGTATCAGCAATGAATTTTACATATTTGCTCAAATTTCACATTGCTTGTTTCATGTATCCAGCATCGTAGCCAGTAATCAATACAATAACAACAACTAAAGCAAAAATGCATGACACAACAGAGTATGTATAGTGCGAATACTTATTTTTCATTGGTCCACCACCAACTCTTCGCACTCACAGTGAGAGCCGACCACACGAATAACACAAAAACATGCATGGCAAGTCTACTCACACTACTACAGCTCTTAATTTTTTTCCTACAAAGCAACTCCTCGGCCATGCTCACGATTCAGCATAGTACACAAAAAGCAAGTACACACACACACAGCGTGTCTATAGTGTGAATAAGTAAATGTGTAGTGGTGTAACTTTTATGTTAAATTTTTTATATTAAAATGATTTTTTAAATTTTTTTATTTACGGATAAAAGTACACCTCAAAATTTCCTATCTATACATATATAATTTGTATACCTTAGAATTATAGTTTAGCAGAAAACGGTTCTACATTGCATTCATCTTGTCTATTTATATATAAGATAAAACAGGTTAATGACGAAGTAAATTTGGCAAATAATTGTTCGACAAAAATAAGCGGTGTCGGTAAAGTAAGTGCGAAAGTAGATATTCGAGGAAAACAAATTGATTTGGACTTGGAGAACGTTTTGCATGTGTCTGACTTGCGTACGAATTTGATGTCGGTTGCTAAAATTACCGACAAAGGCTATGCCGTGAAATTTGAAAAAAATGAGGCGGTGATTATTAACAGTGACAATAAAGTAGTGTTGGAGGCCGAAAGAATTGGAAATTTGTACTATTTAAAAACTTCAAAAAATTCCGCGAATTTGGCAAACATTAGAAACAACATAGATTTATGGCATTACAGAATGCGCCACGTAAATGAACGCGATTTGAAATCTATGGCAAACGGTTCCGTGTACGGTCTAAAATTCAAACAAACTGAAAGATTATCTGACTGTGAAATCTGTGCTAGTGAGAAACAAGTGCGAACGCCCTTTCCAAAATCGGGCACGAATAGAGTAAACGATTTACTCGAAATAGTGCACAGTGACGTGTGCGGACCAATGAAACATGCCTCCAAAGGCGGTGCAAAATATTTCGTAACATTCATAGACGAAAAATCGCGGTGGTGTGAAATCTTTTTAATAAAACACAAATCAGACGCGCTAAGTGTCTTCAAGCAGTACAAGGCGAAAGTTGAAACTTTTATGGGAAAGAAAATTAAATCGTTGCAGTCCGACAACGGCAGCGAATACTGCAATGAAGAATTTAACAATTTTCTTAGTAAGTACGGGATCAAACGCCGTCTTACCGCGCCGTATACTCCGCAACAGAACGGTTTGGCGGAGCGTAAAAATCGGACCCTCGTCGAAATGGCCAGGTGCATGATGAAGCCTGCAAATGCACCTCCATCGTTTTGGGCCGAAGCAGTGAATACCGCGTGTTATATAAGAAATCGGTGCGTAACGAAAACGACGGGCGAAGTGCCATATCGAGCGTGGACCAATCGAAATCCGACTGTGGCGTACATGAAAATATTCGGTACGAAAGCGTATGTATTAAATAAAAATCCTGCCAAAGGAAAGTTCGACTCTCGCGCGGAGCCGGGTATATTCGTGGGATATTCAGACGATTCAAAAGCATACCGGCTATATTCAAAGACCAAAAAACGTATTATAATAAGCCGCGATGTAAAGTTTATTGACAAACCGGGTTTTGAAGACTTTGAATCGTGGTAAAATAAATATTTTGTTAGAAAACAATTCGAATATACAAAACGGTGGTGAAGAACTTCTAGATGCACCTCCTATAGTCAAAGTAGGTGCAAGCAATGCTCGGCGCGGTAGAGGTCGGCCAATAAATGTGTGTACTGGTCAGCGACGAAGGCCACGGAAAGCTTATCATCAAACAGTTAATGGTGCTGATTCAGAGGGGGACGATGATGATTCAGAGGATTTCTTTGAATGTAACGCAAAGGAATCAGCTGGTCTGGTCACTGATGATCCCCAAACTTTGGCAGATGCGCTGAAATCTGATAACTCGTCTATGTGGCTGAAGGCGCTTGAAGACGAATTTTTGGCGCATATTCAAAACAAGACTTGGCAAAAAGTAGAAAAGCCTTCAGACCGTAAAGTTATTGGTAATAAATTCGTATTCCGTACCAAAGATGACAATCTAAAGAAGGTTAGACTTGTGGCGAAAGGCTACGCTCAGCGTCCAGGCGAAGATTTCCATGATATCTCATCTCCTGTCGTACGAGCAACTTCGGTACGACTGTTTACGGCGTTGGCTGCAGAGTTGAGCCTTGAGGTACACCAAATGGATGTGATCACCGCATACTTAAACGGGGATCTGGACGAGAAAATCTACATGGACGTTCCTGATCTGCTTATGAGCGTATTAAAGAAAATTCAACGAGGTCAACCCGTCGGCTTAAAGGGATTGACAACGCATAATAAAGAGATTCTGCAAACAGCGGAAGAGTGGCGAGAATCACTACAGCAAAGCAACCCTACGTGTTTAGTGTCAAAAGCACTGTATGGCTTGCGTCAGTCAGGGTTAATGTGGTACCAAAAATTATCACTAACTCTAAATAAGATTGGGCTAAAAGCAACGAAATTCGATCAATGTTTCTACGTACGCCGCAAAGGCGATGACATCATGTTGGTCATAATATACGTCGACGATTTGCTACTAGCATCAAACAACGACAATTGGTTAAAAGAAACAAAGATAACACTTTCACATCATTTCGACATGAAGGATATCGGGAGGGTCAACCGATGTCTAGGTATAGATTTTCAACAGAATCTAGAAAAGAGTGAAATATTTCTGTCACAGCGATCATATGCCGAGTCAGTATTGGGCAGGTTCGGTATGTCAGAGTGCAATCCTTCGAAAACGCCAATTGAAGCGAATTGCAAACTTTCTATGCCCGATACGAAAGACGAGTCTGTCATGGCAAAATATCCGTATCAAAATCTAATCGGCGCATTGATGTATCAGGCGGTATATACGAGGCCTGACATAGCTTTTGCGGTTAATTTTATGAGCCAATTCAACAACAACTACACCGAAGAGCATTGGAAATCGGCCAAGAGAATTCTGCGTTACATCAAAGGAACATTACAGAGAGGCTTATTGTACAAGAAAACGGGTGCAGAGTTGTACGGCGTAGTCGATGCTGACTGGGGTGCAAATACAGCGGGCAGGCGATCCTATTCAGGTTTTGCATTTATTTTCGCCGGTTCGTCCATAAGCTGGGAAGCACGCAAGCAACGCACCGTCTCTCTTTCAAGCACAGAGTCGGAATATGTTGCAATACTGAGGCTGCTAAAGAAGCTCTATATTTAAAATCTGCCTTAAAAGAAATGGGAATTGATTGCGTCAGCGTAGAGTTATTCAACGATAGCCAGAGCGCTCAAAAGCTAGCTACTTCTTCAAATTTCCACCCTCGAACAAAACATATTGACATACGTCATCACTTTATCCGCGACTGCGTGCAAAATAAAACGATCACTATGAAACATATGTCAACACAACAGATGCCAGCAGACATGTTTACTAAGGGCCTTACGCAAATGAAACACAGCATCTGTTCAACTAATTTGGGTCTTGTCGAATGCAATCCATAAGTAATACGCTCTCTACTTCGAGAGGGGGTGTTGTGGAGACGAAGTAGTTCACAGTTAAAACTTTCTAATGAATCAGTACTTTGTATTACAACCATGTATCTATGCAACCTTGAATTATATTTGACACTTCTCTTTTTATCATTCATATTCTTTGTAAACATTCATTCGTATAAAATAAAGTCAGTCGTTATTTAGCATTCAAATTACTCGGAACTTCACATACCCTCACTGTTTCAAAATAATTCAAAAAGTTTAAGCAACCTTTTCAAAAAAAAAAAAATTTTTTCCAGCAATCATTTTCGATAGCATTTGGAATCTCATTCATTTTGTTTGATAATTAAAACGTGTACTGACTGATTATACAGTTAACATCGTCAACCTCAAACATGCCCAAATAATAAAGGTGGCGGAAAATGATCAGCTGATTAATATTTTTTTCGCCGCAATAATGAGATTGTCAAATGATACTTTTTGTTTACAATTCGTGTGCCGTTAAATTTGAACTGGAAAAATATAAAAAATTTCGCAAAATTTCATATTTACCAAAAATCTTGATTTTTAATTATAAATATTTACTTGGAGATAAGTGTAAAGAAATGGTGAAGTGGGGAAATTTATATGGGAAATTTATCGTGTTTTCACGTCCCGAACGATACCGCAAGGAGGCTACAATGGAGCAGGGTTTGCCAAATGAATTTGGGAAACAGATAAACATTGTGTGCCGATCACTTTTCGTCTTCTGACATCATACGGAGTGGGAAGACAACCCTCTTGTTGCCAAAAACAATTCCCCATTCCCCAACTGTACTTTTTTGTGTTGTATCGCAACACTCCGCTACCACGTTCCTGTTGTTATTGTCCTGCACATATCATCGTTTTTATATTGCATTCAGCGTATCTGAATATGACGACATTCAGCTTTATCAGCAGATCATTGGTATGATACTTCATCATTATTCAAATCGTACATATATTGTCATAGTATCGTAGACCATTTGAAAACATCGTCATAATCGCCTTGCTGCGAGTACCCGAACAGCCTACGTCATTATTAAGTTCGTCAAATAAATATATTGTTTCGTTATCGCTTTGTAAACCACAGTATTTACTGCAACGCTCAACTACCAAGCTCATCACATCGTTCTTTCTTTGTACTACATGCGGCGTATCTGCAGATTCGAAAATCCTGCACCGTCAACACATCATTATTAAGTTCGCCAAATGATCATCATCACCTTCGTAAACTAAACAAACTAAACAGTTATTTTGTAGATAGCATTAAAGATATTTGCAGTAAGATTGAAGTAGTTGATAGAGACGTTAATATTAGTAATCAGTCAAATTGCGTTTTTAAATTTCTCCAAGTTAGCACGGTTGACATTGAAGAAGAACTTGTCAGTAAGTTTAAAGCGAAGAGGGGTGGAAAAAAATTATTGTCCGATGGAGTAATCAAAGATATGTTACCTTACCTAGGTTTTTTCTATGCTCAAATAGTAAACGAAAGCTTGAGCAGTGGTTTAGTCCCTGCCATGTGGAAAACTTCAACTGTTGTCCCTATAGAGAAGGTCAAGAATACGATTAAAGCAGAAGAGTTACGACCAATAAACACATTGGCCAGTCAAATATTTAGAGATTAACAAGATACTTATACCACAACAATCGGGATTTAGACAAAAGCATTCATGCGAAACAGCATTGAACATGGTTTTAGCCGAATGGAAAGAAGATCTCAATAATAAAAAGACAATAATAGCAGTTTTCGTTGATCTCAAAAGAGCTTTTGAAACTATCGATCAAAACATATTACTTGAGAAATTAGCATGCATTGGTATCAGAAATGTAGAATTAGAATGGTTTCGAAATTTTGTTACAAAGCGTGAACAAAGAACAATCATTGGTTCGTTGGTATCAGATAAAGTGGACGTTAAGATTGGCCTACCCCAGGGTTCTGTTCTTGCCCCCATTTTATTCAACATTTATATTATGATATTAACTCAATCTTAAAATTTAGTTCCATTAACCTCTTTGCGGATGATGCGCTTATATCGATAAGTGGAAAGAATGAACATGATATAAGAGAAAAATTACAAAGAGATTTAAATGCCCTTTATTTATGGTTGTGTGCTAACAAACTTAAAATTAACATTGCAAAAACGAAATATACGTATGGTAATTACAAGAAAGAACGTTACTGATCTTGAAACTATCAAAATAAAAAAATGCGGAAATTGAAAAAGTTCATACAATGAAGTATTTCGGTATACATATTAATAGATTGTAAATTAAAATGTGATGCTCATATTGATTACGTAGTAAGCAAAATAGCAACAAAAATATGGTTTATTCAAAGAACTTGTAAGAACTTAAGTAATTACTACAAAGTGAAAGTATACAGGTCTATAATTGAGCCTCACTTTATCTATTGTGCTACAATCCTCTTTATAATGAAAGATTCTCAAATTGAAAAACTGCAAAAAATGCAGAATAAAGCCATGCGTTTTATAAAACGGAAACTTGCCTGATTATCTAAGAGCAGGTATTAAATTCAACTATGAGGTCCATGACAGGAATACAAGGCAAAGAAACCATTTCAAACTACCTAATTATAAAACCGAAGCTGAAAAAAATAGCCTTTTTTATAAAGGATTAAAATGCTTCAATGAGTTACCAGAATACATCAAAAATTGTGATAGTAATTTATTTAAAAAAAGGTTGTATGATTACACGAGATCTATGAATGTATGAGATTGATATTGGGATTTGAGTGAATTTATGGTACATATTTCAACGCAATTTAACATAGCATAATTAATTTATATATTTCAATTTAAAATATTTCAATGTATCCTTATTTTTACTTTTTACTCCATAAAATATTGTACATCTGTTAACTAATGCAATATTATTTTTAAGTACTGAACTAGGCTCTAAGAGTCGTAATAAATAAATAAAATAAATAAACTATTATCATGATTTTCGCATTAGATAACACATTTTGACATATATTTGTTATATATGTAGTAAGTTCGTTATCACTTTGCATTAGATAGTACTGAATTACGCGGTTATCAAGATAATAACGTCATCATTATTACATTGTATGTTATTTACCTGCAGAAATTCCTATGTCACCAACACATTATCAGTGACTTCGTCACATCATCTTTATCATGTTTAGTTATAATTGTTTTGTTGTTATGAATTGTATCGTTCCCCAGTTCTTCATGTCGTGTTTATTTTCGGTTTTGTATTGTAAATTAACAATTGGACTTACCACTTTACATATGTATCTTATCTGAAGAGTCGCAAAACTTGCTAAATTGGAATATCTTTTTTACACTTTCACTAATTGTTAATTAAATCATTGAAAATAAGAGTAAAATCTAAAAAAAACCAATTTAATAAAAAACCACGTGAAACAAAATCTTTGTGATTTAATTGGTGCTTTATGTGTGCGTAGCCATTAAATGCATGGACTTGGTAAGTTTTAACTCCACTTTAGAGATGCATTTAGATATGGTTTTTCGAGTTTAAGGTGCAAGGTGCATCAGTGATGCTAAAGAGCTGTTTACATTAGTCAATTTCACAGTCAACTTCCTGTTGATTTATGCAAGTTGCAATAATTGCATATAATAAGTTGGTAGGCAGCGAACTTTGAATCAACATCTGGTGCAACTGAAATTGATACCAAAGTTGACTAATGTAAACAGCTCTTAAGTGAGGTTTCGAAACAGCAGTTCTACTATATTCCATTGCGGCAGAAAACTTACTTAGATTGGACAAAAAAAAAAAAACAATTGCACATAATATAGCATGAGCATCCACCTCAGACCTGTATTTGTGGGCGTTGGGAGTCGGCATACAGCATGTTGAATACTTTAAAATTGGGACAAGCCAAAGCCAATCTCGGCCCTAATCTCGTCGGACATGCATTTAAATGTAATTTTAGGACACGAACACAACATCAAACGAAATCATCCCGATACTCTGCACAAATAGATCAAAAGAGGAATAATCTAATCAATCAGCTCGACTGAAAAAGAATTCATAACTTTTTCATTCGCGCTGCACAGATCACGCATTTTGGTGGTAAAATTAATAATTTTTTTGTTTGTAAACAACCATTTACATGTTTTGAGTTTTCATTTTTAGATTCGACTGTTTCAGAAGGTTTTGACAATCTCATTACCAAAAACAAAAGCAAACACATGAGGGACTTTTCGCCGTGCGTTCACCTTACTTATTTCGCCATGACCTCAAATAAAATTTATTTTTCGGAAAAAAATAAAATTTTCTAATCCAAACACAAATATAATCAAGTAATGTGGTTCAGAAAAAAAAGAAAACAGTAAAACTAAATTAAAGTTTGACTTGTGAATCCCGGGTAAGTCACAGTTTTTCTGACCGTGAAAAGCGAAGATATATTGTAATTTACACAATAAATCTAATCGAGCTTTGCATAGACACCGGTCTGTAATTTGTTCCTGCATTAAAGGATCCAGTTGTTTGCGCATACGTCGAGGGACTACCCCAAGGCTAAAGTATGCAAGCATCTATAAAACAGGCATTATACTATCACACACATATATGTGTTTTCACTTCTTTCCATTCATCTTTTAACTTCGTGTGTTCATGTAAATTTTGAAATCTTGTTCAGATAATTAAAATTTTCTAATATCCAGTTGTGTCCAGTTTCGAATTTATATCTATTTTTTTGTTGTCTTTGTTCGAACCAATCAGCAGATCTTCTGAATTGCTCTTTAAACAACATAAACTTTCTCTTATGGGACAAAACTGGATTTTAAAATGAATAAAAAATAAGTTTGTCTTTCTAATGTGATCCACGATTTGACTTGGTATTATTAGGCGGGTTGAGAGAGACGAAAATGTACTCTCACATATGGATGGAAAGTGAGTGAGAAAGGGACAACTTTCACCTATTGTTTACGCGACATCGGTAGCATGTTGCATGAATTGTACACAAAATAATACTCGTTATATGTATTTCCCATGAATTGTAAATAATTTCATTATATGCGTTGCATGCAATAATAAAACAATCAAATTTAAATACTGCAATATTGAACATGAAGACTTGAAACTCCCATATTATTGAATATAAATCAGTTATAACACCTTATCAGCTCCTGCAGAATGTAAATTTCGGTTTAAATTGAAGTTTTTAGTTGCAGTTTTTACTTCAAAACAACTCTGAACGCGATTTCCTTCATTACACTCTCTCGGAGTACCTTCATCCACTCCGATTCGCAAAAGAAGATGCCAAACTAGTACGGGTAAACAATGATAACAACCCCGTATGACATTACACTGCCGCTAGAACAGCTTAGCGAACCTACTTAAAGGTACATGAAAACTTTTCGTCGCTTGCTGTCGTGACACCACAGCCGAATTTCATTACGGCAACCGACAAAATTTAATACGTTTACAAAGGGCTTTCAAGGGCGCAGCTATGCAAGCTGTCGCTGCATTAATGGTTTACCCCGAAGATGTCCTGTTATTATGAAGGAACTTGAATTAAATTTCGGAAGGTCTGAACTACTTATACGAGCACAGTTGAAAAAGGTGTAATAATTTCCAATTATTCCCGAAAGTCGTCTCGACAGTATTTTGGAGTTTTCCACACGTGTACGCAACGTAGTAGCGCTCTTTAAGTCAGCAAAATGTAAACATCATTTTGTAAATCCAAAGCTAGTATCGAAACTGCCACCATCCAAGCAATTCGAGTGGGGCAAACGTGTCGTAGAAATCGGGACATTTTCAACAGTGCGTCCAGCATAGGGGTGCAGGCACAATTATAATTTGCTGTCGTTACAATGGTATGGTAAAAATAAGACCAGCCAAAAAATCACGCAAGGTATTAGAGCACCATATGCTGACTGCACTTATGCAATAAAAAACGTATGCGCTATTCGTAATTTGGACTTGCCAATGCAATCATTCAATAGCAACAATTTTCGTCATCTATCAGCACTGCCATACAATACAATAATAGATGACATACAATCAACGCAGCTGCCGGTTGCAAACTCAGCAAATTCGTATCAAATTGTAAAGCTTCAGAAATAAGCTTGAACAATAGGAAATCTTTGCCGTCAACTCACAAGGAGAAAATGCGTCGACAAAATTTTAAGAATGCATTGGAAAAGTACAACGGATAAATTTGATTTCATTTCAAGTTTTTTAAAATAGCCAAAGACATTTTACAAGGTAAGAGAACTAGTTGAATTCGTAATGTCTATATTAGGGCTCTTAAAATTATTCGAATAGCTCGAATATTCGAAGCTTCGATTGTCGATTTTTTTGCTACTGCAAATCGAATTAGATGAACTACTATTCGAATATTCGATAAACTGCGAATATTCGATGGAGTACGATTATTCGAATACTTTTTATATTTTTAACGTTCGATCGTTGCTTTGGTTTGGAAACACTAGTTACATTTAATTAATACTTTTCATATTTCAAAATAAGCGGTTAAAAGATGAGTTGGGTCCGGGGATATTTTCAAAAGAGCTCGGCTGGTATATAAGCCAAGTGCTCTATTTGTGGTACGATTTTATGTTACCAGAACTTCACTATACCTGTACCCATTCATCATCATTCAATCTTCAATATTCGTACAAACAAAACATTGTTTGTTTAGAAAGTGATACAATTTTTAAATTTCTAATTGAAATTGTTTGTTCTCTCCACTTTTTAATGTTTGACAGTTTTACTAGTTTAACTGCCCTATTCTGGGGCAGTTGGTCATCGTGACTACTGAAAATTGTTATAGGTCAATTCCACATGTTCCTATAATTTGCAATAGTAATAGCAGCTGTCACCACCTCGTTTGTAGATGTCAAGCAAGCTAAGAACAGCACCATTAGTGATATAAGTATAATTTCACTTCATTCCATGCGCAGGGGTAAGCATAGCTGCAACAACCTCAAAGCCAATTCCCTACAATCACACTGACAGTCATTTGTCACAACATCTGAGAGTCAGTGCTGTCATTCTAACTATCAGGGATTTACATCATGTTCTTAAAGCGAATAGCAAAAAATGATTTCAACAACCGTGTACGTGTGAGTACGGTATGTTCCTTTGTTATTGCCCACGTAGCTTCGGCCTGTCCAATTCGTGTTCTTTCCCTTGGTTCTTTGTGGGTGTTGGCAACAACGGACCCCCGTGTGCTAGGAAACAAACATACTACTATGAAAGTATCAGCATTGACACATAAATTATCATTACTGTCAATAAAAAGTGTGACTGTGTTAGTAAAGAAATCAGCGTTTCTTGTAGGGTTGTGTAAACGCTTCTTATTTCAGTGGGCTTTCGTTATTCTCTAATTCAGCATAACAGACGGGTAAATCCCGATTCATTCCACCTTGTAGACCTGCATTCAACTGAACTGATGGCTTTGTCATACGGCAGTGAGAACAAGCGAAATATTCGAAACACCCATAACAACTGTATTTGCGCAGGGTTGCGTGATTTTTATTTTTGATTTGAATCACCGCCCAAATCAAATATACTTTTTATTTGTGATTTGAATTGTGGACCAATCAAAGATACATTTTATTTGTGATTGGTTCTTAAACCAATTGATTCGTGCAAAGTGAGGGGCCGCTGTTGTCGATAAGAATACCTTCTGGTCCGGAGCATCGTCTTTAATTCGCACAACGTGACCTAGCCGGCGAAACCGCTGGGTTTTAATTCGCTGAACCATGTCGGCGCCTGCGTAAAGCTCATACAGCTCATCATTAAATATTCTGCGGTACTCGATGTCGTAAGAGAGTTTTTTGGTTCGCCTGCAATAGCATTTTTCAAATTAACTACTCCTACCTTCTGCGAATTCTCCACGCAACATATACATTCGTTTCTAAAGTTGATGAATGAATAGAAGAGCGCTCCTACATTGATACGCAAATACATTCTGGAATAATCACAAGCAAGATATAGTAAATACGTTTTTGAAGATTTACGGCGAGAAGAGCGTTCTTACTTTGATTCGAGAATACATATGCGAATGATTCGCAAATTCATTCGCGAACGTGAACGATGTCGATTTTTTATGCATTCTCATTCGCGAATGGGAATGCAAATTTTTTTGTTCAAGTTTCAAGTTCACGAATATGAGCAAATGAGAGTTAATGCTTCCAAGCCCTGTTTAAAACATTAAGAGAAGTTGAGCCTTGATTAAGAATATGTCTGAACTCAGGCAGCTTTGCTTTGTAGCCTTCACTTATAATGAAGCAAAAGGACTTTTGAAACCATCGGTACCACAAACCGTTTATCATGAATAAATTTTTTTGTAACACATATCATGTCACAAGTAAAAAGTATCTTTTATTTGTCCACGATTCAAATAACAAATAAAAAGTATCTTTGATTTGGTTGACAATTCAAATCACAAATCAATTTGATTTCTTTTTTGAAAGTGGATTTGAAATCAAAAAGGATTCGAAATCACGCCACCCTGATTTGCGTTGAGTTGGGTACGAAACATTTAAGTAATCATTTACTATCGATATTTTTCAGCGCATTATTTCTATCGAAAATTCAAATGAGAATAGTTTTTTGACATTTGGCTGTCACTGTCAGCCGGTTATTTCTTTAGCATTATTGTTTCCAGAATGTTACGTCTGCCACCCACATTTTATCGAGTTGTACAAAATTGTGGTAAATGCATTGATAATGTGAACGGAAAGAGTGTTCGAGCAACCAGCACTACGGCAGGGGTCGGTGCGCAGACATCCGCAAAACCCAAAAATGCCACTGCAAATGAAAGTGATGCAACATCTGTTGGTCAAATACGGCGTACTGGCGATGGTATTAAAATTGTACCAACGGGCGGCAAACTGCGAGCACGTCAGCCGCTTGTGAAGAACTTTTTTGTAGGCGTAGTCGACAACGAAATGTTAGGCTACCCAGAAGTTGTGGATCGTGAAGATATGGCACGATTAAAAATAGAGCAATTGCCTATAAGTAATTTCTTTGCTGATGAGGTAAGCAATAGCTTAATTGATCGGACCCGTCAAGTTCCAACTGATGTGGTTGGTGGTGTACGGCAGCTCGGTTTGTATGGCATCAATGTGCCAAGCCAATACGAAGGCGGCAAGGGTTGGGGTTGGACGGCAAGTTTAATGGCCACCGAGCCAGAAGCGAATTGTACAAATGTAGCACTTGGCCTGCTTTCGCATCGGGTAATTGTAGATTTGCTAAAGGAAATTGGGAGCAGCGAACATAAAGAACGATTCCTACCTAAATTGGTAAATGGTAAGCTCATGGGGTTATTTGTTTTTAAATAATTTGGTAATTGTTTCCTTTAGGAGACAACTGCTAAAATACCTCCAAAACTATCGGGAAAGGTATCAAAAGACGCGTTTTGACCTCGGTAACAATATTCCGGAAGCGGATTTTCACAGATATAGGGTGTACCGAAAAGTGCAGAAGTGTGTTCTGCACACAAATACTGTAACCCGCGGAGCCGAACGTGGACCGGCTAAGGGTTATTTTTTGAAGCGCAACCGAAGACCGCCTACGCAGAAAGGTGTTCTGCACATAAATACCTTGAATCACGCCCCTATTCAAGATCGGACAAGGGTAATTTTTTGGTTTTTTGCGAATAACTTTTCACTAGAACAAAAAATCGAAAATCCGCTTTCGATTTGTTGATACCGAGGTCAAAACGCATCGTTTGATACCTCTCCCGACATTTTTGGACGTATTTTAGCAGTTGTCTCCTAAAGGAAACAATTACCAATAATTTATGTTCATATTTTTAATTCTGTTAAAACCCTTTCCAGGCACATTCGTTGGTGTAGAAGCAATATTCGAATATGATGTAGCCGAATCAGAGCTTTTTAATACAACTGCTGAATACTATTCGGAAAGTAGTGAATGGGTTTTAAATGGTCAAAAAGCGTATGCTGTGACCGGCCCATTTGCTACCACCGATGCTACTCCTCTATTCCTCGTAATAGCACAGTCAAGTCGTTCAAATGTGAAAGGCGATGCTGGACGTGGTACAACTATTTTCTTAGTAGACGGCAGTACGAACGGTGTGAAACTGGGTGAACAACATTTGACTATTGGCTGCAGAGGTTTACAAATGTGTCGTGTCCAGTTCGATGCAGTGCGTTTACCCGCTAGTTGCATTGTTGGCAGTGTGCATGAAGGCAATCAGGTAGCGGAGGTATTGTTGCGTAGCAATCGTTTGAGAAATGCGCTTTTGGGATTGGGAATAGCGAAGCAATTTGTAGACAATATGACTAAATATTGCATTGAAAACAAGCAATGTAACGTTTCGCTGAAGTATGCTACTAAATAGTAATTAAAAGCACCATAAGTCATTATTAATCAAAATCATTATCTTCCATTTTATGATAGAGATATGGAAATATTACAAATGCATTTATCGAAGGCTTCATGTGCCACATATGCCATGGAAAGTATGATTTATATGACTGCTGGTATACTAGATGAATTCGCATCACCCGATGTAGGATTGGAAGCGGCAATCACTAAAGTGGGTTGAATTATAAGTATAGGTTTGTACTGCAGTCTGCAGAAAGTCGAGTATTTATCAATCGAGGCATAATGAGGTAAAGTTAGGAAGCCATGACTATCCTCTTAGATTTGCAGGATAGAATTTCACCTATTTAATTTACACAGCCAAAGATCGAAGTGAAATTCTGGTACAAGCTCATAGCTATAACAATAAACTTTTCTGTTTCAAGTATGGCTATCAAAGTTTTATAGTAGCCTTCTATAACGAATGCCTCAGTTTCAAATCCTGGTACATTTAAAATTTTTTTAGCATTTAAAAGAAGCACCAAACAATTTGGAAAAGACTGAGTCTTAATATTTTCAGAAAATTATTTATATTATTATATTACGTCTAGATGTACTGATCTAACGCAATATTTAACCTCTCTATGCCTGCGTTTTGCGGTACCTCCAAAAAAAGCACTTCAGTTTAAGGATTAACCAGATTGTTGCCTTAGTTAATTTATGTTCAAAACGTTTAAAATTTAGTTGTAATAATAATCCAATTATTTTATAGTATTTTACTATCACACAATTGCTTAAAATTGCTACTAGAAGTATGGATTTTTTTGGTCCTAAATCATTGCAATCGGGCGAGGAGACCGAAGTTTTATTTCGTGAGTCTGCACAACTTTATACACAAAATGAATCAATGGACACATTACGCTTATATATTGCGCTCACTGGCTTACAACATGCAGGCGTAAATGAAACATAATTTTTACAGTCTTTGAATCAATCTTTATTATTGATCTATTTCTCTTTACAGCCAATACTTTCCGATGTAGTACGCATGCAACGTAATCCACTTTTCCATCCCACATACATGTTGAAACAGTTTTTACAAAGTTCTAACATCGATAATCCAAAGACTCAATTTCACTTAAATGAAAATGTACACCCTACATTAGAACCTGCGGCGCAATGTATTGAAGAATCAGTGGCACGTTTGCAGATGAGTGTCGAATTGTTGTTCACGCGCTATGGCACCACTGTGGTGGAGAGTCATGAGGAAATGCGGCGAATTACAGAGATTTCATCCACAATCTTTGCAATGTTTGCAAGTACAGCACGCGCATCACGCTCATATTGTATAGGTTTGCCGTTGGCTGATTATGAATTGGTGCTTGCATCAGCTGTGTGTTCGTATGGGCGTGATAAGGTGCACATTCTTTGCAGGGATATTTTCAATGGACGATATGTAAATAATGATAGTAATTTGCGACGCATATCCAAGCAAATAATAACGAAGAAGGGTTACTTCCCAGTACATGCTCTTACTTATAATTACTAAGTCGTCTGTAGTAGTACTAGCTCAGAATCACCACCAGTTTTAGCTCAATACCCAAGCAACGATTTTAACTGTCCACTTTTATATGCCGATGTCATTGGCTATTGCTGCCATTGCATTACTTTGCAACTCGTTCTCAACCGGTTTCCATTTCGACAGTTCTAAGATTGCTTGGCTTTGGCTGGTTCTAAACCTGTGCCATTACGGAAACTTTGGGGGAAGTTTTGGTTTTGGATGAGTGATTATCGATATCCGCTATTTCAAACTGTCTAAACTATCACTTTTGTAACCAGCACAGTACGGTTGACAAAGCGTATAGCTCAAGACTGTTTCTTTTGGAGACTGGTGCGCAATTTTACTGCAGGTACATTAACCAATATAAAAATATTGAAGTCTAGCAGCTTATGTAAGTAAATTAAAAATAAAAACGTTATGTTATGTGGATACAAATGAGTCAATAAAGTGTTACGTTAATATACCTCTGCTGATTTACATTTTTATACCAGGTTCTATCCACTGCATTTTCCTTTAGTTCAGTTGTTGCTTTTTTTTTTGTTTGTTTGTAACGACTAAAACACTACCCGAAGGTTTTGGGGAGTGTTGTCGAATTGACAGTTCTTGGCAGGATATGAACCCGGTACTCCAGACTGTCGTGGTAGCGATTTGGTATGACCAGTGAAACCTTCTACGTCATTTCACCTCTCTTTCCTTAAGGAAGGAGAAGATGGGTAATGAGAGGTGAGAGGCATTATCCTCACTGCGATGCCTAACTCAAATTCTGGCATGTATTGCCTTGAAACGTTGCGAACAATGTACCATCTTAGCATATCTATATTTTTATATTTTAATGCACTTTGTTTTAGTTTTCTGGAAAAACGTCTTAAATATAAATTTTTGAGAAAATTCTAGTTCTCAATTTGATTTGATTCATATGAATGAGGTTCGATTACAAGAATTTGAAATGGGCATCTGAAATAAGTTTCAACATATTCATGTTGTTTCCAATGTGTATTTTTTTAAATAAAGCACATGACGAATAGAACAAAATTTAACTTCTTTCAACCTTAATTGCATCTATCTGCCATCTTTGGGCCGCTTAAGTTATCAAACCAATCATTGCATATACATGCATAAATACATATGTAGTTATTAAATATAAAGAAAAAAATGTATGAAGGGGGTAAATTAAATTAAAAGCATTTTTTAAATTCTAATCTAATATTTCTAATATTATAGCAATTAGTTGTATGCTTAACGTTTTACTCGTCAGACTTACGTCTTCTTCTTTTAGCAACTTTTACAGTCATGCCAGGTGGATTTTTGTTTTTCTGGAATTTTTTCTGATGCATACGGTTGTGGCTCATGTCAACACTTTTCCTTACAGCCTTTTCGAACTGATCGCGACCTTCCTCAGAGAAAATTCCTAAAAGAAATGGATGTATAATTTTGTATAAAATAAAAACCAGAATACTAATTAAATAACTATTACCATATAATACGTGGTTTATCAGCTTCAACTTCGATAAAGCCCTCTTCGTGTTTCTGCCATCATAATTAAATGAAAATATAAGTTCGTCGGTCATGACTTTACGAAAAACTGAATCTACTGTGCCATTCAAGCCTTTAATTTGATTTAAGTATATTGCCTGCAAAAATATAAAATTTAACAATAATACAAATACAGATCATGTGTATCATTTTGTATTACCATTGCTTTGACATATTCTTTTTGTTGCAACTTTTCTTCGAAGTCTTTAATTGCATCAATACTGGAAAGCGGAAATGTGGCAGCAATTTCAATTTGATATTCATCTAGGGGATTGCCGATGGACTGAATATCGTTTGAATTAGATTTAACGTCGTTTTGGCGCTTGGACCCGAGTGACCTGGCTTCTTCATCGTCTAGTTGATCTGTCAAACGACCTACTCCACTCAATACTCTGCTTACGAGCACTTTACATTCGCGTAGGCATTTGTTTTGAGCCATTAATGCTGCCTTGTCAATCGCCTGAAATAATTGTAATTTATTTATAACCTTCCTATGATCTATGCTAAAACCTTGCCTTACCGTTTCTTCGAAAACCGTTTCCAATCTTTGAAGACGTTTATCAATTTTTTGCTGATTGGCAATAATTACTTTTTGAGTTTGGAAAATTTGAATAAATATAGAAGTACAATCTATACAGGAAAAGCAAAAAACGATAATTGAATAAGGTCAATGTATACAATATTTAGCAATTTTCAGATTCAAGGCACCTGAAGGAGAGTCGGGGTTAAGTTTGGCAATTTTCTGCGATTCTTCATCGTCATTTGAAGCGGTTTCCAGTAGTGGATCCAAATCCGTAATATTCTCTAGAAGTCTCATAGTTTCTTCGTCTTCTTCGACGTCCTCACTATCTGAATCATTTATTTCCGGCACAATCTCATTACGAGCAAAATTATCAATATCCCTATATTTTTCAATATTCTTTTTAAAGTTGGCCCTTTCTTCACTCATTGCATTTCTAAAACTTTTGTCCATTTTGAATTACTCTGTATTTTGCTTATTTTTGTTTATAAAATTTAGTTGGGTAAATTTTCTCCGATTTGTTTATTGTGGCTCTTGGAGGGATGCACGCGATGCATCGATACTTCGGAAGTATCGATATATTGCACCTAAATTAGGTATGTGCACCGGCAAAAATAGATCGATTCCAATATCACAAGAAACCGAAATAAAGTAGACTACACCGAAATAAAGTACACACTATATCTTAAAACACGTAGTTTTTTTTATTACGCTTCACATAAAACAAGTCCGTTGACAGCGATCTAGCAACCTTTTAAGGCTAATAATTCGATTAAACAAGAGTGAAAATGTCGCAATTTTCAACATCTTTTGTAACAAACAGGTATAAACAAGAAACATAAAACACCTCTTCGTGAGCTTTAAAAAGTATCTTTGTCTGATATTTGTTTGTTAAAATTTATTTATTTATTCATTTGAAGTCGACAATCAAATACGGTCAACTAACAAATCGTACAAAGTAATTCCACTTTGAAATAACTATAAAATAAAATTGGTACCAACTTAACATGTGTATCTAACATTCAACATTGAAAAAGAAAATTTTAAAATATCAAGTAAGACATAAAAGTATTGCGGTATGTAGGCCGGCAAACGAAACCTCTATACTAATGAATTTGAACAAGGTATTGTAGCACAAGCACCAAATACGTGAAGGATCACTTTTGACAAAATTTAGACCACAAAGGGGCAAATGAAAAGGCGCATAGTGTCTAGACGTCCTAACAGGAGCAGCAAAGTTTAGTCTGCTTAGAAGGTTAGAAGAGTCAATTTCGCCGAGAATCAGCTTATGGAGGAACATTGCCCCAAGTAATATTCTGCGATTTTCAAGAGTTGGAAAATGAATAAGAAGAAGCCTGCTTCTACAAGGTGGAAGATGAAGATTGGTGTTCCAATTAAGAGCCCGTAGGGCAAAAATTAAAAATTGTTTCTGAACTGACTCGATTCGCTTTACATATCTTGGACAACGACTTGTATAGGACCTTGGTGAGATAAGGATTATTAAACTGTCTAGCCCAACGTTTGACGAAACCGAGAGTAGCCATTGATTTATTTATAATCGAGGAAATATGTGAATTAAAGCTCAGTTTCAAGTCGCACAAAACACCTAAGCCACAAACCGCGGAAATACGCTCCATATGGGTGCCATATGTTATGTAAGATGTCAAAACAGACTTTACACGGTGAAATGTCATAAGCTTACATTTAGAACAGCTCAGTAGCCCGATTCTGTAACTTTTAACCACTCGCCGAGCGTTAAGCTTATCGCCAAATATTGGCGTTTGTTCTTAACGAAAATGCGATTCTGTAACTCTCCTTTAACGCCGATAAACAGCCGACTCTTGATAGTGATAAAATATGGCAATACTTCTCTTTTCGCCGTATTTTGCACTAAATTACATGTAAAAAACTCAAAACTAATTTTTTTTACTTTTTCCAAACTCTAAATCACTTGTAACTATATTAACGCTATCGTTAACACCTCGAAAATAATTCGCGACAGCTAACCACACGAAAAGTGTTAGCTAACAAAAGTTAGCGAATACGGAAAAGCGTTAAAAATGGTGTAAAGCGAATTTAACGCTAACAACTGGCATTAAAATAGTAACAGAATCGACCTACAGAACAAGAGCATTCGCTGTGCACCAACGTTGAAATGAATCCAAATCAACCTGAAGAAGATTTGCGCAGGATGGGTCCGAACGCAAAAACGTGAAACAGAGTTTTACATCAGCCGCATAAGTTATAGCGCGAGAATGAGACAAAATCAGTGGTAAGTCATTTATGATAAGCGTAAAAAGCAATAGGTCTGAGGTAACATTGATTGACTTGGAAATACTATTTTTGTACAGTACATTTTGAGTCCTGTTACTAAGATAGCTTGTGAGTCATAACGTCAAATTCTTAGGAAACCTCATTAAATAAAGCTTCTGAATCAAAAGATCATGACTTAGTGAATCAAAAGCTGTACTAATCAGTATAGATCACGTCCGTTTGCCTATTAGCCAAAAAACCAGCCCGAACTATAGAAGTAAACGCAAGTAGACTTTCGGTGGTAGATCTTAGAAGCACAAAACCATGTTGGTAAGGTGATAATAAAGAAAGACACGTGTGCTGAAGTTGACAAGTTCAAAAATTTTAGGAATAGCTGACAGCTTAGCTATCCCCCTATAGTTCTGAATATTGGATCTTCTACCTTTTTTGGGCAGAGGTATAATAAATGATGGTTTCCAAATTGATGGCAATGGCGATGGTTGCAAAGATAATGTGAATAACTTTGCGATCGGTTCGGAAAGGGTTACGGCACAGTACCTGAGCACACATCTAGGAATACCATCAGGACCTGGCGAAAACCCCGGTTTTGATGCAAGAAGACTCTGAAGTACAGTACCGCATTCAGTTTTAACTTACTATGTGAAACGGATAATTACCAGGTTGGACATAGTTACCTTGATCAAGGCTAGCATTCTTACCTCCAAACGACAAACAGGTTGGAAAACCTGAATATTCTCTTTTAGAATTGACAAAGCCATACAATTTTTCTGCATTATTAAAAAACTCGACTTCGCATCTTGTTATGTAAGACGTATAGCAATATTTATTTAGGTACTGAAAGTTGGAACGAGCAACTAGGTATTTAGAATAATCTTCGGAGGACCCAGATCTCTTGAAGAGCTTATAAAGACTTTTCATTATTGAGGTTCGCAAGTTGCCTTGAAAACTAAGGTGGTTTACTGGTTTTAGCTTTAACAAAGTGAACCGGAAAACATCGTTCGATGAAGCTATTAAGGTATCTGTAAAAAATGTATGTAGCAGACTCAATATCGTTACATGCATAGAGATCACACCAGTCTTGGGTAGCAATAAATTGGTTGAGCAAATCAAAATTCGCCTTGTAAAACCATCTCGAACGAAAACGAAGGTTCGCTTCCACATAATGAATAATAGTTTGCACAGAATCAAGAGTAATCTCAAGCGAGGGGTGCAAAGGATCTTCTGGGAAAGATAACGGCGAAATTAGACTGAGACCAATACCTGTTGAGCTATCAACCAAAACTAAGGGCCGTTTACTCAATGTCTGATTAATTGCTTAATCAAGACTTTATCAGAGGTAGCCCCAAAAACTATTTGGTCAATGTCTGATTATCGACGATCCGCTGATTATCTTCTGATAAAAGTTATCAAAGGATTGCATATATACAGTTATAAGTGTAAATAATTAACTAAAAGAACATTAAACAAAATAATTCCCTGCAAAAAAAATCTTTTTACATATCGGTGGCTGAGGGGAGTGTCGTCTCAGAGGAGAACAAGGTCCTTGCGCCCCTGGGACTTATAAAGGGCCGTATCTCTCAGGACTGCCTTAATAATAATGATAATGTCCGAATAAATCTCAAAGGAGATTGAGACCATGCTTCTCTACCATTTGTGTTTTGCTGCTCCTAATTTTCATCCTACAACTTGGCGGGACCTACATATTTAATGCCGACTCCGTACAGCAGAAATACACTCTGAGCGTTTGCTACACACCTGCGGAGTGGCGACTCCGTTTAGAAAAGGCTTTAAATGGTATCTGTCCCGCTACTCGAACCGAGGACGTTCGGTGTGGCAGAAGAGCAACTCTACCGCCACAACAAGGCGCCGACCTCACGCGTCTTTTGGTAACCAAACCCACATTTTTTTAAAACTAGGTAGCTAAAGTAAAGAATTACACATTCCTTACTCAACTATAACTTATTACTATCATTATTAGCAAAAAATGTTGAAAATTTCCACTATTTATAACATTTAAAATAAGTTGTTCACATTTTTCTATTAACTCCCTTAAAAATGTTTGAGGAAATGTCTCTCAAAATAATTTGTCAGTTCTCCCATTTTTTCAACGTTCAGAATACCTACCTTTCCTCTCAAATGCATATTCGATTTTTCGAAGTTCGTTTTGATACGGAAGGATTGGAGATGGGAAAAAAATCCCAAAAAATTTGCGTGCATGATTGTGAAAATTTGAGTATGTTTTCGACTATTATCGATAAAATTTAGAGCCGCAACAGTCGGTTTTCAACAGGGTTTCGGCGACAATTTTACACGGAAAAAACACCGGTGTTCAGCCTCGAAAATGAGAATAATCACAAGTCGGTGTGTACGTACTATACATGATTTTGCTTTTGTAACAAGTATTAATAAAATAACTTTCGTTTAAAAAAGTCTTAGAAATGAAATTATTTGTTATATACGTATTGTAGAGTCAGATAGTTTCTACAAGAATTTCTTCACTATTTCGACCCTTAAGTGCTGGAGAATAGCGAATACCCCAATCCCGGGATTGGTAAAATCCAAATTATTTGTGTAACTCTTTGCAACTCATGAACTACGAATTGCTTTTTAATACTGGGTTATTCGAATCACCAAACACCGTTTTGCTCATAGTGCTTAGATTTAACCCACATCTATACCAAGTAGCAAAAGGTAAGAGGTTTTATGTGAGTTGGTAATAGCCTAAGTATGGGTCATACTAATGAATTCATCGCTGAAGTCATAGCAAAACAACTTGCTTGTCAAGGGATATTAACGACTAAGAGAAGAGCCTTCCGACGTGCGCGCAAACACAAACACTCTACTGCGCCCATTGCCGTCTCAGCCGCAGAGGTTAAGGAAGCCATAATGAAGGCCAAACCCTCAAAATCCATCGGACCCGACGGAATTGCCATGAAGATGATCAAACACCTTGGCCATGAAGGACAGAATTATTTAGCGGCTCTCTTCAATCTCTCTCTAACTACCTTCGTTATTCCTGAGATATGGAAACAAGCGATTGTAGTTCCCCTATTAAAACCAGGGAAGCCGGCGAACCTAGGAGAGTCCTATCGTCCGATATCCCTCCTTTCGCCGGTAGCGAAATTGCTAGAGTCCATTCTGCTTCCTTACTTCGTTACAAATCTAAAATTGGCCGATCATCAACATGGTTTTCGCAAAAATCACAGCACGACATCCGCTTTGAACGCCATTACAACGCAGATTAACAACGGTTTGAATCAAAATCCACCAAACCATAGGACGGTTCTCGTGGCACTTGATCTGTCAAATGCATTCGACACGGTCAATCACGCCACTCTCCTCCGAGACCTGGATGAGACACCGCTCCCTGCCGGCCTTAAGAGGTGGACCGCTAATTACCTCAATGGTCGACAGGCAACAGTCAAATTTAGGAACAAGAAATCTAGACCACGAAGAATAAAACAAGGGGTGCCGCAAGGTGGTGTTCTCTCTCCCCTCTTGTTTAATTTCTATATTTCGAGACTTCCCCCCCCACCAGAGGGAGTCTCCATTGTTTCCTACGCTGACGACTGCACGATAATGGCCTCGGGCAAGGGTCCCTCCATTGATGAACTCTGTATAAGAATCAACAGTTACCTCCATGACCTTTCCAGCTTCTTCACCGAGCGTAATCTGACCCTGTCTCCGACTAAATCTACGGCGACCCTTTTTACCACATGGAATGCGCAGATGGGGCAAGAGTTAAATGTCCACGTAGATGGAGTACATCTACCTACTGTCAACCACCCAAAAATCTTGGGCGTGACATTTGACAACGGCCTCACCTTCGCTGGTCATGCCACCGCAATAGCCTCAAAGGTACAGAGCCGCAATAAGATCCTCAAGTCACTGGCCGGCAGTACTTGGGGAAAAGACAAAGAAACATTGCTTGCTACATATAAGGCTATTGGCCGGCCGGTTATTGACTATGCTGCGCCTATATGGTCGCCCAACCTTTCTGACACCAATTGGAGGAAATTGCAAGTCTGCCAAAACACCGCCATCAGAACTGCTACGGGATGCCTGCTTATGTCATCTGAGTCTCACCTCCATCAAGAGGCGAAATTGCTCAATGTTCAAGAGCACGCGGAACTCTTGAGTAGACAGTTCCTTCTGAACTGTCACAAACCTAGTCATCCAAACCGACATCTTTTGGATGTAGCACCGCCCCCCAGAGACATAAGGAGACATCTCCGTAAGCATTACGATGAGATCCGGCATCATATCTCTTTGCCGTTTGATCTGCGGAACCATAGACGGGCTCTAAATGACCTCCATACCGAGTCGGTAGACAGATCCCTCAGATCTCGGCCTGTGAATCCCGTTATTAATACTCAACCACCTGAATTGGCTGAAGAGGAGCGTGTACTTCCGAGGGAGACTAGAGTCATACTAGCACAACTTCGCTCTGGATATTGTAATAGGTTAAACTCTTACTTATGCAGACTGAACCCCAACATACCAAATACATGCCCTGCATGTGGTATGACCCCTCATGATACCATACATCTCTTTTCCTGTTCAGTTGAACCCACTCTTCTAACACCCACATCACTCTGGTCCAACCCTGTGGAAACTGCGCATTTCCTCGGACTTCCGTTAGAAGAGCCTGATGACAATTTAGAGTGATCGAGCCCATTGGGCAGGGCGAAGCACTGTTAACAACAACAACAACAACAACGATCACTTATATGCATTGACGGCTCACGTACTTGGATAATAAATCTAGCAGTTGCATACGTTACCGAATCACTTATGTACACCCCGGTTGAACTGATAAAACTTTCTGACAAGCTCTCTCTGCACAATGGAGTATAAGTATATGCAGCACGATAAACTCAAATAACTTAAGGGGTTATATCCACTTGATTGGGTCGAAAAAATTGAAATTTTTTTTTTTGCGTTTTCCTAATGTACCTTCCGTCAAGAATGTTTCTTCAAAATTTCAAAAGAATCAGACTCGTAGAACTGAAGCTACAGCACTAACTATAAGTCATTGTGCCTTTGCACAATATTGACTTGAAACTTTAAACGCAATTATCTCAGAATCGTGTTTTTTCGAAAACGGTTAAGCGGTGCCCACGATTTCTCGGCAACAACTAAACCGATCGTTTTGAAACTTTCACCCTTTCATTTCTTATTACAATGACTTCCTCGTGAACGGAGGAATTTTTTTTGAGTGAATTTCTAAAAATGATCACCATTTTGTAACAAAACAGAATTTTCCAAAATCCTTCGTTCACGAAGGGTGTCCAGTCATCTACTAAAGAAAAATTTTGGTTTTTTTCTTTCCAGATAAGCCGTTCCTTATTTATCATGGCCACCGCGCATGAGATACAAAATGAGGTCTTTCGTGCCAACAGCTGTATCACTTTCATTTTGCAAGCTTTTTTAACATAAAAACTACTACAAATATATTAAAACATGTACTAAAAGCTATGCAAAATAGAATCACATAAAAATATAATAATTATAAAATAAAAAATCGCGAATATACCTTATTTTTTTGAGACCCAAGTGGATATAACACCTTAAAAAAGAAACTAAGAAAATGCATCGTTCAGGAAACACGAAAAACTAATTACAGAGTTTACTAGCGCTGAAAATTTTCTAGAAAGCAATTGTGAAACAAAAAACAGCATACGGAGAAAGAAAGTGATATAGAGAAAAACTTGAAGCGACTTGAGCGGGCGGCCGCCGTGGTGTGGAGGTAGTGTTGCCGGCCTACCACACCGAAGGTCCATGGTTCGAGCCCTGGTACAGGTAACATCAAAAGTGATTTGAAAAAAGTTTTTCAAAACGGGGTCGCCCCTCGGCAGTGGTTTGGCAAACTCTCCGAGTGTATTTCTGCCATGACAGGCTTCTCAGCAAAAATTCGTCTCCTTTGTAGATGCCGTTCGGAGTCGGCAAAAAACTGTAGGTCCCACCAATTTGTAGGGAAAATTCAAATCGGCACACCACAAATTGGAAGAGAAGCTTGGCGCAAAAATCTCTTAGGAGGTTTATGATGATATACCTGTTGTATATCGCGCCATAAAGAGAAAAAGAGACTTGAAGTTATGGAGGTACTTGTACTCTCCCCCTCTCTTCACACCTCCTTCGCCTATGTCGCGGCAGACTTGAATTCAATACTTGAATCGTGTAAATCTGCTCTAATAAAATTTATCATCCCTGAATTAATTAATATATCAAGTTTCATTCAGTCTCCATGTAAGCGCTATCTATTGAAATGAGCAGATTAACTTAATTTGTATATATGAACCAGTTAGAATTTTGGCACATTTACATTTATGTTAAACGGCCCTTTGAACAGAGCTTAGTTTCCTTTAAATTCTTTTTTAATACAAGTTTATGTCGATTAAGACTCTTAACATTCCTTGCTGGAATACGGTTCCATACATCGCTATGTTATTCAAAACCCCGAAGCAATCTGAACTACAGGTTAAAAATTTGAGCCTGAATTTTAAACTTTTTGGGTTACATATACATAAATCGAATTTGGTTTACAAATTTAACTATTCCAGTTTTCGAGAAAATTGGGATGATGAAAATGGTTAAAACAAGTAAGGAAGTCTAAGTTCGGGTGGAACTGAACATTATATACCTAGTAGTGATCTATTATGGCATACCAATTTACGCAGGTCTATTTTAATACTTTTCAGTTCGTATTATAAAGCCAGCTGGGTGTTTTCAATAAAAACACTTCTGTTATGAGTTTTGAGGGGAAAATTTATTTATTTGTATTTAAATAGCTTCCGTACCAACCACTGCTAACCACATTTTTTCAAAATACCAATACATGCCCATTTTATGTTTGAAACATTTGCGTTCAAATAGACAGTAGATAGTACATTTTCCAAAAAGAAATTTTCAGACCTATGTTCAAAAACTGGGCGTGAACGTGCACCGATTTCGCCCAATTTTGCAATAAACAGTTACATTTATATATTCAACGTTTTCGACAAATTTCGTTTCGACAAATCAATTTTTGCCACATGGCATACAAAGTTTTGTGGAATAATCCACTATAAAAGAGGAGAGGCCACGAAAATTAATATTTTTCGAATTGCTTCGTTCACAAAAACTTTGAAAGTAAAACAAAAATGATATGAAGCTATTTTAGGCAAAATTATTGCCTATTAAATATATATATGGTCCTTTTCAAAATTTTTCATATAAAAGTGGGCGTGTATCTCAACAAAATTTCGTTTCAATGTGTTCAACGGTTTTGATTTATGATTTATAATATTTTTAAGTTTGACTTAATCAAAAGTGGGCGGTGCCAAGCCCATTTTCAAAAATGTCTTGAAGAATTTATTTTCTGCCTTAATGTTAATGTACACACCAGATTGTATCTTTATAGGTGTATTATGTACTGAATGCCCTCTTTTTTGCATTTTCGAAAAGATTCTATATATAAAAAGTGGCCGTGGCTATCTTCCGATTTCGCCCATTTTAAATAGCGCTCGGAGATAACTGCCAAGCAACCTGCATATCAAATTTCTTTAAGATATCTCAAAATTTACTAAAGTTATCGTGTTCACAGATGATTAAGCCATGTCATCAATTTTTCTTTTCCTCCTGAACATTTTGATTATATAAGTCAATATCTATCTCGATTCCTTTCATACTACCGTTAGGCGAATGAAGTTGATATACCTTGTGTGCGTAGGACTACTGGGTATAAAAAGTGTACGAAGCGGCTGTGTATGTGGAAAAATGTGTGTTTTGAATGTTTGGTGTTTTTTTAATTATCGTCTAATGTATAGTAATTGTAATATGCAAGTTAAATTGTTTGATGTGAATTGTAATTGTTTTATGTTTTAAAAAATGAATGGAGACTCCATGAGGAAGGTGCAAAAAGCACCATCATTTCTGTGACAATAAGCGACAAGATTGGTCGAAAATGAGATATTAGCAGCTTTGTGTTCTCCGTGCTAAGATCTATTATCACACACATTGTCAAGTCTTTTGGTCCCTTGCGGTACTGCCCGACTGTCGTGGTAGCGATTTATGAGCAGTGAAACCTTTTAGGTCATGTCACCCCTCCTGAGAGGTGAAAGGCATCATATCCGTTGATCAACCCTCGAGTTGCACGTCATTACCTTTGTGCATATTAGTCGCCTTTTACGACCGGTATGCCTACCTCGGGCATATTCTAAACCCCTAACCCGCAGGGGCAGGACTGCTCTACCCACTGAGCTTCGGGGCACACAAATAGGGTTCGAATTAAATACAATGACTTGAATGACATCGGCCCCATTTGATCCGACACTGCTGTCTCCTAAGGGAGTGTGAATCAATCATAAAACAACCAGACACTTTAATACAACAACTAGTATTCAGCTACCAAGGAAAAGTATTCGACCCTCGAGACCACAAAAAAATTATCTGAACCACTTATTGTTTATGATTAAATTAGCACCTTTTATTTATAAATCCGAAAAGTAGACGCAGCCATATTCAATAACACCCAACAGATTCAGTTACAAATAAATAAACAAACAACAAAGAAAAGGAAAATAATGCAAGTATGTGTGTATGTCGGTACAAAGCAAAGCATATTGAGTTCTGTTCCATGGCATTACATTCCTTAACAAGTAATTTCATCTGTTCGCCAACATACAATACATTCGACCAAGTGAGCGAGTTCGTGAAGTCAACAAATATACGAGTATGGGCGACGCACAGTCACCTCGGCTTGAATCGATTTGTGTGTTGCCATTTTGAATGAGTTGATGCAAAGTGTAGCTACGGCAAACATAGTTGACGTACTCCGAGATCGCGCGCGTAAATGTCGCCAAAACCTTTGGTGCTTTTGTTGTTATCTACCACACTCCCATTGACAATGTTGGTAAAGGCGGTCGGTGTAGCAACAATTGGCGATTTTGCCGATGACTATTCCGACGCTGATTCTCACGCAACGAAGTGCTCCAAACAGCTTTGCGCCGGCAATGTCTACTACACATACGCCGGTAGTGGGGCATCAACGTCGGGTCGACATGACACTGTGAAATAAGCGAAAGCAAGCGCCTTTGTTAACGTCTACAGCGCTGTCAACGCTAACGACTTAAAGCTAGAATCGTCGTTGGTACATGTGACGTTAACGCTCGACGGCGTTACCATACAGAGCCCCGGCTGCCACATAGCCTTTTTAGAATGTTTTTGTTTTTTTACTTGTTTTGTTATCATTCTAACACAGCGCCGATACTAGCGAAGAGGAGAATAACCACAATGACAAAAAAAAACAAATCCATTGAAATATATCTAACACGATAAATGGTTGATTTTGCTGGCTAAAACGTTGTGTGGGGAATTTTAGTTATCCTTTGTTGTTATTGTTGTTTTTCCGTATGCTTTGACTTAAATTCGACGGTGTGTAATGATGGTTTACCCACCGTTGTGTGTATCTTGAGTATGTTTTGTTTCTTTCTTGGTGATGCATAGAATCGAGTAACCGGAAACAGAGTTCTTCACTATAGGGAGTAACCATAATCCCATAAGTATATGAACAGTTGATGAGAATTCAACCGGTTGACAATATACAGGGAAATCTGTTGGAGACAGAACCGGCTCCCGGATGGGTTAACGCCATAAGTAAAACGGTGATATTCGACATTACATAAGTCAAGCATTTGATTCGATAACGAATCGACGGACCGTGAAAAGCATTCAAAAAGAGCTGGTCACTTCATGCGTAAATCACCACCCATTTGCCCGGTGAAACCCGCGTTATTCGGGCACATCACTGATAAAGTTAGGATGAACCCGTACCTATTCAGGCTAAATTGTGATATTTGAAAGGGGACTCAACTCATCTAGTTCCAATGTAATTACTCGAAACATAGGACTCTTGTTAAATAATCTCGATTACAACTTTTAATTGAACGTGCCGGTTAGACATTGTACAGCACTGCTTTAACAACAACAATAAGTGCCGGAAAGCGTGAATTAGAGATCCCAAAGTAGAAATCAGGAGACTAATGGCCCAGCATAAGCCGAACAAATAGTATGGATGCCGAAAAGGGCGGTGAGATCAAATCGAGGTATTCACTTCAGCAGCACTCATGAGCACCTCAGAGGAGTGTTTTGAAACAACGGCAACATGTCTTCCACTTCATTCCAGTAAGGATAAGAATGCATTTCTTCTGGATTACTTTGAAGTCGAACCGACAACGAGCCACTCAGCTCTAATTCTCTTAAGTGTCTAACACTTATCGCACTGAACACCATACACTGAAATTCGTGTGTTGTTGTAACCGAAATACGCTCCCCGAAAGTTTTGGGAGTGTTACGGATTTTTTGCCTGGACAAATCTCTGACACTACGATACTGTCACCTTTTGGTACCAGCCCGACTGCTGAGGTAATCCGCTGTTGTTGTTGTTGTTGTTAACAGTGTTTCGCCCTGCCCCAGATTGGACAGGGTTACACTGAAATAACAGCCCTTGGCCGGGTGAAAAAACCCAGGTCATTCCGGTGCGATAGAACCGGCTGTTGTGGGAATGAAGGTAATCCGGTCGGACGCTTCAGCTGAATGATTTACCTCGCTTAGCTGAGAGGTGAGGTGGACAGGTACTCACTTAAAAAGGCATCTGTGTGAAAACGGTCCGACTGATATTTATCAACGGTCGTAGATAGTCAGAGTTGATAAATATGATATCATATGAATCATTAATTGAGTTGATAAAGAAATACGCATTTGAAAATAAAAAAAATATAGGATAAACTAATATTAAGTCAGATACCAGACCTGGAACTGTTTCAAATACCCGTCTCACCTTGGAGATCCACTCCTTAGTACCGGTTCTTTGAATAACCGAACCGCACATCACTATAAACAGCACTCGTATGGTGTGCATGGTTGGGTGTTACGCATCAGAGGTGAAAGGTCGTTGTTGATACGTACAGTCCTTCAGTGCAGTCCTGGTTTGTGTGGGTAAGTTTGTTGTTTAAAATCCCCTTCTCATGCATATATCAACGCACATAACGCCCACTTACTTGCTTTCTGCTTTGACGGAAGTTATATTCGTTTGCTTGGAAGTTATTTCTTTCCAACTTCTTTTGCTTATTTATTTCTGCAATTTCGTCGTTTCGTTTCTTTCGGGAATCGTGTGTTTGAATTGGTGATAAAGTATGAAGAATTTATAAATACGAGCACATTACTCACTGTGAAGTTGATGTAACGGTACCATGTGCTATCATAGTTATCGTTAAACATCTTCTGAGGAACTTGCTGTTTGGTAGCACAAGAGATGTTGTTTGTATTCAATGGACGTAGAAATGCATAGATGCAGGAGCTGAAAAACGGCGGGCAGGATCTCATGAACGGCCTAAATTTGCATTAACGGAATGCCGAACCAGGACCAAGGCCTGCAACTTTCAAAGGTACCACAGACCGGATGCCATGCACATAAGTAAGCCGTCAGTTAAACTCTGCCATTACAACAGCTACCCCCAGTATCTTGCACGTTAAACTTGAAAATATTTATTAAAAATATTTCCAGTTACTTTTCAAACAGAATGCATGCAATTATATCAATACAATAAGATACCCAATTCCGAACAGTCAATCAATCATGCTCGTATTGAATCTTTATCCTGCGGCTTATTTAAAGTTTTACTAAACCGCAAAACTGGTAAGTACATTGATTTTTATTGTGGAGCCACTAAAATGCGCAGAAAAAAATTAAGATCGCAAAAGAAAATCAACCTTCAACGTCAATCGATATTGCAATGCCTTTGGGAATCGCGCTAATCTTTCTCTTAGCTTCGTTGCACGAGTTCACCTATAAACCACACAGCGCATCCAAGCAGCACTAAGTTAGCACTTAATTAGCTTGAGCCCTAAGTCTTACTATTCAGCTAACACCTCACTATGTACGGCTGTTTCACATAGCTTTAATTTGAATATCAAGACCTAAACCGCTAGGGGCAATGCGGACCGACAAGCTTCTTCTCACTACGGTGGCCCGTGCTCACGAAATACGCACATGCGTTAAGGGCGAAGTGCAACCTTCGCGCGGTCAAGAAAGACATGCCCCCTACTGCAGCAGCACATGCAATCCTGTCAAATTCTATCTAGGTCTACGCAAGTTACCGCCTTAGACACATGTGACATAAGTAAAATATCTCTAAGGCTGAACACACCTGTATTTTCCAAAGGTTAATTATTTAATATTGGTGCTATCTAGTCTAAACTTCTTCGGGCTAGTTTCATTTCAGTAAGAAAGTCTAGTTTCAAACTAGTTAAATTTTTGACTAGTTTGTTGTTTCCCTGGTATACACTACCTCATATAGGTATTAATGTCGTTTAATATTTTTGTTGTGCGAATTCGAGTACTTGTAGTTATTGCAATGTCAAAAGCATAAAATGGGCCGAAACGAAAGTCAGCCCATTAAAGACACCACAAAAGACCGCAAACAGGACAGACATGGCACGGCAGTGTCTTGCGCTGATATTAACCGGATATGGAATGTTTACTGGTTAAGCCTTTAAACATATTCAGCCTTCGGCTTTTCAGATGGCTTTAATTGTGTGCCAACAGAACATTCGCATTTGAGGTTACTAGCCTTCATTAAAGTAGCAGTCGGTTAAAGCAACAATTGGGAGAGTTTATTCATTCTTATGTAGTGGCGAATAGTGCCCAGTAGGAAAGCCATTAACCATTCATCAAAGGTGTTTTCTCTATTGATGGTACGTACAAAGAATGGCTCTAGTTGGAACTAGTTGGCCTCCTCGCACCGCCCACACTTTGTCTGATTGGCAGGGTAGACAAAGCTTCTCGTCTTAAGTATGTTTAAGGACATTGTTTACCCCTACTAGTTTGGCATCTTGTTTTGCGAATCGGAGTGGAAGGTAGTGGATGAAAGGCGCCGAGAGAGTGGAATGAAGGAAATCGCATTCAGAGTTGTTTTAAAGTAAAAACTACAACTAAAAATTAAAATCTAAACTGAAATTTCATTCTCTAGGAACTGATAAGGTGCTACAACTGCTTTATATTAAAAAATGTTGTACATGTAAGATAATCTAACCGAAAATGGTAACCGTTGACAATGCAGTTCAAGTAAGCGCGGTTCGAGCGTACATGGCATAGTATATGTCTACTAGTACCCTGTAAAAAACGTTGGAGCATCAGAGTACTCCAACACTTATCCTCATTCATATAAAAAAGGTGGTCCAATTTACATAGCGTGTCCGGTGATTGGATCACCTAATCCTATTTGGAGTACTATTTACTTTGCTTCTGAATAGTCTCTAGAGCACCTTCGTTGGAGTACTTTGAAAATGCTGCCAAAAGATTTCTCTATAGAGTATTCTAGACGAAAGCGAGAAGGAGTATATGTTCTTTTGAGGACTACCTACTCCCGCTATCGCTTTGCTGTTGAATACTCTATAGAGTAATCCCATGGGAGTATTTTGAGAGTACTCTCACGTAGGTGGTCTATAGAGTATTCAAAAGCAAAGAAACGGAGTACTCCAAGATGGATTAGGTGATCCAATCACCGGACATTGCCATGTAAATTGGACCACCTTTTTTATATGAATGAGGATATGTGTTGGAGTACTCTGATACTCCTTTAGGAGTATTCTATGGATTATGAAACGGAGTATTTCCGTTTTTTTCAGGGTAGCGAAACTTACTCCGAATTTGCACACATACACAAACCAAACAGGGTGCGTTGTATTCAATAATAAAGCAATCAAATTTAAATACTGCAATACTGAACGTGAAGACATAAAACACCCAAATTATTCAATATAAAGCAGTTATAGCACCTTATCAGTTCGTACAGAATGTAAATTTCAGTTTAAATTTTAATTTTTAGTTGTAGTTTTCACTTTAAAACAGCTCTGAACGCGATTTCCTTCATTCCACTCTCTCGGAGTACATTCATCCACTACCTTCCACTCCGATTCGCAAAAGAAGATGCCGAACTAGTGGGGGTAAACAATGGTACATGGTAACGCTGTCAAAAACAAACAATGCGAAATACTCGTAGAGAAGAAATTGCACACGCGAACGAAACTTCGTGTAAAAAAGTGCTTATATTGTTTACTTATTCTTGTGAACTAGTATGTGTACAAAATTTGTAGTATTTTCTGTCCTCAAAAACAACCCAACAAGCAAAGTAGGCTTAAAATAAATCTTTAAAAAGCTTTCTGAAATAAATATTAAGCTTACAAAATTCTGAGTTTTCGTTAATAAAACGTTTGCAAAAAAGCGTTTCGTATTAAAAACGGCACGTTGATTAAAAGCTTATTAATGTAAGGCTATAAACAATTTTCAAAAAAAAGCTCTTGTAAATGGTTTTTCTGTAACTTCATTCAAACGATATATTTCATCTTATTTAGCTGTTGCAATAAAATAAATAAAAAAGTTGTAATCATGCATTGAATGCTGCAACTTGGTGGTTAAGATGCAGCCAGAATTGTGTCGTGATTCTCATGTAAAATCTTTTCTGAAAAGAATTGGAAATATTTTAAGCTGAAAAGAAAAAAACTGATTAATAGATTTTTCTGAATTTTTTTAACATTTGCATTTCACTTTTAACGTGAAATGATTTATAACAGTTTTTTCTTGAAGTTTATAAAAAGTTTACTTTTAACTTTGAAATATATTAAAACTGAAAAGTCTTACATTTCGCTTATTGTAGCAAGTTTACTTAAAATTATTTTTAAAAACATTTAGAGAAATGCCTCACAAGGAAATCGGGGGAGAAGCACGCCCATTTTTATGCAAAAGATTTTTAAAATAATCATCGACGAACATAATAGGCAATAACTCTGCGAAAAATTATTTTCTCTTATTTCTATTTCACTTCGCAAGAATAAATGCGAAAAAATATGAATTTTTGAAACATTACATGGCCCTCGCCTTTTGTATATAGTGACGGACAAAGGTATTGGCACAGCAGTTGAACTAAATACAAATGTCAAAATTTTCTTTCCAACGATGCAAAACTGTATTATTTTGTATTAAGTTAAGATTCGTAAATGCTTAGTGATAAGATAATTTACAAAAACTTGAAGCAAAACATGTTTAATAATGCAACAATTTATCAATAAAACTAAAAAACTCCTATTTTCACTTGGACAAAAATATTGGCACATTGAGGTTTTAACAGGAACATCGTGCTTTATTTAGAAAAACTAATACTTGGTTGGCAACCCATTTTGCTTTATAACTGCCATGAGCCGATTAGGCATTGAATGCACTAGGGGGTTGGTGGGTTTTTCTTCAATTTTATTCCATTCTTCTAATAAATCTGCTTTCAACTCCGACTTGGTAGCAATCGTCCTCCTTCCCAGAGATGCTCGATTGGGTTGAGGTCTGGAGACTGTAGACGATGTGGTAATACAGGGTGTTTTTTTACAGGTTTGTTTTTCGAATAGAGATAAAACTGGCATTTTGTGGTCAAATCTGGCAACTCTAATGTCATTTATGTTCAGTTTGGTTTGCCATTTCATCATGAACAGGTTGACAAAAGAACAACGCTTGCGAATCGTGCAAATTTATTTCGAAAATAATGGTTCAGTTCGCGAAGTTTACCGTGAGCTCCGTCCATTTTATGGTCGACATAATCGTCCATCAGAGCAATTAATTCGGTTAACCATGGATCGTTTTCGCACTACGTTTACTCTATGTGATAATACGCATCCGCAGAGACGTCGAACAGTGCGCACCGAAGAAACAATTGCCGCTGTAGAGCAAAGTGTTGAAGAGGACCCGAATGAATCGATTCGCCACCGTGCACAGCAATTGGAGCTTTGTCCATCAACTTTATGGAAGATTTTGCGCAAAGATCTTGGCTTGCGACCTTACAAGATCCAGCTTGTGCAAGAATTAAAGCCGCGAGACCATGCAATGCGTCGTGATTTTGGTGTATGGGCCGAAAATGAGATTGATTTCGATGCTGATTTTCATCGCAAAATTTTGTTCAGTGATGAGGCTCATTTTTGGTTGAATGGCGACGTCAACAAGCAAAATTGCCGCATTTGGAGTGAAGAGAATCCACATGAGACCCTTGAAACGCCATTACATCCACAAAAACTGACTGTTTGGTGTGCTCTATGGGCTGGTGGAGTCATTGGGCCATACTTCTCCCGCAATAATGCTGGAGAGGCAGCTACCGTTAATGGAGACCGGTATAGAGCCATGATAACCGACTATTTTGTTCCCGAATTGGATGGCATGAATGTGGATGAGTTGTGGTTCCAACAAGACGGCGCTACATGCCACACAGCGCACGTCACAATCAATTTATTGAAGGAAACATTCGATGAGCGCATAATTTCGCGGAATGGACCTGTCAATTGGCCACCAAGGTCGTGTGATTTGACACCATTGGATTATTTTCTTTGGGGATATGTGAAGTCGCTCGTCTACACCAACAAACCGGAAACGTTAGGGGAATTGGAAGCCAACATTCGTGGCGTTATTGCCGACATACGGCCCCATATGCTCGAAAAAGTGGTTGAAAATTGGACCTGTAGAATTGGCTTTATTCGAGCCAGCCGCGGCGGCCACATGCCCGAAATCATATTTAAACATTAATGGCATAAAATTATTCGTCCAATAAAGCCAAATTGATGGACCTTAAAACGATTTTCTTGTGTTTTATTTCAATTCGAAGTTCTATACCCCTAAAAAAACACCCTTTACATGCGCGGTATTGTAGGCAAGCAACATTCTAACGTTGTGAGCCATATGCTTCGGGTCGTTGTCGTGCTGAAAAGTGAATGCAGGACTCAATCTTAATTTTTCAGACTTTTTTTTAGGGTTTCTTTTAAAATGCCAAGGTAAATTTGGTGATTCATTATTCCCTCAATGAAAACTAATCACCTACGCCAGCTGCGGACATGCAGCCCCAAACCATTACGCCTCCGCCACCATATTTAACGGTTGGAGCAAGATTTTTTGCTTTTAACGCTGGGTTAGGTTTTCTGCACACATTAATGCGGCCATCCGAGCGAAAATTTTAAGTTTGATTTCTCGGGAAAAAAAAACTTAATTTCCTGTAGTTGCAGGCATATTCTTTTCGCTTAATTTGATTAAGTTTTGAAATTAGTGGTTTAGGCCTGGCCACTCGAGACTTACGAGTATATCCAGCTTTGTGTAGCACCCGCCTAACAGTTTTGCTATGGATATCTTTACCGAAAGCTTCTTTAATCTCTGTTGATGTCATTTTGGGGTTAGCCTTGACTTTGCGAACTATTCGGGCACATTCCCGTTGGGTAAGCTTCGCTCAGCATTTTTAAAGTTTTTTGATCCTTCGTCGAGCTTTCTGATGTTCCGGATAGTAAAACGGCTTCGTTCGTAATGTCACCAATTTCCGTATAGGATTTACCTTGGTTATGCAGGTACAGGATTATTTTACGTTGAGATTCGTTTGTAGTTTCGCTCTGCTTTCGACCAATTTTACAAAAAAAGTAAGTTTAGATCAAAATACGTTATATGTGCAAAAAAAAAAACAATATAATGAAATGAAGAAATATTATGACATGTATGTCTAATTGAATTTAGTTGCCAGATTAACAAAATCATCATTACATTACCAAGAACCCATAGTGTGCCAATAATTTTGTCCCCATTAAAATTTGTACTTTTTTAAATTTATTAAAAATGTTGCGCTAAATTATATGCTTAGTTAAACAATTTTATAGTAAATGTATCAACAATACATTCACAAATTTGTATTGAAGGTAAATTATTAAAATCTTTCAGTGCTTACAACGAAATTCGACATTGAAGTTTAATATATCTGCTGTGCCAATACTTTTGTCCGGCTCTGTATTTAAAACTCATATTTGGTGAGTATACTCCATAGAAAATAGATTTTCTGTGGCCAAAAAAAAAATCGCGAGACCCACCCTATTTCACAACGCTTTTAATTCCATAACTCGATAAAAAATTAATTTGTCGTACCGAAATTTGGTGAAAATTTTAATTTTAGAACTCTAAGTCTGTTTGAGGAAAATGGTCGAAAGCGAAAATAACAGCTCTCGAAATGCATTTGATAAATTGAAATTCCGCAAGAAAAAGTGACGGGTGTACTTTTATAAATAGATTTTTTAATCCTTTCCCCGAGGATAGATAAAACCGAGTGAAAGGCAGGTTACTCTGTACGTGATCGAGGACATTCAACATCCGTAGCTGTTGTTTGATTTCCGATCCAGTCAACAATCATTTTGACTCCAGAAACGAGTCATTGGAGAGATATTTTCCCCCACCATAGCGTTGAATAGTGATCACTTTTTATTCAAATCTGTAGCTTAATATGTTTATAATGAATATCTTTTGAGGACACTAGCGGCTCCGCCTTAATTGCACTTTCTCTTTGCCCAAGCAATACGGCTTACAAATTTGAACTAACAAACTTCTTATTCAAAAGTCTTTGATTCTGAAAGTAAATTATTGAAAATTCTACTTTAAGTGGAGGTATTTAATTTTGAAAATAGGTATTTTTGAGATAGCACACATGTTTTTATACCCATTTTCACCATTTATAGTAGAATTTTCAAGCAATTATATTTGGGACTGATAAACCCTACTACTAATAGACTGAGCCCGATTTTCATCATTATATCCCATATCAGATAAGATATAAAATTTAATTACATCGCTTATTGCCGCACTCATTGTCACCTTTCGTTTGATATCCATATTATACTAACACATTGTGGGTCACCTTGGTCCACATATCGGTCGATATCTCCGCAACGGTACAAATGACTTCTTAAATTTTAAGTTAAACGTATTGTAATGCAATGGTAAAAGTTCCATTAAATTTCATTCAGTAGTTTTTGAGTGATGCGCGACCAAACATACAGACAGAGAGGCAAAAATTCTAAAAACTTTTGATTTGGCTTCTATTGGCTTAATAATGGTCCCTCCTATCGATTTTTCCTAAATATCTGCAATGTTCAGACATCGGCCTTTTACAATTTTATTTTACTAGCTGATCCCGTGCGCTCCTTGCGCAAAAAAAAAACAAAAATGGTTTGAAACCTTTTATTAGTCCAGGTCCAGGATTTTTCAAACCTTTTTTCAAATTATAAAAAAAGATTTTCAGCTACACTTGTTGTGAGACGCTAAAAAATTATACAAATATGCGCAAACAGCTATTTAAAATTCCACCACTTACATTACATTCACATTGAGCCATAAACTTGAGTTGATTGACAACATCAATATGAATTAACTCAAAAAATGTCCCTTTAACTCGAGTTTATGACCCAATGTGAACGCAGTCTTATTCACTTATTTTAGCAATGTTCAAGTGTACAAATTGATTTTTTTGTGCATTCACAATCGTTTATTTTAAAGAATTCATTTTTATAAAATACGCTTAAACAAAAGCACTCCGCTAATTAAAACATGGTTTCGCATGTAGAGCTAACCCCCACCTTTAAAACGATACCTTATTCATTAATTTTGGTTCCAAATGAGAGCAGAAAATTAGGAAATAACACAAAAAGACCTTACAGAAATAATATATATGATGTATGTAGAGATCAACCGATTCCCAAGAAGAGGGACATTCGTTTAAGTTTGTAAAGTGAAATTCCGTATAGTTTAGGATATATGACGCTTTGAGTTTTATTATAAAAAAAATTAAATAATGCGCAATAATGAGTAAAGAAAATAATCATTATTGGCGGTCCCTTGAATTTATTATCAGGAAGGTTCATAGTAGGCCTTATAATAGATTCATTTAATATAGAGGGTAATGAGTTTTTTGAGAGTTTGAGTTTGGCATATACCTTTACGTAGTGCTTTGAGTGACGACACAGCGTCAGAAAGATGATCTGCCACGTTTTGGAATTCAAAGTTAACAAAATTTCTGTCTTTAATAATAACAACAATTTGAAGGAGCTTCTATTCTAATTTGTGGTGTGCGGCTTTCTAATGTCAGGAATACACTCGGAGAGTTTCCGATCGCTGTCGGGGGCGACCCCGTTTTGAAAAACCCTTTGCAAACCATTTTTGTTGTTACCTGTCCCGGTACTTGATCCTGGGGCCCGGTATAGTAAACCGGCACACTACCACAGGTCAATTTTAATTTATGTAGTTTACTCTTCTGTTATACTCGATGACTAATTCGGGTATGAATAGGAAAACCTTCTGGGTCATAGCTTATTTGTTCATTCGCTTAACATGACCCAGAAAAAGGAGGCTTTGGACTTTAATTAGCTATACTGTCTTCCCGAATACTCCAAGAGCCATCTCATATTCTTTCGAAACTGGTCATAATTCTGAGGCGTAGATCAGGACAAGTAAGATAAGAGATATTGTGTAATATTTGTTCTTCTTCGACAGGACGTAACTTCTCTTTACATTTTCCAGGTTTATTTGCAAGGGGACATAGGATTGATCACAGAGTTTTCGAGTTTACTAGCAATAACCTCTTCATTGCTATTTTCCCTGACAACCCAGTTGCTTTACTTCGAAACATTTTCCTTTTGGGTATTTTTTTGGCAATACCAAAGCTAAGGTGGTCGTCTTCCCAGCCAGCGAACTAGCTTGTTGTCCGATTGCGTACAAGTTGGGCAGTTTAAAAGCTTATTAAGGTCGTGCCAAGTGTCGACGAAAGCAGCTCGGTTGAAAACACGCATTAAAGCACTACTAAATGCTGGAAAAATGTGAATGCGTCCGGACGTAAAGAATTCGAGTATGAACTATATTTATCTCTGGTCATTACTGTTGTTGTTGTAAAAGCTGATGTTGCTTTTCAATTCACCACAAATCGAGCTGTACGTATGGCAAAGCAGCTTTAATGACAACAGATTTGCATAGCTAAGAACTCATCCAACACTTAGGCTAGCGTTCGATTATCTGGAGTCGAAAGTGGAATGAAAAGAAAGTAAATAAGAGAGAAATTGTAGAGCGGGAACAAGAGAAACATAAACAGCTCCGGGAAATGTTTGATATTTGTGGAAGGCATGCCATAATCATGTGAACTCGACTGCGCTCAGTAAGAAGAAGCACATAGGTGGTACGTGTTTCTTGGATATTAAATAGGTTGATTTGCTTTTCTGGAGCTGCTGCACCTCTCGGCTATCGCTTGCCCTCGCTCGTCTACTACAAGAAACGTTTTCAATGCTCGACAACCCATTGTTGTCTGCTGCCAATAGCTTTTAATGCATCCATTGTGGAAGTGGTTTGTTGTTGCAGTAAGTGTATTGCCAAATTTTTGTTGCTGCGCAGAATAGCTGTAGTTATTGCATGCTGCTAAGGTTGCTGCCAATCATCATGAGACAGCCGACAAATGCGTAGAGTGCTTGGTTTGAAATGCTTGTGTGAGTGGGATGTCGCATATATTTCTCATCCTGAGGTTAGCTAGGCCTTCAATTGTGGTGCGGCTGGAATTTGTGAATAAAGGGTGATGTTACCTGAGTTTAGTCGCAAACGTCTTTATGTGCGTTAGTTTCAGAGGCGTAAGTAAAATGAAATCGGATGAGCAGATTTTACTCTTAGATTTAGACAGTAAGGTTTATATACCTTAGTTAAGTTACCACTTGTAAATTTGTAGTAGTAGTGGTAAGTGGGATCATGCAGTGAGCAGGATGACCGTAGGGCTCCATATAAATCTTTCAAAGAAGGGATATATGATGGATGAGAATGTATCTTGCAGCATAGCTATATACTGCGGCCAACCTACCGATAATAATCTACATATCCAGGCACCCTGTATTTGTTATAACTGTCAGCTTCGCGCTGAAATAATTAGCATCGATTAGATTGCTTGCAAAAAGCAACAAAATAAGAAGGTGAAATTGAGCTTGCAATTGTCAGCTACTTCACCTCACCCATACCCACACAACTATCGAAGTATATACATTCATACCTTCATATCAGATTCCGATTACGAATATTTACCTACGCAACAAGATTTTCAATTTCACTGGTTTTGTTGCACCCAAAAGTATTTTTTGGTAGCATTGCGTGCGGGGCTGGGCTAATGTTAGTTGGCAATCGCTTGTTGCAAGTTGATTTCTTACACAGTTTAATTTTGTTGTTTTTGATCTATATTTTTTCTTTGTTGTTCAAAGGTTTGTGAAGGATGGGGATTCCGATCCTGCAATCACAACAGACCGCCAATTATTTCGCAGATCGCCTCTCACACTCTCCGAGAACACAATTCAACTCAGTGTTGCCACAGCAATACAAAATAAGTAACCAAAAATTATTTAGCAAAAAACTACCATTTTATAAAAACGAACACATACAGGTTTATTTGAAATTAAAGGTACGTACATACGTAAATCAAATAATATAAAAAGGATTAAATCTAGATGGAATTGTGAAAAGAAAAATCAACCAAACCCCTTTGAATCTCTTTAACTAAAGATACTTCAATACATCGAAAAATTTGCCAAACAGGGGAAAAAATTACACGGCTAAAAATTACAACCTAAATTTTTTGGGCTACATATATGTCCAAACCAAATTTGGTTTAAAAAGATATTGAATTTTAAACCAGAAATGTTTTAACAACTAAAAAACATAAAAAACATTTGTATCAGTTGGCAGGGTTCGAATCGACGCTCCCGCGTCTGCTCTACCCACTGAGCTACGACGCACACAAAACTATTTAGAGTAAAATTTAATGGTTTGAAAAAGCTTACAGAAATAAATGAAAAAAAAAATTTACAAAAGTTGCCAAAAAGAAGTGGGTGCACATATCGGAAGGGACGAGACGCAATTAAGACAACGTGCTTAAGAGGCGGAGGCGTTTTAATAGCGGTCAATCGAATGTTTCGCTCTTCTCTAGTTCAATTAGATAATGCTGATTCTCTTCTTGATCAGCTGAGCGTATGTATTCTTGGAAGGCTCGGTAAACTATGCATTTGTGCCTCTTATATTCCACCTACCAGCTCTGATTCTCTATACGCTGCTCATATAAGCAATATTGTAAATTTGTGCGAAAACAATGAAGAGTGTCATTTTTGCATTTTGGGTGACTTTAACCTCAATAAAATTGTATGGTCTAATTTTTTCGATAATATAAATAGTTCGGTCGAAAAAGATTTTATTGACAGCCTTTTTAGTATTAACCTCACTCAAATTAATTATTTTACAATGAGCTCAGTAATATTTTAGATCTTATTTTTGTTGATGAAAATTTAATTTTCGAAGTTTTCGAATCTAGTTTCCCAATCTGCAAATGTGACATGCACCATGTCCCGCTCTCTCTCTCCCTTGAATTTTGTAATTTTATCTCTGGGTGGACCGGTTTGTCTAATACCTCTTTGAATTTTCGTGACGCTGCCATGCTCCTAGAATTGGACTGGAAATCAATTTTCATTCATTTTCAAGAAATGCAGTGTGTCTTTTTGCGAACCACTAAATCATATATTTAACCTCTCACTAGCTAAAGGTGAATTTATCGATCGGTAAAATAGCCTCCATTTCTCCTATTTTTAAATCGGGTAATAAAAATGATGTAGCTAACAACAGACCCATTTCTACATGCTCGAAACTCTTTGAGAAAGTAGTTAAATCGAAGCTGTCTTTTGCAATAAAGGGATTCATAGACGAGTACCAACATGGTTTTTAAAGTGGTCGCTCCACAGTTACCAACCTTGCCTCTTTTCATCAATTTTGCATTTCGTCATTTAAAAAGGGTCATCAAGTAGACGTTGTTTATACTGACTTCGCAAAGGCTTTTGATACTGTAACTCACAGCATTTTATTGCGTAAGCTTGAGTTAATTGGTTTCCATTCTACTTTTCTATGCTGGATTGGATTATATCTCTCCAATAGAATTTCGTTTGTTGAAATTGAGAATGTCAAGTCATATTCATTAGTAGCCACGTCCGGAGTACCTCAGGGAAGTGTACTTGGACCTATTTTATTTCTTCTCTTTATCAATGATATAGGATCCTGCTTTAAAAACACACAACACTTGCTCTATGCAGATGACCAAAAAGTTTTTAGATCGATTGGGAGCATGTCAGATATATCTCTCTTAAAGGTTGATTTAAATAGTTTAACTAATTGGAGTGTTATAAATAACTTACGTTTTAATATCAAAAAATGCTTTCATATGACGGTTTCGTTTAATTCTACGTATACCCTTTTAGACCATAACCTTTCAACTGTTAGTGAATTTGTTGATCTTGGCGTAATGTTTGACTCTAGTTTTTCTTTTACAAATCACATCAGCTTCATTATTCCGAAGGCCTATTCCAATCTCGCTTTTTTGGGGCGATATGGCAGAGACTTCAAAGATCCATACACAAGGAAAAGCCTATATAGTACGTTTAAAATTGGAATATGCAACTATAGTTTGGAATCCGATTTACTCTGTCCACTCTCAAAGACTGGAAAGAGTACAAAAGAGTTTCATTCGATTTGCTCTCCAACCGCTTCACTTCACTGAACCGCTACCATCATATGGTGCACGGTCGCTTTCGTCTAGACGTTCCATCCAATCTTTGATATTTGTATATGATTTAATACGTGGCTTGGTTGACTGCCCGGAACTGCCCGGAACTGCTGGCACAAGTAGGCTTCTATGTACCAAGTAGAACTCTCCGTGCGCACTATCCGTTTCACGTTAATCTAATTAGAGCAAATTACCATAATTATGATCCTATTTCTAGGGCTCTCGGTGAATTTAATAAAATTTTTCGTAGTCTTGATCTTGATTTCGCACTCCCGAGATCGTGTTTTAGTGCTAAATTATATTCATATTATGTATAATTTCAATTTTAAAATGTATCTACACTTAAGATTCTGATTTGTACATACATGCTAGTCTGTAAGATTAATGCAGACTGAATGAAATGAAAATTTTAGATGTTTTTTTCAGCTCAGTTTGAAATCTAAACCGCAAAAAATTTAAAATTGGTGTAGGAAATTGAAAGGTTTGGAACCGCTGAGAGCGAGTTGAAGAGGGAAGCGTGGCGAAAAATTAGAGGTGGAGAAGCGTGAAATCAAAGAGCTAGAGATGCTAGCCAACAGGTATAAGGGATGAAAATTCTATCAAAAAAATTCGGCGGCCGCCGTGGTGTGAAGGTAGTAGCCGGCCTACCACACCGAAGGCATGGTTCGAGCCCTGGTACAGGTAACATCAAAAGTGATTTGAAAAAAAAAAAAAAAAAAAAGAAAAAAAAAAAAAGTTTTTCAAAACGGGGTCGCCCCTCGGCAGTGGTTTGGCAAACTCTCCGAGTGTATTTCTGCCATGACAGGCTTCTCAGCAAAAATTCGTCTCCTTTGTAGATGCCGTTCGGAGTCGGCAAAAAACTGTAGGTCCCACCAATTTGTAGGGAAAATTCAAATCGGCACACCACAAATTGGAAGAGAAGCTTGGCGCAAAAATCTCTTAGGAGGTTTATGATGATATACCTGTTGTATATCGCGCCATAGAGAGAGAGAAAAAATGAGAACGGCGACCAGATGGCCGATGTTCAGATAGTACCAAGATTATGGAGGGATCACTTCTCTGCCCTTTAGAAAGGAGAAATTGAGCAAGAATCCAGAAAAAGATGATTAAATTGCAGTAAAAAACCCGACTATAATGAGGGGAGAATAGCAATATTCCGATTGAAAAACAAAAAAAGCAGCTGGCGCTGATGGTTTGCCTGCTGAGCTTTTCAAGCACGGCGGCGAGGAGCTGGTAAATCCATCGACCAGATTTTTACAATATGCCAAATCTTGTGCAATACCAAGGCTATGCGAAATGATATTGAGCAACACCACCAGCTTGGCCTGCGTATGCTGACGACATTGATATCATTGGCCTTAACAACCAAGGCGTAACTTCTGCTTACTCCAAACTAAAGAAGTGAAGCGGAAAAAATGGGTTTGGTGATGAACGAGGGCATAACGAAGTACCTTCTGTCATCAAGCAAAGAGTCAGCGCATTTCGGTCTTGGCAACCAAGCCACTGTTGGCAGCCATAATTTCGAAATACTGAAGGACTTCGTTTACCTGGATACCAACACTAACACCAGCAGTAATGTCAGCCTACAAATCCAACGAAGAATCACTTATGCAAACAAATGCTACTTAGGACTGGGTAGGCAATTGAAAAGTAAAGTCCTGTCTCGACGAAAAGAAATAACACAATATAAGTCACTTATCGCACCCGTACCGCTATATGGTGCAGAAACGAGGACACTAACAATATCTGATGAGGCGGCCCTGGGAGTATTCGAGAGAAAGGTTCTTCGAAAGATTTGTGGACCTCTATGCGCTGGCGGCGGTGAGTACCGAAGAAGATTTAATGATGAGCTATATAAGCTTTACGCAGACGCCGATATAGTTTAGCGAATTGGAAGATTGAGTTTCGGATAAACTTTCAAAATGTTTATGAAAAACTTCGAAATTTAGATAGCTCAGACAACCCCGACTCTAAACAAATTCATCAGAAAATAACATAATAGGGCATACATCTTCCCCTGCTGCCTAAGATAATTGTCGATAGGAACAGCTTCTGCTGTTGTTGTCTGTAACGCGTCACTTGAGCACTAGTAGAGCAGAGCTATAAATAGCCCAGACCGACTTAGTGCTGCTGATAGAATAGAATATAAATGACAGTTTAGGAAGTTACCGTGTCTGAAACCATTTTTGGCACCGATCTTTTCGGAGAGATCCTGACCATACCTGTGTTATTCAACCATTACCATAAGGGCAGCTTTAACTTTAGGTTTTATAAATTTGTAGAAAAAGGTCTATCATTTAGAGGGAAATCTTACCCTAAAGCTTTCTGAGTTGGAAGTTAGCTATTCTGTGCAGAATAAAACTTGATTCAACCCGGGTAGGCTTTAAGAAATAGTTCAAAACACAGACCACATAACTTAGGAAAGGATAAGAGGTCAACAGATAATAATAACAGAATAAAATTAATACTTGTACTGTGAGTACCACGGCCACGCTTCTCACATTTAATCTTTTTTGGAACAAAATTTGTTGTCAACAATTCCCAAGAGTTCATAAATAAAAAAATAATCGAATATAAAGCCAGTAAATATTCTTCTCCAAACATCAGGATACACTAATCCATTGTATCACAGAGCACTTCATGTGTGACATATCAGGCTAGAGTTTTAGTAAATGCTACAAAGTCTGACGCTCTAATTTTTGATAAAGTCTGGTATGGTATTATAAGTTTTTTTCGAATGATTGTAAGTATGAGAAGAACCGATGGACCTACCAATCAGTATACCGAAATGATCAGAGCGATGAGCTGAATCGATGTTCCCTACGGGTTACGGGGTTAGAATATGCCCGAAGTAGGTATGTTTGTCGCAAGACGCGACTAAAATCCACAAAGCGTAACGACGTGCAACACTCCCCAAACTTCGGGGAGTGTTTTTGTCGATAAAAGCAACGACAATAACAACAAAAGCAATGTCCGTCTATCTGTCTGTTTGAACGCAAATTAGTCCCTCTGTTTTAGATGTATCTGCGTGAAAATTGGTGTGGGCAGCCATTTTGTAATAAATTGATCATTTGTCGGAACCTACAAGATCGGACCAATACGGGGTTTGGCAAATAACTCTTGCAAATAAATAGCTAGATTTATAAAATAAAAAAGCCCATATTTGATCGAAATGAACCTAAGTGGCAACCGTGCTCGCCACGCAGCTCCTCGCAAGCCAAAAACACACCTTGATGCATACGAGCTTATCAAACAAGCTACGCGGATACTCTGGGATATGTTTGTATGTTTGAGGTACATGAAAGACCACCGCAAGAGCTTCGAAAAAATTCAGTCACCTTGCTGCAGTCAAGTGGTTTGCGAATAATCGATGAAGCGTCAAATATATTGGCTACAAAAAAGTGTCTGTACATACATACATACAAACATAAGCATGTGTATTCCATAGTGGAATGAAGTCGTATGAAAGGCCAGAGACTAGAAGAGTGCTTTAAACTCTTGTTAGCGTGGGGTATAAACCAGTTATGAATGCAGTAGTGACATTATCAGAAAACCAGGCTCAATAAATCCATGGAGGCCGATTCATTGAGCCTGGTTTTTCAAATATCTATGATGTACAGGTATCGGCCTGCTACAAGTTTATTATATTAAATATAAGGGTTCTTACGCTGTACTACTATTCGAAAGCACAAATCGATTCTTATACACATTCTTACTCTATAATTGGTTCGAATTTAATTTAGAAGATATTCGATAATAGTAGGCATCACTGTTTCACAAATTTCAAACGTAAAGCAAAATACAAAAACACATTGCATAGATCTTAAATGCAGTATTAGACAGCGCTACTGTACATGACGCAATGTCGCAGATGACAAGTATCTCGAGCACCACGTGTACGGGGGCAGGTTCGAACGTAGGTCTTCGTACAGTTAATTTTTATATTTTTACTAGAGGGCCCGGCAGACTTTGTCCTGCCCATAATTTACCTGAATGGATCTAGAAATATTGCCTATCAATTTCCTTATCTCTATCCCTATTCTTACCCCTTTCGCTACCCTATTCCTATCCGCCCTTCCCTTTCATATAAAATATCTCGAAATAGTTGCGGAGTAATAGTAATTTAGATTATATCAAAGGGGTCCGCCTCCTTTACCCCCTACCGACCTTTTTCTTGAGGTGTTAGAGATTGACTGAGGGAAGTGCCACACCCGCATCTCCTTTCCTCCCTTTTATTCTTGATATGTTGAGATTTACCGCTTATAACTCTGTACCAGTTTTCAGTATTCTGCCACGAATAATTCCAGAGATATGCAGTACCAAAATTGTCATTTGTATGTTAGGTGCCACGCCCATTCCTCCCTTCCTCCTTTTCTTACTTGAGGTGTTGGAGATTGGTCTCGTTTAACTCTTTACCAATTTTCAATGTCCTATCATAAATACTTCCAGAGATATGCAATATGAAAATGTTCATTTGTATGGGAGGTGCCACGCCCAGTTCTCCCTTAAACCCTTTTTTTCTTGAGCTGTTAGAGATTGGACTCATTTAGCTCATTACCAATTTTCAATATTCTACATTAAATACTTCTAGAGATATGTGGTTCGGAAAATCTGTTTTGTATGGGAGGTGCCACGCCCACATCATCTAGTGTAGATTGTGAAATTTCATCAATATCTGTTCAGAGCTTTAGAATATGGGCGTAAGATTTTATCTCCATTAAATAAATGTTATTAATTAAATATATAAATACTTATATAAATACTTCTAATCTCAAAATTGTTTTTTTTTTAATTTAATACATTTTTTACCTAATAGTATGCAATTATTTTCTGTCAACAGCGATTGCTTAACTCTTTCTGCAATAACAGTTACATTTTTGTGGATTTCAGTTTGCCAAATTGTTGTCCATTAGAATTTTCTAACTTTGGACCATTTTGGCCTAAAACATCGCTTCAAATGTTGTCGAAACTATGTGACGAGCTGTGCTCCGATTTTCTTCTCAAGTAGGTAGTTAGATGACATCAAAACCAGCGTATTGTTAGCTTAATGGTTAGCAATGCGTGCCAAAATTTCTCTGATGAGTGAAGTCTAGCAGCTTCCGAAATGGATCTATAAGAAAAGCTATGGCAGTTGTCTCTAAACATTTTTCCTACTCTATTCAATCAAAAAACTTTTAATAATTAATTAAAATGATTATTAATAAATAAAAACAATAATAATTTTCATAAAAATTCAAAAAAATGAAAAATTATTATTCTTGGCCTTGAGCTCGTTTCATGAATACTTGAAAATGTACAGGCCGTAAATCAACAAAAATTGTTGGTATAAAAAAGCAGTAGGACAAGCATGAGAGGCAGGTTCTGTCTGGATGGCAAAGTCTTGGTATCTATAGACAGGAAGTTCTGGTAAACAAAGAGCAGTTTTGGTTTTGTCTTAGCTGATTTCTCGAAAGGGAACGCGGGTCCTAACTGGTCATTTCAGTTCTTTCAACAAGCAATTCAAAAGCTAATGACTTATCAAACTATCCTTGTCGCCAAAAACAACAACCGAAGAAAAATCGGAAAATTTAGAAGACCAAATAAAAACTTAGACAACTTGCAGCAACAACCAAATAACATAAACAAAATCGAAATTGCCATATTCGACGCTCGGCAAATCTAACTCTCGTCAATTGGTGCATTTGCTTTTTTGGCAAAATAACACAAATTGAGGCGAATAGCATTGCGCCACACCGCTTGGCGCCACACAACGCTGTAGCAACCCAAAACTGGTAAATAACGGGAAATGAAAAAGGGGGAAAATAGCAAAGAAAATTTAATTTTCGTTTGAATTGCATTAGCGCCCAAACCGATTTTTAAGTAACAACGAGTGGTCTTAAATGGTGCGTGTTGTTGTATGATATTACAGCTGACATTGTCGTCTTAGGCACTTTCGACATTGGGTTTAATTTAGTATGTATGATGCTCGTAGTTGCTACGGGTAATGGGGATCTTGGCTCCTTGGGGCATAGTCGAAAGAAGACTGGTTTAAAGGATCAGTAAAACCGTGCTTTTGCAGTCCATTAAAGATCACTTGGCCTTTGTCTAACAGGGATCCCTCTTATGCAATTATGGCCTTTAATAAATCAGGGACTCGAACCCTGATTCGAATACCTACTGCACTTTTGTGATTTGATTAGGCACATTCCCGGCAGGATAATCATTGAGCAAATCTAGCAGCAGGCCGAAGTCAGATTCTTCTTCGACTGTGTTAGACTAGAGAACCAGATCAATAACGTCGGTTTCTAACTCCACAACTAGCCCATTAGCTTTTGGGCGACGTTGGTAAATGTCAAAACAAGGAGATCAGCTCACATTTCTTCAGACATTTTCGAATACAGAATTTTTTTTTCATAAGGTTGGGTAACATTTTGCGGCGTTGTGGTTTTACGATGATGCCGATGGCATTTTTAAAACTGTGGCACAATGGCGCCAGAAACAGTAGCCACCACGCAGATGTTTCAAGAAATAGTTGTTCTTTGACCTAAAACAGCTAAGACGCCACGAAAAGCCAAGAGGCTGGTTGTGGAAATCATATTTTACAGTTTAAGTCTACTTTCTATCCCCTCTACAAGGCTTAACCCTTTCGCTGCCAAAGCAAAATATTGTACTTCTAGTGATAAGTAGAAATATATACTTGCATATCTTCTTTCTTTAAATGGCGCTTAACCATCTAAACGATTTTGCAGTTCAACATAGCGCACCAGTCGTTTCTTCTTTCTGCCACTTGATCGATTTCGTATTGGAGCGTAACTCTTGATGAAGGAGATAGTTAAAGGGAAAAGGAGAGGTAGACTTATATGGGGGGATATAGAGATGAGGAGGGAACGCGAGAGATAGAGGAAACGGAAAGCTTTCCAAAATGTATTTGACTGGCAAGATTACCCTTTTTACATCAACGACAAATCACTAATTAAAATTAAGTTGATTAATTCCACAAAGTCTGCTCCCACTTATGGCCCAAGCGTTGGTCTGATTTCTAGTCAATCCATTTCCAACTCATCTATCTTGATTTCGCCAACAGTTCTAGGTTTTTCGTCTCAATTCTTATATGTTCTACCCTGAGCATTCTTCTTCATAACTACAAAGAACTTATTATTTACAAACAACTTTCGTTTTCATTGAATGAGCTTGTTGCTTTTACGGGGATATTGACGGTAGAAGCTGAAGTTTACATCTCATGGCTGCGATGTTTCCGAATGTTATCTGCTAAGGCTTCTGAATTCAAATTGGTGTATTTTGCTTTTATGCTTATCCGCTGTATTGGTATAGTCATTTAGTACTTTCACTAAGCCAACTTGGATTTCCTCATTCCACAAATTTCCACCTACACCAAAACCGCCCCCTTCAAAGGGAAATCGCGACTTTAACAAACTGAACTAACGCCGATTTCAGATTTTTACTCATAAATGAAAAACTGGTGAGTAAAAAAGAGGATGAGTTCGTAGTGTGATTTCGCTGTTTCTTTCGTAGAATCCAATAACAATTACCATGTATTTATGTACGAGTTGCATGCGGTGTTTGTGTTGATGTAAGCTTCGAGTATTTGTAAGGCTACCCTGCAAAAAATGCGATTAGTCTAGGATGCGCCTGGCTTGAGACGCAAAGGAGGATCCGACTAGTGCCAGTTCTAATCACTTTGTATGGGCTGGACTATTCATATTTGGTTGAGCATGTCCTATGGAGAGACCAATTTTAACCATTTATACCTGAACGGGTACGAAAGCACTAATCAACTTTCTACCCAAACGGGTACTTTTAACTCTCTTTAGAGACTAATCGCCCAATTTTTTCAGGGCAGCTAATTGGTGTGGTTGTTTATGTAACTGATTGGTATTATTCGCTCACTCCCGCTTTCGTAATCAACATTTTTTTTTAGATTTATGTCCTATGTAAAATTTTTCAATATCACATACACAAAAGAAATGAAGGGCAAAAGAGCTAATTTAGTTGTTGGTCAAATGTGCCAAGTTTTCTTTGGGAATGGGTCTTATTTCTGTTACACCTGGCTTAAGTCTGCCGAAAAATCGCCGTAGTAGGAACCTAACCTATCGCTTTCTAATGGTATCTCTATGATAATATTGTCAAAGTTACTCGTCGGAAGTACTTAAGGGGGGGCACGAAACTACGTAGGAGGCAACGTCAAAATCAAATATGGGAGTAAAGGAAGCACATTGGACGACGTGTCAGTTCCGTCAGAATACCGCTCTCAGAACTGGTATTCGATTTCTTCTTCAAATGCTACAAAATGATCTCTATTTCGGATGCAGATGTTCAGAGTTGAAGAGCCGAACTACTATTATCTTAACTTAACACTTTCGGATGGAATGGAATTTGAATACGGCCATACCGATACTCATTCTGGTATATGACGTTATTGAAACAAATTCTGAGATTGACAGTTTTTTAAAAATATTTTTAAATAGAGTGATGGTGGTATAATAATTAATGAAAAATAAGCCCACCGACTACAGACTTTGGCAGCAAAGGAAAAGAAGGCCCCGCTGCATTGGAAAACCAGGTGAAGGATGATTTCGTCGTCGTCAGTTATCTCTAAATGATGGTTGGCATGCCTTGTTTTGAGGAATTTGTCGAGACTTTTCTGACGTTGAAGCAACTCGTATTTCTTTTCCAAGCTTTTGATGGTTTCTTACTAAAGTTTCAAAAATGTTATAGATAAGGGATGAATAAATTGGTGGTAACAGAAAGATCTCTTAACCTTCCATACAGGTTTGAACGTCCAACATTGCGCCAGTCGTTTCTTTGCCCTGAAAAATGGCACCATTGAGCAATTCTATGCGATAGCAAATTGGTCTCCGCTTGGGTCTTCCAAAGGAGCGGTAATTTTTGTCTGCTTCCACCGGTGGGTGCCGATCGTAATATCATCTGGGCCGGATGATCTTCATTCATTCACACAACATAGTTCGCCGCCACGACGTAACGTTTCATGAGGTAGAGGTCTAGTTGTAGTTGTAACGACAAAAATGTAACGACCCCGAAGGTTTTGGGTAGTGCTGTCGAAAGTGAGCGTCCTTTAACTGATATAAGCCCGGTACGCTCCGATACTCCCTTGCGGTATATGCCCGACTGTCGGGAAAGCGATTTGGTATGACCAGTGCAACCTTCTAGGTCATGTTACTTCTCCTTCTTACGGATGAGAGGCATCATTATCGTAGATCAACCAGCGAGTTGCACGTCATTACCTTTGTGCATATTAGTCGCCTCTTATGACCGGTATGCCTACCTTGGGCATATTTTAAGCCCCTAACCCGCAGGGGTCTAGTCGTGTTGGCTAGTGTCTCAAGTTTTTTTTTAGTCCAGAAAAGCAGTCTCGTTTCACTCTTCACACAGTCTCCTCGTTGCATTCGCTCCGATTTGTTGGCTTGCACTCTCAGAGAGCAGGTGTGAGAGACGATCGGCGAAATCATTGGAAGCCTGTTGTGCTTTCAACCAGTGTGACCAGGTTAGCCTTTTCGAAGCTAGATTTATCATTTTTTTTGTTCTTTAGCCTTATAATTTTGGTTTTAGCTTCGTGGCCTTTTTCTAGGCTTTTTTTACTCCAAACCTTTTCTGTGGAGGAATTCACTAACTTATATAACGACATTCGCAATCGACATTTTGTCGTAACGATATTTATAACGATATCGGTATTCACTGTCCATTTTTTATCGATATTCGTTTATTCGCGATCAGCTGTGTCGTTAAGTAAACAACGCACAATTTGGGGTTGTTATCTGTGTCGTTAAATAAACAACACATAATTTAAGGTTTTAGCGAAAATTAAAATAATATTACTATTATATTAATATTATTATCAAAAAAAATGGCATTTGAGTACTTAGCGCATTTTGAGGAATCTTAACCACGACTCATTGTATCTAAGTTAGTGAATATCACAGTCGATAATGCAGGATACAAAATCGTTTATTAAAATCTCGAAAAATCGCATCGTTATAAGCTAGTGAATTCCACCACTGGTCCCAACACTATATTTTTCATATAACTTCGAGGAATATATAAAATTAAAGTTGAATGCAGGTAGTATTGATGACGAAATACAGAAATCATTCGTAAAAATTGTCAACTATTTTAAATGGAGTTGATAACCCAATTGCAACATCACCTACCTGATAATATGAACTCTTTACAAAAGATAAATCTTTTTTCAGTTGGTAATTCTTTGAAAGTTACAAAACCGGATGTATTTTCTCACTTTCAAGAAGAAAAGTTTAGGTACTCTCCAAGTGAAGTAGCATTGATTGAGCTGCAATGGCGAAAGCTAATAAAACGGTACAGTGGATAAGTGACCTCTACCATTGAATTTTAGGCCGAAGTGCGAGAACATAAAAACTAATTAAACGAACCCCCTTTTTTAGAACTGGTCGAATTCATATTTAACTTTTTGCTATTACCTTTAAGTAAGGCGGAGGTTGAAAGAATTTTTAGTGCCATGAACATTTTAAAAACTAAGTTAAGGAACAGATTAAAAATTAAAATGCTTAACTCGCTGGTTAATATTACAGGGTGTTTTTTTTACAGGTTTGTTTTTCGAATAGAGATAAAACTGGCATTTTGTGGTCAAATCTGGCAACTCTAACGTCATTTATGTTCAGTTTGGTTTGCCATTTCACCATGAACAGGTTGACAAAAGAACAACGCTTGCAAATCGTGCAAATTTATTTCGAAAATAATGGTTCAGTTCGCGAAGTTTACCGTGAGCTCCGTCCATTTTATGGTCGACATAATCGTCCATCAGAGCAATTAATTCGGTTAACCATGGATCGTTTTCGCACTACGTTTACTCTATGTGATAATACGCATCCGCAGAGACGTCGAACAGTGCGCACCGAAGAAACAATTGCCGCTGTAGAGCAAAGTGTTGAAGAGGACCCGAATGAATCGATTCGCCACCGTGCACAGCAATTGGAGCTTTGTCCATCAACTTTATGGAAGATTTTGGGCAAAGATCTTGGCTTGCGACCTTACAAGATCCAGCTTGTGCAAGAATTAAAGCCGCGAGACCATGCAATGCGTCGTGATTTTGGTGTATGGGCCGAAAATGAGATTGATTTCGATGCTGATTTTCATCGCAAAATTTTGTTCAGTGATGAGGCTCATTTTTGGTTGAATGGCTACGTCAACAAGCAAAATTGCCGCATTTGGAGTGAAGAGAATCCACATGAGACCCTTGAAACGCCATTACATCCACAAAAACTGACTGTTTGGTGTGCTCTATGGGCTGGTGGAGTCATTGGGCCATACTTCTTCCGCAATAATGCTGGAGAGGCAGCTACCGTTAATAGAGACCGGTATAGAGCCATGATAACCGACTATTTTGTTCCCGAATTGGATGGCATGAATGTGGATGAGTTGTGGTTCCAACAAGACGGCGCTACATGCCACACAGCGCACGTCACAATCGATTTATTGAAGGAAACATTCGATGAGCGCATAATTTCGCGGAATGGACCTGTCAATTGGCCACCAAGGTCGTGTGATTTGACACCATTGGATTATTTTCTTTGGGGATATGTGAAGTCGCTCGTCTACACCAACAAACCAGAAACGTTAGGGGAATTGGAAGCCAACATTCGTGGCGTTATTGCCGACATACGGCCCCATATGCTCGAAAAAGTGGTTGAAAATTGGACCTGTAGAATTGGCTTTATTCGAGCCAGCCGCGGCAGCCACATGCCCGAAATCATATTTAAACAGTAATGGCATAAAATTATCCTTCCAATAAAGCCAAATTGATGGACCTTAAAACGATTTTCTTGTGTTTTATTTCAATTCGAAGTTCTATACCCCTAAAAAAACACCCTTTAGATGTTCGTATATCGAAATGTTCTATTGATTTTGAAATTACCGATGATTTAAAAAAAATAGTTACTTTAAGTTATGGTTACAGCTTTATATACAAACAGTTTAAACTAAAATAAAAAATTTGAAATGGATTTCGTAAAAAAATGTCTGACTTTTTTTAGCTTATTTTTTTTTTAATTTTAGCCTTTTCTAACCTTTATTTTTTGCCAATTTAGCCTCTTTTTTTTCTATCACCTGGCCACACTGATTGCAACTTTTGTTTGCTGTGCGATTTTTGCCATACAGAGACGGGTACAAATTTTGGCTGCGGACATCTAAAACGCGGAAAGCATGCCCTCCGTCTATCGCACAGTAAGTAGTTGATCTGGTTACGTGCTCAGTATGTTAAGGGCATGTAAAAGATTCGACATTCGATGTTCGCTGAGTTAAACCATCACTGCTCTAAGACTTAAACTACACTGACGAGGGTAAGGTGTCACAAAAATGTCCTAAATGTTGAATGTAGCAATCTTTGGTTTTTTGTAGATTCATAACTGACAAACAAGAAATGAATAGACCCAAAAAGTCACCATAGATCGTTTATACATTTTTTGGCTTAATTTGCGTAAGATAACTCGTGAGTTGTTTGAAACAATCTTTGAAAGAAAACATAACGTTGGGGTCGCCAAGTCAAAATATTTGCTTGGGCGAGTTCGAACTGTATTACACTCATTTTAGCTCTAATAGACAACTATGTTCGCTGGGTAAACGAATCATCATCACAACGACCGTACACCATATGTGAGTTCGGTATAATTTTCCAATAAGAATTCACATGAGAAAGGAAGGACAATTCAGAGCGTCTACCGACGCAGCAGTTAAATTCAGAGCAGAAATACTCGTAGTCAAAGCGGTTTGCCGTAAACTCGCCATTTGTTTGTTGGTAACATATTGCAAGCGCGTCAAAAGTAACTATCCACAACCTCTACCCATTTTTAATTCCATTTCGTTATGCCGCATACTCACTTTGCGCTTCCGTTACCATTTTCCAACGTTGAACTCGTTTAACAACAACAAGAGCTTCGTATGCACATTTATTTTATTGTATAGCAACACCTCGCTAAATATAAAGCCAAAGCGAAGGAAATTTTTTTTTGCGCGCGAATGGCAGGACAAGTCGGGAACTCTTTAGATGTGAACTTGTAGCTGAAACAACTAGGAAATGCGAATTTCTACGTGCATACATATGTACATATATTCGCAAATCAGGCATAAGAACACAAACAGGCAAGCCACAGGGATGGGGCAATGGAATTGGGCGAATGTGACAAGGTGGGCAATATGTTGTGGAAGAACAAGATGGGTGATGGTAATGGAAGTGTCTTTGTAAGTAGCTGCAAGAAAATTCTCTATTCAGCGGTTACGAAGTGGAATTGGGGCGGTTGGACGTCAGGTGTAAGAGCACATAATACGACTGTTGTACGAGTACATCAAATTTTAAAAAAAATTTAGCACACAAACGAGATGAAAACAAGTCGAAAATGTCTTTCAAACAAATTTGAGGTAAGAAACTTAAATTCGCACATAACACGCTTAACAAGAGAGTTTAACAGTGTGGTACATTAGATGGGTTTACCACTGGATTTTTTTGAAAGGTGGTGGACTTGCCGCTCAATAGATTCCCTCCCTTGAGCTACCGTACCGTTCTTTGATTTGATTTTGATTGAGTTTGGTTTGACGATATATTCCTATATAGATGTTGTTGACAACTTGGCAAGGCAGTTTGAAGCTTAAACGATCACAAAAGTTTTAAGAAAATGAGGAGAAGATGGAAAGTCGTAAGAGGCGACTAATATGCACAAAGGTAATGACGTGCAACTCGATGGTTGATCTACGGATATGATGCCTCTCACCTCTCATTGCCCATCTTATCCTTCCTTAGGGAAGGAGGGGTGACATGACCTAGAAGGTTTCACTGGTCATAAATCGCTACCACGACAGTGGGGCAGTACCGCAATGGAGTACCGGAGCGTACCGGGTTCAAATCCGGCCAAGGACTGTTAATTCGACAACGCTCCCTAAAACCTTCGGGGAGTGTTTTTGTCGTTGCCACAACAACAACAACCTATAAATCCTGATGGATTGAAATATCATTTAAAACAACGAATGCAGATAAAAAATCATCAGCATTTAGGCAGACTTTTAAGAAGACAGTGTGCTATTGGGAGGCATAAGTGCACGATCATGCCGGGTTCAATGCTGGACAAGGGGTTGTTAAGCGCTTTACAAAGCCGCATAGATACATAGATAGTCCAATCTAAGCGTCAACCTCACCTAGCTGAGGTGAATCCTGTGAATCTATGCGTACACATATTTAGCAAGCGAGGCTCTGGCGGACCCAACAAGCTCCGACGTGGTCATATCAAATCCTTTACGCACAAATTAGGATAGGAGCTGCGCGCATTGGATTGATATGTGTCAAGGGACTGTCATTTGGGCCACACCCCCCAAAACCACGTCTTTGTGCTGTAAGGATTGTTCGCTCACGATAGCAAGGAAAGAAACTCAAGAAACTGTTAAGAGATGCATCACTTACCTCCTCTACACAGACATTTCATGATTTCAAGCAGAGCGGAAGAACAACTGGTGCAATGAGAAAGGTGGCGCTGCGGCGAAATGGAACGACGTTGACTACTGAGTGTATGTAAGGGAGGAAAGGACCTCTCTGAAGAGTTCGAAACGCACAGGGCGATTCCCCATAGCTTAAGCGCGCATGGTTGGGTGCCTCAAAAGAGAGTGATTCGCTGCACAATGGCTGATCTACTGATACGACGCCTTTCACTGCTTTTTACATAAACTAAAAAAAAACAAAAATGGTTTGAAACCTTTTATTAGTCCAGGTACAGGATTTTTCAAACTTTTTTCTCAAATTATAAAAAAAGATTTTCAGCTACACTTGTTGTGAGACCACAAACAATTATACAAATATGCGCAAACAACTATTTGAAATTCCAGCACTTATATTACATTCACATTGAGCCATAAACTTGAGTTGATTGACAACATCAATATGAATAAACTCAAAAAATGCCCCTTTAACTCGAGTTTATGACCCAATATGAACGCAGTCTTATTCACTTATTTTAGCAATGTTCAAGTGTAGATGGCGCGCTTGCAGTGGGTTGAGCGCTATGATATATTCGCAATGCCTTTAATTATTCTAGCACTGTTCAGTCTTAGTATTCAAATGTAGATGTCGCGAGTCATGTGAATGTCCCAGTCACAATAGCGTTGCAGCAAAAATTGATTTTTTTGTGCATCCACAATCGTTTATTTTAAAGAATTAATTTTTATGAAATACTCTTAAACAAAAGCACTTCGCTAATTAAAACATGGTTTTGCATGTAGAGCTAACCCCCACCTTTAAAACGATACCTTATTTATTAATATTGGTTCCAAATGAGAGCAGAAAATTAGGAACTAACACAAAAAGACCTTACAGAAATAATATTTATGATTATGTAGCAGAAATAATGAAATCGTAACCACCATTTTCTTTGGTTTCTGGTTATGTCCCAAGTTTCATATAATATCATCATAAGGTTATTTAAAAATTTATCAATAATTTCTCTGTGTGATTTTAACAGTACCCTGCAAAAAATTGTGCTATAAGTCTATAAAGAGACTAGTCCGCGGTTAATACCTTTTGTCTATAGTGGGGTATAATTTAATATACAGAAATAAATTTTTATTTGTGTAGCATACTCATAGGGGTGTACGTGAAGTTTAGCCCGTTCGAGTGTAAATGGATACAATTGCTCTCTCCATAGGACATGATCCAACAAATGTGAACATTCTAGCCCATACAAAGTCATCAGAACTGGCATTAGTCGCATCATCCCTGTCGACTTATCCCAAACGCATCCTAGACTAATCGCTTTATTTGCATGCTAAGCCCATGATTAACTTAAGCTCTTTGTTAAGGGCCAGTTTTTTATATGAACTTTAAAAATGAGTATTCAACAAAAAATTTAACTTAAGTTCTATGTTCGTTTTCTCATGTAACTCTAACTCTCATATTCATAAAAAATTAAAGAGGTTTATAAAGCTCTTAAAATTCAAAATTTGTATGGAAATGTCATGTTTAAAAGCTTTATAAACCAATTTTATTTTTTCTATATAGGGGTAAAGATTTATCTGGCTGATAAAAAAAATTGTCTTCAAAAAAACTTTTGTTATTTTGCTTATATCCTTCGTGCGCGCGGAGCCGCTGGTAAAAGCTAGTGGAACTCAATACTCCAACTTGTCACTTCCCTTATTGGTGAGAAGACTGATTTCAAACGTATCCGATCTCTGCTTATTAAATATGAGATCACTTTCAGTTATTTGTTACTCTTTAATTTTGTCCATGAGTGCTCCGCTTATAACAGACAATATCCGATGTTTTTTGTCCGAGATAGTCAAAGTCCATAATAAGCAGGGTCGACTAAGTTTTTCCATATGTTTAAACTGGGACTTGGCAAAAAGGTGCATACTAAGGAGTTTTCATCTTAAGCGAGTCCATTATAAGTGGATTACACTGTACAACGCAAAGGCATTTCTCATATAAAAGATCGATTACTTTCTTTAAAAACCCTGCAAAAAATTGTGGGACTGATCTCAAAAGAGAGTGATCCGGGATCCAAGCCTTTCGTCTACAGTGGGCTACAGTTGATCCCAAATATTCCGTTATAGGCATGATTGGGATAAGTCGATTTTAATTTCTACTTTTAGAAAATTTGTCCTACCGTACCCGTAGGGAAACAAAGGAATCTGTCCGACACTACCCTTTTGGGCATGAAAGGTCCAATTAGTCTCTTCATATGCCATGCTCAAACAAAAAAGATCACTTTAACACACATAAAGAGATCAAAACTGGCATTGGTCGCATGCTCTTTTGCGACTCATTACGGATTCATCCTAGACTAAGCGCACTTTTTGCAAGGAAACGATTGCTACAAATTAATTTATCTCTCACCCAGAAAAATAGGTTATTAAGTAATCTTCACATCCTTATCTAACCGATTTTTTCCGATCTGGCCAAAAGCAATTGTTAGTTTGCTCCACTTTGTATGAGAAATAGACCGATAGTGTCCGACCGCTGAATAAGTTTTGGCAGATAGCGATGCCGATTCTTTAACAAAAACCCGTTGATACGAGTACTTATAAATTTATTTAAAAAGAAATTGTTTTTTATTTTTTGCTTATTACTTTTAAACGGCTAAAAAAAGTGAGACGCCGACTTCGGACTCTATATCCTGGCTTGGATACGCGTCTGAAGGTACCCCCCTCGACCGTCTTCTGTTAGTGATTTCTGGTGTCTCCTAAACTGCTTTATTGGAGGAGAAAACTATTTTTGCTAAATTTTTTTGAACGGGCCAAAAATGTTAGGTTGACAATTCTTTTTTCTGGCATGAATATTCGTCTTGAGATACCCCATCAGAACGGTTTGTATCAGCTTTCGGTGATGTCTCCTAAGCTACGCCACAACCAATATCGTATCAGGAAGTATTCTATGCGGCGCCAAAAAAGCTCTTAATTTACATACATCATGAACAGGGGAGTAATCAAAATAAAGCACGAAACACATTCAAAAAATGTATTACAGGGAGCTCAGATGAACTAATGTTTAAAAATTTGAAGAAAATAAAAAAGTAAGAACAGCATGGAATGTCATGGCCAAAAGTGGCCGATACTGATGTCGATTCTTTAGGCTGCCAATCGGCAATGTCGATCCCGATTAATAAAAATAGTACCTGGGTGACCGAGCCTTGCCCGGTATTTGTCGAATTTGTCGCATAATCTTACTTACCAAGAGCATACATTTCCAAAATAGATTTCCAAAATATCGAACACTAACCACAAAAAGTCACTTAAGGCAACCCTAGGTGGCAGTCCTACTTAAAAATATTCTATTTGGTATACGGCTTCAAATACCTTCCGTTTGATACCCATACTGCCATATATTGCTTAATATTTAAAAAAAAATCGGAAAGGTGGCAACCCTCTAAGCTTCCTTTAGTGGCAACATCCAAGTAGAAAATCTTAGAAGGAAGCATACTATCCATCTAACAAATTTCATCGAAATTGGTTTAGCCGTTCCCGAGATAGTGGTCGATATCTGAAGGAATAAATAAAATGCGGTCAGGTGGCAACCCTACTCGAAAATACTTTGGTTGGTATACAGCCTAAAATACCTTTCATTTGATACTCATATTCCCATATATTGCTTAATATTTAAAAAAAATTGATATAGCTGGCAACCCTGTGAACCACCCCAAGTGGCAAAACCAAAGTAGAAAATCTTAAAACAAAGGATACTACCCATGTACCAAATTTCATCCAAATCGGTTAAGTCGTTCCTGAGATAGCAGTGGATATACAAATATACAACTATACAAATATACAAGAATAACTCGTTTAAAGTTATAAGATAAAAGGGCAGTTGTGGGTGGATTACAACTAGTTGGTTTGTCTACAGTATATAATTGTGCGTGACTATAGGAGAGAGGTTGAATGGTACCATGAGTTAACTTATGTTACATAAATTGCTACTCAGATAATGAAATTAAATAAATGTTAAATAAAGCGATGTCTTATGAACATGGCCGAAAGCAAAAACGAAAAACATGACTTATTAAAATATGGTAATAAATGCAAAGTTTTACGAAAAATGCGCAACAATTTCATGAAATTGCAATTGCAGCTACCAGTCACCGTGCCAGTTGTACAAGTAAAAGAGCAACAAAACTGTTAGCAAGAGCTGGTGGCAGCAACATATAAATTTCAGTATTTATGCGGCACCTACGCACGGAATCAAACCGACTTAAAATACCGTCACGGTTTTGGTTTTGCAAAGTGTTGAACGGCTCGGTTTTGGGTTCGGGCCTTGCGTCAGCTTAACAAGTTGGCCTTAACTGGGCGAAAACTACCACTTGTAGACCAGATAGATCAGACCTTTATGAGAAAATACTGTTTCCACTATTCAGTGGCTTTTCTGCTGATCGGATTTTAGATAGTACAGTAAACTGTGAAAATACGTGCAGTGTGCTGCAACCTTCTGGTAATTGCTTCAATGTAAGCTGGCTTAAGTATCGTCAAACACCAGCAAAGCTTCTGCAAATCGAAGGCAGAAGGCAAAGTTTCGCTGTGTAATCGGTAGCCGGGGTCATAGTTTGAAAATGAGATATCGCATCGAACTGTGAGTCAAATACATATACAGGGTGGCGCAAAAGTAATCCTCCTATCAGAAAATGCTATAAATTTTGCGATTGGCCCCTAAAGTCAGTTCTGTTTTGACATTTGTGTAGTAAACACATGCGAAATACACGTTAATAAACAATGTTACGCTACACTTCTCCAGAACGCGGAATATTGCTGACTATTTATTTGACCAATAATCGGTCGGGGCCAAACGGTTACTGGGAATGGTGAGCGCTACAGAGCAATGATCAACGAGTTCTTTTTGCCGCAACTTGATGAATTGGGATTGGAAAACATGTGGTTCCAACAAGACGGTGCAACAGCACACACTGCACGTGCCACAACCGATATGCTGAACATCGGAAGCTTACTTTTGCGCCACCTTGTATTACAAAACCGATTGGTATGGTTCTCGCACTTGGAACAGTTTTCGGTTTATTAATTTTTCAAATCAATATAACGCACTCAGTTTCGGATATTAAAAATGAAACGGTTCCGTCTACGGCGGCACTCCTTGCGTCTTAGTTATCTTGCATATGCATCAAACGCACATTTATATATAGGCATGTACGTATGTTTGTATAAATGTATGGGAATTGCACCTTGGTTAATAAATTATTATTTTCAGTATGTACGTATTTATATTTCTCATTGTAAAAACTTTGAAACGACAAATTATTATTATTATTACTATTATTTGTTATTAATTGCCATAGGTAATATGAGCGAAGACGTTAGAAGAGATCTCAAATTAATATTTAGAGTGGACATGAGACTGAACCCATACAATTTTTTAAGAATTTGAGCGGTTGGCCCCTATTATTGTCCGACCGGCGCCAAAATTTTGGCTCGTAGGCCGATGCCGATTCCTTAACAAAAACCACTTTAATACATATAGATACTCATGATGTCATTCCATTCTGTCAGTGCTTGATGGTGCTGCTGTTGTTGTTGTTTTTCACCCTATGGTGTCTGTTACTTATTATTTTTAAACGAATAAAAACAAGTTACATTACGACTGCCGATTTTTTCTCCTGTCATGAATACGCGTCTTTGGATACCCCACCTAAGCGGTTTATATCAGCTCTAAACTACGCCACTACAAATATATTAGCGAGTATTCTATGCAACAACACTATTGAGCCACGCCAAAAGAGCATTTAGCGCAATTGCGTTAACACGTTGCGTTGATGCCGGCTATGGCACTGGCTTTATGTCATCAGCGATTCTGGCACAATTGGCATAGATCAGTTATCACTGCCTTATCTATATATATATAAAATTCAAATTATGTATGTATGTATCTATAGACCGACTTGTATCCTAAACGTATAAACCGATCGTAACCAAATTTGAAACACGCATTGGATATCTTCCAAGGATGGTCATGGGCTAAAAAATATTTTTATATATAGGGGGCGGCACCTCCCATACAAATGGAATTTTTCATAGTCCGTATCTCTGGAAGTATTTACGTTAGACCACTGAAATTTGGTAAGGGGTTATATGACTTAAGTTTTCTTATACAAAAATGTGCCAGAAATCGGCCATGAAAATTCGTAAAGTTATTCGCGACATAAAACCTCTCTTACATTCACAATTACTTAACATTTTTCTTAACAGTTCTCTTCAATCTCACCCCCAAAAAACTGGAGATAACGACCATATCCCTGGAATTTTTCATAGTCCATATTTCTAGAAGTATTTGGGCTACACAACTGCAATTTGGTAAGGGGTTATATGAGGTTAATCCCTAAAACTGGTGAGAACTAAAAATGAAGCGTGACACCTGCTATACAAATGGAATTTTTCATACAAAAATTTAGGTTGTTTTATTTGCATTGCATATTTTTTATAGAAATGCGGGGTGAAACCCACGGGTATAAGCTAGTTATAAATAAAAAACAGTTCCAATTGAGCTATAACAATTGTCCGTTATCGAAAACCAGAAAAGGGCTGTTAATTTACATCACTAACTTGGGAATAATTAAAACAAGGCAGGGAATACATTCAACAAATTTATTGCAGGGGCTCAGACGAATAATGTTTTAAACTTTAAAGAAAATGGTGACATTCGAATTGAACATTCTAGGTGTAGTACTACGACTGGATTTTATATGAAAAATTACAAAATAACGTGGAGTTTTCGAGAGCAATAGATTAAAAATTGATTTTAGATGGGTCTTTTAAATTCTTGGAGCCATTTTGGAAACTATTTACTCAGAAAAAAATTCAAATTTTCAACTTTTCTTTACAACGAAACGGTTGGTTTTTCGAAAAAATATTTGAACCGCCTTTCTTTTCAAAAAGTCTCACAAAACTTTACAGGAATAAAAAATTGTATCTACTTAACACCTATAGTTCCAAATGAATAGAATTTGTGGTAAAATAAGAATTTCATATGTACTCGTATACCTAGTTATAAACAACTCTCATCCGTATAGAGGTTTGTGACGGTTTTGTTACAGTTTCGGTAAGCAATACCTGAGGTTTCTATACAGTTTCGATCACGTGAAACATTGCAACTGCAGGCACTGAGTACAGAAACGTTTTGTTAGAGTTTAGTTACACAGGTAGCGCGCCAGGCTGTGTTTCTGTGCCCAGTGCTTGCTCTTCTATTACTCAATGGAAATTGTTCCAATCATTCGGTTTCTAATTATGTTACTCGGAACAATAACAGCCAAACGAAGTTTCGTTTCTATACAATTTTTCGTTACAAGTCTCTGCATTTCAAAGCAGAAATAATTGGCTAAGGATCGCCCAAAAAAGCCAATGCCGGTGCTCATTAATCGGTCAGGCCTTAACCTCAAAAAACTGAAAAAAGCGTTTTTATTTTTTTTTGGGTTATTAAATTCTGAAGGCGGTCCTGACTGAAATTTATGTTGTGATTTTTTTTGTGGAGAATTCATTTTTCTTCAAAAATGTAGGCAGCTAAATGTTTGTTCTTCGATGGTTAAAGCAAAAATGGGATCAGTCCTAAAATTCTAAATTAGTAATGATATATGTACCAACCTCTTAATATAAATATTAAGGTCTGTAACGTTTTAACCCAGTCTTATAATCGTTGTCCACAACATGAATTTTATTATTTTATTTAGTATTGTGCGAGATACTGAATCCTACCGCTCAACGAGTTGATTGGACCTTATCAATGCACATTTAGACTTACCGAAGCTCAAAGAACACTTGGGAAGAAAAGATCGGCATGCACTTCAATTTTCTCGATTTCAAAGCAGATTCTGTTCTAGACCCAAAATATATATTTAGCGAAACCTACCGATGAACACTGAGTAAAGGAAAGGCCCTACTTCAATGTTAGGACCAAGTGAACATCCGCCGAAACTGTAGTAGTAGTTTCGTCTTCTGGGTTTATTTTGCCTGCTTTAAAGCTTTCATTTTATTATTTTTGTGTCAATACGACAATCCTTGAGTGTACATTAGCTCGTTCATCTAACAGTATCTTGTATGTTTTAACTGCAGATAAATTCTAGCCTTCAAAGGCACACTCGCCTTTACAATATATGTAAGAAACCTTTTGGCCCCCCACAACAGTCATCATCGCGCGAGAAGTAACACAAGGAGTCCTGCCCAGCATGTCTTTGTTTTCTTTTTCATTCCAATGATGCCATTTTCTGCATTATCCATATTTTTCCATTTCTCATAGAAACTTTTCTTTTGCACACTTTGTTGTTTCAAGCTAAAGAGCCAAGAACAAACATAAAAGAACGTGAGCCATAAAAAGTTGTAGAGACAAATACTCGTACTATGATGAAATGCGAAACGAAAAATCTTCCAACATCGAAACTCAATTGTTCAGCGAACAACCACAAGACGAGTTATTCACTGAGTGGGTGGAAAGGGAGGAAGCCAAAAAGCAATGAAGCACGAGTTTCACTCAGATGAGTATAAGTAAAGTCCTTGTAAAAAGCTGAAAAATAAAAACTAAACAAACAAACAAATGTGTATCCAAAGTATAAAAGCGAAGCGCACGCGACCTTTCCGGAACTACATAAAATAAATGGCTTTTGTATGACCGAAAACGTAAAAATGTCCCACAAGCGCTGTAAGGACGAATACGAGTACTACAAAGTCAAGTAATTTCAATGAAAACAAATAGGCAAAAGCGTTGGGCCAACAGATATATCAACAATACTCATTATGAACTTGTAAGCTGTTTTCTTTAAATTAATGGACACTTCCTTCGGGTGTCCGAACGAATTGCCATCTTACAGTTAGCGATGCACGCAACCGAACAACGAGTGTAAAAGGATATCTGGCAAAGGCATTGGCGATCCAATCATTTTCGACGAATATTTAGAAAAACATTATAACATGCCTTAAGAAGTAGAAACGTTTGTTCACAGCAACGGGTGCAAAAAATAGCCTATTCAGAGGTCAAAGTAGGAAAGTATTCCGGCGTCTCTGAAATATTCCTTGTGATACGGCATCTCGAGTGGAGTTAGCGCGTTAACTTTGGCAATCTAAACAAGGTTCAACTTTCGTGACCAAATCATAAACTCCGGACTCTGCGCTTATTCTATTGAATAATCAACGATGAATAGTCGAAAAGAAGGTCCTACCCTAAGAATATACCTTATAAGCCTTGCAGCTAAATAAAAGTAATTTTTATTCAAAGCTCCGTTAACTCATTACCTTGACACTCTCCTTGAGTCCAATAGATGGGATACTAGTTTCCTTGCTCTTACCACCTTATCGATTAGCTTGGTGGATCGTTTACTAGGTGGTGTATGTTGTAGCTAAAATTCGTTTTGGTGCGAAACAGAGGACTTCATTAATAATAATAATAATAAGTCCAGGCGCCCCTAAACACGCACTGACAAATTTGGATGTGAATAGGTCCCTGTTGTTGTTGTTATTAACAGTGCTTCGCCTGCCTAATGGGCACGATCACTCTGAGAATCATCATCAAGCTCTTCTAACGGAAGTCCAAAGAAACGCGCAGTTTCAATAGGGTTGGACCAGAGTAATATTGGTGTTAGAAAAGTAGGTTCGATTGAACAGAAAAAGAGATGTTTAGTAACGTGAGGGGACATACCACATGCAGGGCACGTATTTGGTATGGTGGGGTTCAGTCTGGATAAGTAAGAGTTTACATTCGTGTTCTTTACATATGTAGGTCCCTAGGAGGGCATGCATTGATATAGCATGCTATGTTACAATGGTCATACCTGAAGGTGGTGTTTGCTTGCCGCCTCTATGGAACCTGACGGTGAACTCGTTGTTAAGAGAAACAAGTGAGGGATGGACGATTACGTGATTTGTGGTGCTCTGGCTATTGCAAACAGAGGAGACCTCCTACAAACCTTGTAAGTCGACAAGCTGCGGAATCAACGTCAATTCCGAAAAAATTTAAATTGTCTTACACATTAAACGCTATAAAATACTACCGTTAAACCTACCAGACCTAAATGGTGTGCGCCTCAACCTGGCCGATAAAGTTAAACGCTGCTTTGGGCAAGGCGTCAAACCTAAATTTGTCAGGTAAAGTTCACAGATCTAGTATGATCAGCATAAGTGGTGCTGGAATAACACTAAACTATAGCCAATCTCTCCAAAAGATGACCCGGGAGGAGGGACATTGAGGGAAACTGCGTGGCAGATAATCTTTTTAGGCAGGGCACGACCGAGCACGGTTAGGCACACCCTTCGCCACTTGCAAGCTAATGCTAAAAAGCACATCTTCCCATACGTTAACGAAAGATGGCAACAAACCGCAGAGTGTCAGATGTCTAAGCAGACCTTGCCAAATAGGGATCTCAAGAGATCTCGCCATGTCTAAACCCTAAGAAGGGTTGACATTTCTAAATTAAAAGTAATCCTAACCGGGTATTGCCTTATTGCGAGGCACGCAGATGAGCCCCACCGTTAATGCTGAAGGAGTTAGAAAGCCTACGCCGAGAAAGAAACGGTGGAACACCCCTTCGCCAACTGCACGCCTTTAAGTGGCGTCCTACCACAGATGTAAATATGAATCTGCGGCACCCACTTCAACCTAACCCAAAACTACCACCACACCACACATAGCGCCTTTCTTCACTTGATTCCTGATTTGACTACCTCAATAGCGTTCTTTATCTACAAGGTGGCGCAAAAGTAAGCTTCCGATGTTCAGCATATCGGTTGTGGCACGTGCGGTGTGTGTTGTTGCACCGTCTTGTTGGAACCACATGTTTTCCAATCCCAATTCATCAAGTTGCGCCAAAAAGAACTCGTTGATCATTGCTCTGTAGCGCTCACCATTCACAGTAACCGTTTGGCCCCGACCGATTATTGGTCAAATAAATAGTCAGCAATATTCCGCGTTCTGGAGCAGTGTAGCGTAACATTGTTTATTAACGTGTATTTCGCATGTGTTTACTACACAAATGTCAAAACAGAACTGACTTTAGGGGCCAATCGCAAAATTTATAGCATTTTCTGATAGGAGGATTACTTTTGCGCCACCTTGTACATAGCTATAGTAATTATAATTTTTATGTTTTTGTACATAGTCAGAGAGGCTTAAGTCGCAATTTGAAAAATTGATTAATAGATATCGCTCTTATCAAAAAGCGCTCATGTACTGCGGTCCATCGTTGTTGCTTTTATGACAATTGCTGGTGTCGCTTCGTTACTGTTTCAATGTGTGCTGCAATTGTTGTTGCATATTGATGCGCCACCTCCTTCTGCAGCACCTTGGTGCTGTGTTTTACTTACACGGACACAGCCAGACGAGTTCATGCCACATTTGCTTGCCACTTGCCCCATTGCATGCGCCCGCATTGTTGCCATTCGCAACACATTTTATATTGCTGTTATTTGTTGTTGCTTTTGTTTTGCTTGTTTATCTGCATGTATGTATGTCCTATGTGTGTGTATATGTGTATGTATTTGTGACAATATATCATTTGCAATTGCTTTTTATAGTTGTCACTGCCAAGTCACAATGCCTCGTCTAAACCGTTGGTGTGTGTGTGTGAGTGTCGAACGTGAAGCGCATCTTCATTTCCTGGCTACTGCCCACACTTTGGTCTCCCCTAAATAACTCTACCTTCCTCATTTTCCCGCTTCTCCACAGCATCACATCGTCCGCCGAACGCTCCATCTTCATTCTGCTTTGTCACCTTCCGTCGAAGTTGCACGAATTCGCATTTGCTTTAATGCTGCTGGTCGCGGCACACTCTCCACTTCTGCACTCTACATTCGTGTTCTTTACATAGGTTACACCATTATGTTCCTATTTTTACTTCAGCTCAGTCTAAAAGCACACGTACGTATACAATATCAAGCTCCAGTCTTCAACTTCATCAGGGTCTCCAATGTTCAGCCTTTTCCTTCGCCGCTCTTGTATGCCACGTTAAAGCTTGTACGTATTGTACGTATATACATATATGTTGCTCTGCTTTGTTCACCTCTGCTGTTAATGGCATTGTCCTGCCTTGTCGCTGCTGTATACCCCGTATCGTTCTCCTGTAGAGTAAGTTGGGGTATTGTGATATACCTGCGTATTTCCTTGACTATTTATGTCTGAGCAAGAATATCTTCTTTACTATAATGGTAATGGCCAAAAACCGCTTCTGCAAAGCAACGGCTGGCATTGGTCAACTAGGTTGCCATCAGCGTGAAAAAACATTTTACATCGTGCTGTCGTCAATAATTTCAAGCACTTTAAAACAAGGATATTTCCGAAATGCTCTTAGATTGTCATTGTATTATATTTTATTTTCGTTTTTGGTAAATATGGCACCAATATTCGAGGTGATTACTCAATATTTTTAAATAAATTTTGGTGAAAAAATTGTTCGTTCCTTAAAAGCTCTAGTTTGGGTAATGTGATAAGGTGAAAGTAGTTCAATGTGGAACAGGAGTATGGAAAGTATAAATTTCCTCCAACTAGGATTTGGAAAGTTGATGACACGGGATTGTTTATCACGCCAAGTAAGCATCCGAAAATGTTAGCCACATCAGAAAAGTAAATTGGGTGCATAAGATCCGCATAAAAAGGAAACCCTTTTCTACTTTTGATGGAACATGCTCTTCCTGGTTCCGAATCAGCTTGTCACATAACTGAATGAACGCAAATTAACATATCTATAATGTGGCTGCATTATTTCTTGCGGTTTACACATCTTTCATAGGAGAGCACAGTACCCCCCATTTTGACAAAACGGCTTTTTCGAATTTTTATGAGTTTGAATAAATATCTTCCGGAATACTTAATATAAATCCATCTCGTCTTGGAATGTGCTTCACAATACTGGAATCTATCGAACTGTGTGATTTTATACCTGTCTAATCAATAAAATGTCGAGTAGCAGCCGAAAAAGGTATGCCTATATCACAATACCCTAACTTACTCTATGCAGCTCTAACCTTTGGGTATCATTATCGGCATCAATGGTGTACATATACGATTCTTAAGGTAAGTTGTTGTTGTTTATTTGTTTTGTGCTATTTTGCACAATTTTCGTGTTGCATAATTACCCACAGCAAGATGGAGCTTATATATATTTTCTAATGTTTCTTTATTTCAAAGTAAATAGTAGATCACTACTGGGTATATAACGTTGAGTTTCACCCGAACTTAGGCCTCCTTACTTTTTGTTCATGTTTTTGTTTTTATCTTTGCATTTGCGCTTACATTTCGCCAATTCAACAAAATTTTACATTTGTGGTGGAATTTATTGTTGTTGTTTGTTTACTGTTGGTGTGCTCACTGCACTCATCGCACATGCCGCATACATTTATTTATATTGGTTGCTATTGTTGTTGCATTTGCTGACTGCGTTGATTGTCCTCTGTCTGTGTACATACCTAAATACACACATACATACTCGTACATACAAGGTGGCGCAAAAGTAAGCTTCCGATGTTCAGCATATCGGTTGTGGCACGTGCAGTGTGTGCTGTTGCACCGTCTTGTTGGAACCACATGTTTTCCAATCCCAATTCATCAAGTTGCGGCAAAAAGAACTCGTTGATCATTGCTCTGTAGCGCTCACCATTCACAGTAACCGTTTGGCCCCACCGATTATTGGTCAAATAAATAGTCAGCAATATCCCGCGTTCTGGAGCAGTGTAGCGTAACATTGTTTATTAACGTGTATTTCGCATGTGTTTACTACACAAATGTCAAAACAGAACTGACTTTAGGGGCCAATCGCAAAATTTATAGCATTTTCTGATAGGAGGATTACTTTTGCGCAGTAACCGTTTTTCACCGACCGAAATAAATAGTCAGCAATATTCCGCGTTCTGGAGAAGTGTAGCGTAACATTGTTTATTAACGTGTATTTCCGATGTTCAGCATATCGGTTGTGGCACGTGCAGTGTGTGCTGTTGCACCGTCTTGTTGGAACCACATGTTTTCCAATCCCAATTCATCAAGTTGCGGCAAAAAGAACTCGTTGATCATTGCTCTGTAGCGCTCACCATTCACAGTAACCGTTTGGCCCCACCGATTATTGGTCAAATAAATAGTCAGCAATATCCCGCGTTCTGGAGCAGTGTAGCGTAACATTGTTTATTAACGTGTATTTCGCATGTGTTTACTACACAAATGTCAAAACAGAACTGACTTTAGGGGCCAATCGCAAAATTTATAGTATTTTCTGATAGGAGGATTACTTTTGCGCAGTAACCGTTTTTCACCGACCGAAATAAATAGTCAGCAATATTCCGCGTTCTGGAGCAGTGTAGCGTAACATTGTTCATTAACGTCTATTTCGCATGTGTTTACTACACAAATGTCAAAACAGAACTGACTTTAGGGGCCAATCGCAAAATTTATAGCATTTTCTGATAGGAGGATTACTTTTGCGCCACCTTGTACATATGCCAGTACCGTTTTTGTCTTTAGAATCGAAGGGCCTCATAGTTTAAAGTACGCCAAATCTATTAAGGAAGTTGCTAGTATACAAGATAGAACCTGCTTAGCTTAGATAGCCTCCAAGACAGATGAAACAGATTTCTAATTACAGCATATTTTCTTGGGTCCCAGCAGCCGTATTTTTCACATTCAAACAATTGTACTCCATTGCTTCCTGTTTTTCCAGCCCTTGATCCCTCTTCTTCTCGTCTTGCTCTGCGTGCTATCCTGCCTTAAAAGTTTCTTTTTGCATTTCTCCCCATCCCTTTTAATTTTTACATTCAATTAAAAAGGAAGTTTACAGAAACATACCAACAATTGTCTCCTGTATTACATTTTTCACGTCCATCTCCGTTTGCATCATCCTTAAATGTGTCCATCTTCCACTCTATCTCTATATTTCTCTATCTCCATATCTATATCTATATCTATATCTATATCTATATCTATATCTATATCTACTTCTATTTCTATATCTATATCTGTATCTATTTCTATATCTATGTCTATATCTATATCTATATTTATACCTATATCTATATATATACTTATACCTATATCTATATCTATATCTATATCTATATCTATATCTATATCTATATCTATATCTATATCTATATCTATATCCATTCCTATATCTATCTCTATCGCTATCCCTATCCTTATCTCTATCTCTATCTCCATCTCTATCTCTATCTGCATCTCCATCTGCATCTCCATCTGCATCTCCATCTTAATTTCCTTCCATCTCCATATCTCTTGCCTGTCTCCTTCAACGTCCTTTCCCACTCTACTTATGTATTTATTTAGTTGGCTACTACTTTCGCTCTTTATGTTGGTGTTGTAACAGTGGGGAGTCCACGTATTACTTGAACATCTTTTTCATACTTCAATACAATTCTTTCAAAACCTAATCCACAAGTCTCACCTTGAACTTTATGGTGATATTCTCAGCTTGCTTGTCATCTACAAACGAGGTGGTGACAGCTGCAATGACTATTGCAAGTTATAGGAACACGTAGAATTGGGCTATAACAATTGTCAGTAGCCACGATGACAAGCTGTCCTAGAATAGGGCAGTTAGTCGAAAATACACTAACGTTAAGTGGAAAAAGAGCATATCTGATACTGGCCTGTCTTAATAGATACTTCAGCCAGACGGTTTCATGGATTCTTTTATACTGGAACCTGGTACTACAGAGGACCATATTTCCAGCCGCATTGAAGTAACTAGACTTGGTCCCGGTAGGAGATGCTCATCGTGGAGACTGAATTTCCTGATTGTCGGACCAAAGAGTCATTCTTTGCCCCCCCTGACATTAAAGTTGCCAATCACTATTTTACTATGGTCTATCACCCGGGTAAAAAAAGTTGATTAATTTTGCCTAGGGCCTGGCTATATTTTCCATTTTAAAATCCTGGGTGCCCAAGAAAAGGATACGCAGGACCTAGCCGGCTTGTTAATGCTTTTTAAGACAGGGACTGGGTATTAGACTCTGTCTAGTTTTTAGAAAGCAATGCCAATTAAAAAAAAACACTTCATTGCCCCGGGCACCTCTACACCACAGTCGCCTTCTCTACTCTATCTTTTGTAGTCGCCTTCTCTACTCTATCTTTTGTAGTCGCCTTCTCTACTCTATCTATTGATTTCTATTGCAATCAATGACATCTTTTCGGCAAAAAACTAGGAAGGGGCTTTAAGGCGTAACCTAGGAAAAACTTGGTAGGCCCTGACAGAATATACGATACATTGTAAAACATGGGTTTTTCCTGCCAGAGCTCTGGCAGGCCCTAAGAAGAGTTATCTCTTGTAGGAAAATTCGACCCGTGGCCTAGGTTAAATATAGATTTTCTTAGTTCTTTTCCTACCCGTACAGTTATGTGGAAGGACCTCGCTTTACTTGATGCCGTAGTCTCTTAACCACGCTTGTCTAGTCACTTTAGCAGACGTTGCAAGATCCGATTGCTTTCAAGTTTAACCCCATATATCGCATTTTTGTTTCATTTACTGCATTTACTGCTCTCTACGTGTATGATTCGTCTTCTTCTTCTACCTTTTTCTGTTCTTCTTCGCCATAGTTGGCCTGCGTTTCATTTTCTATCATTCTCTTTGTTATTTGTTGTATTTATTTTTATTTAGTACACATATGAAGGTATGCTTTTCGTCTTTCTCCGCTGAGCTTTTACTAATCCTTATGTAATCATTATTTTATTCCGTAATATCCGTTAGACTTGTTGTTGCACAGTGTTACAGTTTTTTAAAGTGTTAATTATAAATACATACAACAATTTGCATATCCGTTCGGCTTACAAATTGATTATGTCTGTCGCTTGAAAGATGGCCACGTCGTTTCTCAATCACCTCCAGCCAGGATTAAGCAAAACCAACTTAACAACTCCACAAGTGCCGCTTCTAAAAGAAGGCAGACACCACAATGTTTTATTTCTAAGATTCATACTTTGGTGCCTCCCCCGCTTATGTGGCGCAAGTGACTGCTAAGTAGGCATGGGACTATTCGAATAAAAAATCCATTTATTCGAATACATGACAACTATAATATTAATGGGTATTCAAATAGTTAAACCAATATCACTAAATCTTATGCACACATTTATACACCCAAACATACATACATACATACAAAACGTGAATACATGCTCATGGGTACAAGCGATGAAGACCGTGAATTTCGTTTCCGACATCTCTCGCATTTCAATACAACTATTCGAATACCACTATTCGAATAATACTATTCGAATAAAAGGATAAATTATTCAAATAAATAATATTCGAATAAACGAATAAAAACATTCGTTTAAAAAAATTCGAAAATAGTCCCACTACTACTGCTAAGTGCTGTTGTCTACTTGAGTAGCGAGAACTCCATCTACATAACTGCAAAGCAAGAAAAAAAGTAACTAGACATATATGTTGTAATATTTAACCTTACCTTTACCTACTTTTCTGAATCGCTGAACTTGTCCAAATGTGCAAATTGACATGATTTAATTGAGCTTACAAGGAAGATACATATACGAGTACATCTGTGTTCAATATAATAGTAGTGAAATTGCAATGGATATCGTTCGACGAAATAAGAAAAAGCTGTGCTTCTAATAATTTTCATTTAAAATAAAGCGAACTCCATAACAGAAACCATATAAAGAGAAATTCCAAAGTTCACCCAGTTCAGGAAAGTTAATTAAACTTTAAACAATGGCCATAGAAATCTTAAAAATTTTTGGCAGACTTTTTAGAAAATTTTCTCTGAATTTTTAGAATTTTTTTGTCAAGGATTTTGGGTATTACTTGCCATACAAAATTAATGTTTCTTCATGCGTTGTATGGAAGAAATCACTCAAAACCCTTGACGAAGAAAATTCTGAAAATTCAGGGGAAGTTTTGAGGTACTTCTGACTTGCACATTATTGTGCTAAAATTGAATGATCTAAAAAACTGCTTACTCAAAATATTGAAATTTTTATGTACATTTTTAAAAGTTTAATTTACTTTCCTGGAATGGAATTACGACATACTTTCCGTGATCGTAAACCGTTTTTTAATGAACACAACCGTTTTTTAATGACAAAATGTACATACAGTGGAGAATTTTCTAAGGTGATTCAGAAAACCTTTAAATAATAATTAATTTTTATTGTTGTTAAATTTTTGGTGTTCAAAATTAATTACAGTTTAATATCATATCATGCTTGCTTGGGGTCCTTGCGTTGTTGAAATAATAGCTCCTTACTAAATATTCACATTTTTTCTGCACAGGAGTGTAAGGCTTTTCCAACAAACACATTGTATATTTTCCATCGTGCTTTCTATAAAAAACTTATTTTTCAATTTTATTAATTTTAAGTTCCAGTTCTTCATTACGCTTCGGCTATGCCAAAGAAATACCATCCGCCCGAACAATGATGACTTTAAAATTAATCCAACCAACAATTGAATATTTTGGTTTTCGGTTTGTAAATATTTTCATGGCTATAAATGAGCTCAAGGCAAAGAATAAAAATTTTTATGAAAACTATTAAAGCTTTTATTTTTAATTATTTCTTAATTATTTATTTTAATTTTTCGTTATTAATTATTTTTATTTAAATATATAAAAGTAAAATTTGGAGAAAAATGCTATAGCTTTTCTTATAGATACGGAATTCGGAAACTGCTAGACTTCTTCATCAGAGAATTGTTGGCAAGTTCTGTTAACCATTAGGCTAGAACGATGGTATGTTTGTCAGCTGAACTGATATTTCAATCTGTTCATAATATGGATTTGTTTAAAGTGTCCACATTTTTCACTTCTATTCAAATAAAAATCATTGATTTAAATATGAAAATTAAAAATTATTAAAAACAAACAGTAATAATTTTCATAAAGATTATTATTTTAAACGTCGATCTCATTTTTAGACGTAAATACTAAAAATGACTGCCTTAATAAAAGTATCGTTTTCTTTTAATATTTGACCCTCTTCTGAATATTTTTTTTATTCTTTTATATTAAGTCCCTTTCTTGTTTGTCCTCTCATTCCCGAAATTTCAGAATCTTGCGAAGTGTTTTTAGTCAACTTTCCGTTGAACTAGACATTTGAAACTTGTAACGTAGTTCAGAATTTCGTTACAGTGCAATGTGAACGAAAAAATGCGCTGAATGGCGCACGGCTCGAGATATATGGAAAATTTATTTAAAATTTAGGATCTTGCGATCGAGAGACTTGAAACTGGACATTTGGTCAACCATATTACAGAACATATCCACTAATAACTGCACGGTTAAAAATTTTAACCTAAATTTTAAACTTTTCTGGACTACATACGAGTATATGTCCAAACCAAATTTGGTTTAGAATTTAAATTGTGCCAGTTTTCGAGGAAATTACCGTGAAGAAATGAGTTGAAATTTTAAACCAGAAATGTCTTAACAATAAAAAACATAAAAACAGTTGGGAGGACTGGAACCGCCGGTCTCGCATCAGAGTCGTCTGCTCTACGCACTGAGCTACGGCGCACACAAAACTGTAATGACAAAATTTCAATGACTTGAAAAATATTTCAGAAATAAATGAAAAGAAATTAAAAAAATTTTAGACTTTTGTTTCAGTTCACTTTTAAGTCTTATTCGCAAAAAAATAAAAATTGGTGTAGGTAATTTAACGGTTTGGAATTTATTACAAAAACGTTTAAAAAATTGTCTAAACCGACGAATGGTTTAAGATTTAGGCTCAAGTTTTTAGCCGTCTGTTATCAGAGTAGCAATGCGTCAACTGTGCTGCTGTGTTACTGGTCCCTACTAATTTAAGAGAATTTGAATCTTAGGGAAATTGTTTTGAAGTGCCTCTATTATCTGAAAAAACATTAGCTTTTCTGTTTCGGATGTTGTTACCCTCTCATTTAAATTTGTTGCAAAGTTTATTGCCCTTTCTGCCGCGTCGTTGACACAATGATTTTTTTTTTCAGCTTCAGCGCGAAGGTAATTTTTGTCGTTTATCCAGCAACTGGGGTCATTTGCTCGTATCAGAAAGTGGCTATAGCCGGAAAACCTGGTAAGTCCACTCCGACATAATCGGTTTAAGCTTCGTTTTGGAATTCAAGCAGCAGGGTCTGATCACCATGTGGTGCGGCTGCGAGCGGGCGTCTGTCTTGGATCAAGCGGCTCGCTATACAAATGTGTAATTGAAATAAAATCTCCCGCGAAATGGGTTGTGGGTTGGGTTTGGAAGCCACCACATAAAACAACGTTTCAATGAAATTCAAGAAAGCCTCGGATATGAGAACCAATTTTTTATATGGCAACACCCGCAAACGAAATAAGGATTACGCGATAAGGGCATGTACTAAGAATGTCCGGTCCCTTAATGGGGTAGGTGCCTCTGCCCGGCTGGTTGAGGTTCTGAGGAAGACAAAAGTGGGCATCACCGCCATACAAGAGATGCGATGGACGGGCGAGGAAATATCAACAAAAGGCCTTGCAACATCTACTGGAGTGGGTATGTAGACAAGCGCAAATTCGGCGTGGGATTTGTGGTGGGAGAGAGACTTTGTCACCGCAATCCGCATAAGAGTACGATTTTTCACCATTGCGCTCAAGCACCGACGGAAGACAAGGAGGACGTGGAAAAGAATACATTCTACGAGTGCCTGGAAAAGTATATGAGCGCTGCCCCCATCATGATATCAAAGTCGTGCTTGGCGACTTTAACGCCAGGGTGGGTAAGAATGTGTCGGGAAATTCAGTCTACACGATCAGACTTCGCTAAATGGCTGTTCGACTTCGCCGGCGACCTAAAGGTGGTCATATCCAGCATTAGGTTTATGCACAAGAAGATCCATCAGGCTACATGGCTGTCCCCCGATCGAAAAACCAGCACCCAGATCGACCACGTGGTTATAGACGGCATGTTTCCAGTGTTTTAGAAGTTTGCACAGTTCGAGGACCTAACATCGACTCTGATCACTACCTAGTAGCAGCCAAGATTCGTACACGCCTCTGTATGACAAAACACGTACAACAAAAGAGGCAGGCAAAGCTGGACGTCGATAATTTCGACCGCCAATTATTTCGAAGATCGCCTTTCACACCTGCTCTCCGGGAGCACTATTCAACTGAGATGAATGCTTGAGCCATGGGAGCATATCTCAGGAGCAATCTGTACCGCAGCAGAAGAAGTAATTGGATTCCGTGAACACTAACGCGAGTTGAAAATGGGAACGAGACGGCTTTTCCAGCTAAAAAAAGAGGCGGAAGAGCGTGAAATCAAAGAGCTTGAAATGCTAGCCAACGGAAATAATGCCCGAAAAGTCCATAAAAAAATTCGCCGAATGACGGAACGATTTAAGCCCGGGGCAAACTCCTGTAAAAATGAGAACGGCGGCATGGAGGTTGATATTCAGAGAGTACTAAGGTTATGGAGGGATCACTTCTCTGCCCTTTAGAAAGGAGAAGTTGGACAACAATCTAGAAAAAGGTTATGAAATCGCAGTCTACAATCCGACTATAATGAGATGAGAATAGCAATATCCCGATTGAAAAACAATAAAGCAGCTGGCTTGCTGAGCTATTAAAGCACGGCGTCGAGGAGTTGGCAAGGCTCACGCATCAGCTTCTATGAAGAATATGGTCAGATGAATGCATGTCTGAAGATTGGAATCTAAGTGTTCTCTGCCCAATCCACAAGAAGGGCGATCCTGCAAATTGCGCCAACTATCGCGGAATCAGCCTTTTGAATATCGCATATAAGGTCCTAGCAAGCGTATTGTGCGAAAGACTGAAGTCTGATGTGAACAGACTGATTGGACCTTATCAGTGTGGCTTCAGACCTGGTAAATCTACCATCGACTAGATTTTACAATACGCCAAATCTTGGAAAAAACCCGTGAGAAAAGAATCGACACACATCATCTCTTTGTTGATTTTAAAGCCGCTTTCGATAGCACGAAAAGGAGCTGCCTATATGCCGCTATGTCTGAATTTGGTTTCCCCGCAAAACTTATAATAATAAAATAATAATTTTCTGTAAATCAAATTCAAAATTGGCTCCGGCTATGCAAAATGACCTTGAGCAACACCGCCAGCTCGGTTAGAATTGGGAAGGACCTCTCCGAGCCCTTCGAAACTAAACGAGGTTTCAGACAGGGTGACCCCCTATCGTGCGATTTCTTTAATTTGATGCTGGAGAAAATAATACAAGCTGCAGAACGGGAACAATATTTTATAAAAGCGTGCAACTGTTAGCGGATGCTGACGATATTGATATCATTGGCCTTAACAACCGCGCCTCCTGCTTACTCCAAACTAGAATAAGAAGCGTAAAAAATGGGTTTGGTGGTGAACGAGGACAAAGGGAAGTACATGTTTTCATCAAGCAAAGAGTCAGCCCATTTGCGTCTTGACAACGACGCCACAGCTGGGAGCAATAATTTCGAAATAGTAAAGTACTACGTTTACCTAGGGACCAGCATTAACACCAACAATAATGTTATCGAAGAATTACTCTGGCAAACAAATGCTATTTCGAACTGAGTAGGCAATTGAAAAGTAAATTCCTCTCTCGACAAACGAAATTCATACTTTATAAGTAACTCATCGCACCCGTCCTGCTATATCGTGCAGAAGCGTGGACACTGACATCATTTGCTGACGCGGCTCCCGGAGTATTCGAGAAAAAGGAAACTTCGAAAGTTTTGTGTACCTCTATGCGTTGTCGAGTACCGAAGAAGATCTAATGAAGAACTGTATGAGCCCTACGCAGACTCCGACACAGTTCAACGTATTGAAACCCAGCGGCTTCGCTGGCTAGGCCATGTTGTCCGAATGAACGAAGATACTCCGGCCCAGAAGTTATTCTTATCGGCACCCGCCGGTGGAAGCAGAGGAAGAGAGAGACCATGGAAGGACCAAGTAGATATCGATTTGCGATCCCGTGGTGTCTCCAATTGGCGCTAGTAGTGCTACGCACACAAGGTATATTAAATTTAGTCGCGTAACGGTGGTATGTAACTGCATAAACGGATCGAGATAGATATTGACTTATATATATCAAAATGTTCAGGAGGAAAAAAGAAATTGATTAAGCCATGTCCGTCCGTCCGTCCGTCTGTTAGCACGATAACTTCAGTAAATTTTGAGATATCTTAATGAAATTTGGTATGCAATTTCCTTGGAACTCATCTCGGAGCGCTATTTAAAATGGGCTAAATCGGATGATAGCCACGCCCTTTTTTTATATATAGAATATTTTAGAAAATAAAAAAGTGATTATTCCCCGCCCCTTTTAAAGTGGTTTCAAAAAGTTTTTCAAAACGGGGTCGCCCCTCGACAGTGGTTTGGCAAAAAACTCTCCGAGTGTCTTTTTGCTATGAAAGGCTTCTCAGCAAATATGCATCTCCTTTGTAGATGCCGTTTGAAGTCGGCAAAAATCTGTAGATCCCGCCAATTTGAAGGAAAAAATTCAAAACGGCACAACACAAATTGGAACGAAAGCTCGGCCCAAAAATGGCTTAGGAGGCTTATGATGATATACCTGTTGAATATTGGGCCATACATTAATATTTTTTCAAAATTAATTTACCCCCCAAAACTCATAAGAGGAGTGTTTTTATTGAAAACAATCAGCTGGCTTTATAATACGAACTGAAAAGTATTAAAATATACCTGCGCAAATTGTTATGACATAATAGATCACTACTAGGCATATAATGTTCGGTTCCACCCGAACTTTGACTTCCTTACTTGTTTTAATTTATTTTGGCATTTTGGTGGCACAAGGTTCCTTTTTCAATCAAAGCATCAGTCGGTCGCCGGTCAGTTTCGTCAAGTTGTTCGGCTTACCATCTCCTTCTGCTTCTGCTGTCTTCAACTGACTGTTGCTCTTGCGCCAGTATATTCAACCAAGTGCTGTTCTGTTTTTTGCCTTGACTTCCACACACGCTTTTCTGCTGTTATTTATATTCCAAGCTACCACTTCTCCATCTCTATCTAATAATTTGAATTGTTGTAACATACAAGGTGGGTCAAAATTTAGTATTTCAAATTTATGCTTCGGCTATATACAATGGCTAATCGTCTGAGGTGTCCAAAAAATAAGAAATTAATAATCTTGCAATATTACTTTCAACAAAATTATATAGTGACCACTCTGGTATAATTCTTTGAAAGTAGTTTTTCAAGTAATTTCGTTTGAACAGTTTGAAAAGCGGTTCTCCCTAGATGCTCCGTGGAGCAACAACTTGGCGTACTTTGGAAAGTACTCTCCCGTGGGTGGTCCATGGAGTGTTCAGAAACAAGCCGAAAGCAAGAGTGGCTGGTCTTGTCCTAGAACGTCGCCTTTTAAATTGGACCATTTTTTTAATGGAAAAGGATTGGTTTTGGAGTACTTTTACCCTGCAAAAGTCAGTTCGTCATATTCGAAAATTTTTGAGGATCACCTACTCTCCATCTCCCGCATTGTTTTTGAGTACTCCGTTGAGTAAATTTTCGAAAAGCGTCTATCGTCCCGTAAAAGCTCCATGGAGTATACAAAGAGCATTATTTTTGAAGTATTCTTGATCTGCTTAAGGAATATGCTTGACATTATTGCACGTAGTCATCCTAATTTTTGGAGGGTTAATTCATGTCTTAATAATAATGTTTCTAGGTAGGGTTACCATCTAAAGTTTCCCACGTCCTCCTGTAATACATCCTGTTTTAGGATAAACTAAAATTGTAAATTTATTTCAAAACTTGTAATTCGTTTGCACCACCTTGCATTTAGCACATTTCTCGTGTGGCTAACAGCGAGACTGGTTGCTTTGGTATGGGTGGTATACATTCATTCGTCTGGATTGGGTTTGACCAGCTTTGGTCTACTGTTATGATGCGGCCCGACAGCGCCCGACTTGGATTTTACTGTGTCTCTGCTATCGCCGTTGGTGGGGTAAGAATGTCATTTGGCATTGCTGTTGCTTGTTACTGCAGGCATTTATGTTGTTGCTTTTATTACTACACACAAGTAAATTGCTATTGCTAACGTAACGCTGTTACTATTGCTGTTACTGTTTTTGTTGTTTGGTATCGTTATTCGTAAACGTTTGTATTGTGTTTTGTTCTCCTGCATGTTGGCTTGGCTTGATTGCTCTTCGTGGCTATGCCACATTTAGTTTTGTTCGGTAATTCGGCGCGTAAGCAGCAAGAAAATTAGAATTTTTTGTATTACCGCATTTTTCAGCCAATAATCGCCATTCGGGGAAAGGAAAACGTTACGAAAACAAATACCTATTCACTGAGAGTCGGAAAATTCGTTATTCTACGATTCGTGTGTGTTAACGCGAATTTGATTATTTGTTGGTTTGCTTGTTTACAGCGAGTGTATTGTGTATTGTTGCTGTTTATTGCCGGTTGCTTTATTTAGCACCCATCTCGTAAGGGTGAGTGAGTGAATGAGTGCGAAGGATATATAAAGAAAGAGAGGGAGAGAGATAATAAATTAGAATATAATACTAATTAGAATGAAATGAAAATTTGACATTTCGCACCATTCGGTAGGTATTCAGTGGAAATGTATTCGCGTCATACATAAATGAGTTTAACCGATGGCATTAATTAAAAAAAACTTCTTATCTAACGGTAATGAGTGATAGGTGAGTGACGTCTTCATATACTGAACGGTACTATTAACGCACAAGCTTTACAGTTATTTTAAGTGCGCGTATGTGTCTCCAGATATATTGTGGATTTATTAATTTAATTTTTGTTGAAATGTTTCCGGCTTCGATGTCACAATTCGTTAAAATAAAAGTACCGTCGTCTTTGTCTAATAAACGAGTGACGTTTCTATTGTGATGATCTTTCCGCAAACAGAATAATGACTATAAAGGACCTATTATTTATGCCTTGTGTACTCTGAATGGATTATCGTAAACTTTAAATTTGCGTCGAGGACCATTTGAATATGTTGGGTAGGTACTTACTCTAGCTAAACTAACCATTTTAACGGCATTTCTATGGCGTGCTAACTGTATGTAGATCTGGTTAAATGGTAACCCCGTTAAGAGGTGCCTCTTTAATTATTTCAAAAAAAAAGTCGTCAGTTTTACGGAGTTGTCAATTATTAAAATTTAATCCATGTAATATGCTCTATATATATAAAATATAATTCCTATTTGCCTTGGTGACGGCATCACGCGTGAAAGGATGGACGGATTTTGCTAAATATTTTTATTATGAATGTTGCATGCCATGACTTACATCAAGATGAATTGAGGTATTTAGTATAAAAACAGACTAACCCACGAGTTAACAAATCTCAATGAATGGAATGGCAGATAAAGCATATAGCTTGGTGAAGCCACCAGGAAGTATAAAGGCTCAAAATCCATTGGCCCAGACGACAAGGGAGTCAAATACTTAAATGCCGTCTTCAATCGGTCTATGACCGCTTTTGGTATTTCCGAAGTTGGAAGCCTGGGAAACCAGCTAACAAAGGGAAGTAGTATCGACCGATATAGCTCCTTTCGCTAACAATGAAGACTCTGGAGATAGTTTTACTCCCTTACTACACAGCTAACCTGCGGCTTGCCGACTATCAGCATGGTTTCCGCAAAATGCACAAAATGAGAAGGCTGGATTACTTGACTTTATGGTCAACTACGCGACAGCTAATAACAGATTAGGAGAATTTTTATCTTTCCTCCTGTTTGAAGCGTTGGACCGTCTGTGGAGTTTGGAGGGGAACGATCACAACCCCGTAGCATTATGCAAAGGGATGCCACAGGTTGGTGCCCTATCCTCGCTTCTGTTCAATTACTACATACCAGAGTGTGTCATGATCGAAGAGCTGTGATCTAAAATAGTCGCCTTCCGATCTTATTCGAGGTCCCGCGGAGCAGAATCTGACACTGACGCAGATTCTCGACCACCTTATTTACGACATGGACGTCGCAAGACAGATTGGAACTGGACGAAAGTGACGACTACGCATGGCGGAGCTCCGCTACAATAATAACCACATGGGAGAAACATAAAGAGTACAAGGAAGCTGAAAAGACTCAAATTGAGTAACCCAAAGCTGAGGATGGAGGCAGTACAATATTTGCCGGGTTTGCCAGTCAACTATAATGATGGTTCACACTGCCCCCAGAGTGCCTAATTAGATTGGAGGCTGCATATCGCAACACAATGGCCCCACTTGTGGGGTAAGCTTCGCACTAATAAAGGAATTATTCCCGTCATTTCAATATAACCTAAAATAAAATCTGGAATTCTAAAATTCTCTCCATCAGGCGCTTTAAGTGGGCTAACTGACACGTACGTAAACAAGTTCACCAAATTTCTACTCAAGAGGAAGTTTGTCATGACTTTTCTCTCAAAGGTAAGCAAGCGGTGGGCTTATCAGATGGATGAGTCCATACCTAGCGATGCAACTGGAATATGATCATCATGTCACTGACTGCCATAGTCTAGTTCGCTACAGTGGATCAATATTCCTACTAGATTATCGGCTTGAACGACATTTTATAGAGGCACTGTATGCACATTTGAAAGAGCTCTCAGTACTTGTCTACAGTCCTCGCCAACGATGCAAGGCAACCGAATTACAGCGAGAAATAAATAACCCGTATTTTCCAAGATTCTCTTAAATAGGTATTAACCACGTTTCATTCATATAGACTCTGCTACACATATGTATGTATATGACTTGTTTGTAAGAATGTTATCTAAAACGGAGATTTGTTTCGCCAAGAGGGTGATTTCAAAGAGCTTTAAATCAATAAAATTGTACATTTGTTTGATTTACAATTGAATTTCTGCAGTCTGCACACATGTCCTTTGTTTAGATCATCCCTCAAGGGGACATGGGAACATATCATTCAAGGTTTTTTCATTATTTGAATGGTTATGTGTATATAAAATACGAACTTCGTAGTTAACACCCTAAGCAATGGAAAATTCCAACAAAAATTTACAATTCCAATAAAGTGAAGAACTTCAATAGCAACAAACAAACACCAATTTCTAACTAAATTGATACAACAAAACGAATTCTTAAATTTTCAGCGCACCGCTCAATCGCGGCCAAGTCTTGTAATCAAAGCAAGTGATGGGATAGATGGCGGGTGTATGGTTTACTGGACGGTTGGTTGGTTTTGCGCTACTCCTTGGTTCTCTAGCAACCACTTCGTCTTTACTGTAGTTTCAAGCTTTGACAATTGTCTGCTCTTTTGTTGGTTTATTTTTTTATTTTGATTGATGCCGTAGTTTCGTGTTATCGTTTTTTTTGTTGTTGTACTAGGCGACTGCTTAAAAACTTTTATTGTGACTTTTCATAACAACTTGTGGTGAAGAACGTAGGATTAAGGATAAAAGTTGTTTAACTATAAGGACAACAAATAGCAACAAAAGCAAGCAAAGGCACAGCCTACACACCTGGGCTTGTACGAGGGCAACTTCGATAATTTTTTTAAAACATTGAATTCTCGCTTCTCCACAGTACCGAGAGTATTACTCACACTTGAAACTCTAAAGCCACTAATCACAAGGAAGTGATGGTTTATCCACCGAACTATTTAAAGACGATAGGCTATTTTGACAGTTGCGTCTTAAAGTACGGGCGGTGAATGAGGAACGTCATCAAATAAAGCCTCGTCGCACTTCAAAAGAAAATCACTCTTGCCAAAAAGCTCTACTTTGAAGTCCTCTCGACACACAAAGATCACGCTTTGTAAGTATTTCATCATATCTCATGGACATCGTCGAAGAAAGATGAGATGGCACGTGGAGTATTCCAGAGAAAAGTTCTCTGGAAGTTTCATGTTCCTAATCGTGATGATAGTGGTGAGTTTCGAAGGAAATTTAACAATTACCTGCACAAGCTTTACATAGATATGACCAGTAGGTTTTCCTATCGACACCAGAATTCGACAGCAGAGAAGGGAAGACCTCGACTGAGGTTTAAAAAGAGATGGATGATGATTTGATCTCCCTTGGTGCTTCCAATTGGCGTCAGTTATCGATAAAAAGGAATGACTGGCGTGCTTTAATACGCACGCCTGAAGATTCCTTTGGTGAGCTGCTTCAATTTGCAGGAAAATTAAACTTAAATAAAGCAGCATCAGCTTGTTGACGATAGGCCTGAAGTCTTTCGCCCAATACCACGAATAGAATCTTATATGAGATATTAAGGATACTAATTCCAATCTAGATGCATGCGCTTGTTCGACCATATTTTGCATAAGAGTAAGGGGCTTAGTTAAAGATATTGATTGCATCAAATGAGGAGTAATCCTAGCAGTATTCTAGAGTTGATAACCTCGGAGCTGAATGGTCGACCCAGAAACTTGCTATGGAAGTATCAAATGGAGAAGTAGGTAGGTTCTTTCTCTTTTTCTAAAGAAGAAATTACTGGCGCGTTTCTAACATTAACATCTGTATTCATTTATATGTATGATCAATATCCCTCCCTTCCACTTCCTCTCATATATCAGGCGCTCACTTTCACTCCGTACGACATATACAAAGTCTTCTGGCTGGATACAACAAACACCTTCTGATTAGAAGTGCCTGGGCCTTTTAGCCGAAAGGTGTAAAAGTGACCTTCAAAATCAAAGGCTAGAGAAGAACTCGGCCATTAAGTTAGTATCCAAGCTGTTAAATTGTTAGTGTTCGACTATTGATGTACGTCTAAACAAGTTGCCTCCCTCATTCTATTCCACTTTCATCTTGAGTACTCCCACCGGCGGAGTTTACAACATGTCACTGAATGCAACCCTTCCAGACCAATTGAATTGGGACACGGCCAAATTGAAACATAGAATGGGTTGTGCTTTCTAAACCCTCAGAGCTCGAGAGAAAATACAGTGTTGACATGCTTATGAGCTCGGTTCTGTTATACTCGTAGTATGTTTAGAAAAGGTACTTCATGTACCAGAAGTTGGTGTTACTTATATCCTACTACAATGACAGTTGGCTCAGCCCTAGGATAATTTTGAAAGATCTTAGGGAATTAGCAAACCTTAAAAATCTCACTTTTACAAAAGCTTCGGAACATACCATTGTTGAATTACACAAAGTTTGGCAGTCTGAAAGTTGTCAAAGATAAGCTCTTCTATAAAAGTTGCATATACGACGGATGTAAAAAAAGTCAAAAAAATCCCCCCCTGTGAAAATTGTAGTAGAAAAGAAGGGAATGAAGTTTGTTAAATTCCAATTTATTTTCAAGAAATCTGTCTTTTTCAACCAATACTTTGTTAAATTGTGAGAAACATATTATTTGTAGTCTCGAGGATAAAAACAATGTCTTTTTGGGGGAACAGTAGTAGAGAAGCACGGAATATTACTAAAAAACTTGGCTTTTTACAACAAATATTTTATTAAATTATAGGAAATATGAACCACGTTTTACCTTAAGAACGATTTATAAGCTGCAAATGTAGTGATGAGTTCTTTCGGGTATGAACATGGCGATGTACTCATTTCAACCGCACGTCTGAGCTAGTTTTGTGGCGCATATTCCGTTTATACTAACGTCTTGGTTCTTTTAAATAAAATAATTATGTCTGATTTGGAAGTAACGATCTGTGCGAATAACTAAATGTGAAGTATACGCGGACGACATTGTCTCCATTGCAGAGGATAAGTTTGTGTACGGACTTTCTAACGTAATACGAAGAGCACTAAATCTAACGAAGAGATATTGTGCCAATGTTGGGTTTAATATAACCCCACAAATACAGCCATCTTTCCTTTTACCAGAAATAGGACCCTATCGGAACTAAGAGTAATAACCCTAGATTGCAATGCATTAGAATTTGTGGCTGAAGTAAATTACTTGGGGGCCACCTTTGGCAGCAACCTTTTCGCAAGCAAGCTTTTCGACAACATGACAGTCAGGGCCACAAAGTCCATCATGGTGTACAAACGCTTAGCTGGAAGCCTGCATATCCTAAGGCCTACACCATGATAGCCAAACCTATTATCCAAAGATAGGTTATGAATACTGACTAGTAACCTTACAGGTCATTGCACTCAAAAGCCGCATGCACATTAGGAATTAGGTCAGATAACACATGCCACTTTTGTCATACAGACCAGAGACTGCAGAGCACATCCTTTTGGCATCTGGTTTAATTGCCAGGGAAAGGGCAGAATTCCTGGGTTCACCATGACCAGAGCACACAATAATACTAACATTCAAGCCAACAGCAATAATGAACTTCCTAAGGGAGGTCGGCATGGATGAGTGGTTCTGAACGAGATGAGGGAACAATGGGTCACTGGCAAAACGCTGCGAAATTAAGAAAATTGTTAAGAAATTGTAATCTTATTTAACTTCATCCGGAATAATTATTTTTAAGAGAGATGTTCCGTTTACACTAATGCCGGCAAATCTCAAGCACACTTATTCTTTATTTAAGAAAAATGCAAGGAGAGAAAACTCCACGCTCTAAGGCGAATTACAGGTAAGAACATATGAGCAGTGGCTTCTTCTGTCAAAATAAAAAAATTCTATGCAATCTGACAGGAAAAGCCGCCTAAGGAAAAATCAAAACACATGAAGTATGTGTGCGTATACAGCAACAAATTCGCCGTGATATCACCTGGCATAAATTCGGCTTGCTAAGCTCAGTTAATTTTCACTTTACTTTCATTGATGTGCTTATGTCACTGTCGTGCCTTTAAAAATCTCCGTAGGTGCCTTTGAGCACTGAGTACCAGTGTTACCAGAACCATTTTGGCTGAACGGCTAGATTGGCAAATAAACGGCACTAAACGAAACTAAACACTGAGGATGGCGGAACTCCGAAACCGGTTTGCTACAAAACCAAATTTGACAAGGGATTACGCAAAATCGTTGCAATATACATCAATGACCTTTAAATTCGTATAATAATTTTTGGGGAAAAATGTGTATAAGTACCAAAGTTTTACCCCAATCGATAAACTGTAAATCGTAAACACTTAAATAATGAATTCGTAATAGTAACTTGAAAACATGAATGGATGAAGGGGACGGTAACATTTTTCCAATTTCGATATTTTAAACGAATAAAGATTTCTTTGCCCTTGTCTTTTGAAAATGAATGCTTGACGAAATTGTTAATTTCATTTCATATTTGCTTATCTTCATTAACCATAGTCACAATATTTATTCAATAGGCACTCTATTATCAAACAATTCAATTGATTAGAAGTGAAGTCTTAGTTATTGTAGAAGTGAAAAATTCTATACTTCACTTTGGTAAAATTAAAAATTATAGTGAAATCGGCTAAATTTCTTGGGTGAATCGGTTTACTCATTTTAACGGAAGCGTTGCAGTTGCGCAGACTGGTATGAACGAGCCCATAAAGTTCTAGATAATGAACTAGATTGTTTACTGACTAGTATGGCTGTGTACTGCAGGGTAGTATTTACACCGCTTTGCCTAAACATGTATAAGTGAGCGAATTCGCCCGGCTAACGTTTGCTATCAACCACGCACATACTGGGCGAAGTTCGTTGTTTGTTTGCGCATTGTGTTCGAGACATTTGGCTGTGCTGGATTTTTTTCAACCCTAAAACAATTATAGCCACACTATAATTTCCATAAATGTTGTCATACAAATTTATTCTTAAATCATTGAAGATTGCCTCATTAAATTGTTCACATCCTGATGAAACTTTTGAGACTGCTGGAAACAAGAGAGTTCATTTCTGAAGCGGTCTAATCTACTTTAACTACACCCATATATAAATATTCTGTGTTTGCACGAGTGCTACTACCTGACAAAATAATTCTGCTAAACAAGCTGCAGTGAGTGAATTCGCCACGGAATCAAACAACGCTCACATAAGGTGAAGTTCGTTGTGTTCGTATTTCAAACTCTGTAAGGCGATTTTTTCTTTCAGTTGTGTTATAATATTCTAACAAATGGATGTGGAAAAACTTATAAATGAAGTGAAGAAACGCCGCCTCTTATGGGACCTAGAAAATAAAAGGAAAGTTAACAAAAGCTGTATTATACAGCTGCGGGAGGAAATTTCTGTAGAATTAGATTGGCCAAGTGCAGGCCCGTGCGCAGGGGGGAGGGGTTTTGGGGGTACATTTATTTTTTTATTTATATTATTAAATAATTTGCATTATTAATTAATAGTTTGTATAAGTCCTATCCTAATATTTTTTACCATGGATATTCGTCGTTTTCTGTGTAAAAAAAGGCGAATCGAGAACGAAGATGTAAGTTAACATAATATTAAATACAGCATAAATTCAGATTTGTACTAAGTGCATAATATTATTTGGTTCATGCTAGGACGTTGGCGAATATAGTCGTACTGAGCTTCAAACTACACAAATATTGCATGTAAGCCACAAACGGGATTAGCACTGACTACTACAGAAGTGGAATTTAAAAAAGCTCGTCTTTGCCAGTTTTTTCTTTGAAAAATGATCTCAGTTCCTATGATATTCGATTGTTTGTTCAAAAATCAGCAGCTGATGGAATAAACTCAATTCCTGGATTGCAAAAAGAAGATTTGGAGTCCCCCTGACGGCTTCAGTTTTCCTGCATCGGGCCATAGAGGTTTGAAGTTTCAACGCTCTTGGCTCCAAAAACATCAATGGCTAACGTATTCGCAAGAGAAGACGGTGCGTATTGCAAATACTGTGTCTTATTTTGTGCTACATTGAGAGGAGTCGGTAATCAAACTCTGGGCCACTTAGTTAGCACCCTATTAAAAAACTGGGAAAAAGCACTGGAAACTTTCGAAAAGCACAGTTCATTAGAATACCATAAAAAATGTCTGTTGCAATGGTCTTTGAGATTGGGAATCCAAGAAGAAAATTTGACTGCATCCATTGATTCGCAACTCTCGATACAAAAATTAGACTTTCTGAATGAAAGCAAACTACGCTTGATTCCAATTATTGAAACAGTTATCCTGTGTGGCCGACAGGGACTTGCTCAAAGAGATTCCAATGATACGGGAAGACCGCACCGTTGACGAATGTTGGAAACTTTAGAGCTCTCTTAAGATATCGAGCCAAAACTGATGAGCAGTTGAAAAAACCCCTGAGTGATTCACAAAAGCATGCTATGTACATAAGCAACCGTATCCAGGATGAAATAATCCACATTTGTCACCACCTCATCGTGAGTTACAACATCGATCGAGTGAACAAATCGAAGGGCTTTTCTTTTCTCGGAGATGACACGCCAGACATTGCAGGAGTAGAACAAAGTTCAATTTGCATTCACTACTTGGATAAATGCGGCGAAAAGTTCATCATTCAGGAAGTTTTTTTGTGTTTTATTCCTATCACCGATTTCACTGGAAAGGGAATAGGAACTGCTTACCTTGATTTCCTAAAATCTTCCGGACTGGATTTCACGTATTTCCTCGGGCAAGGATATGACGGTGCGAGAGCGATTAGCGGAGAGTTCCAAGGGGCTCAAGCTGTTGTCAGAAAAACTTATCCACTCGCGCTCTACTCCCATTGTGCTGCTCATAGCTTCAATTTAGCTGTAAGCTCTGCTTGCAATATAACGGAAAATTGTCTGGGAGTTCTAGAGAATATCCATTCCTTCTTCATTTACCCGAAACACCAAAATGTCCTTCAGGATGCGAAGCGTGAAAATGAACATCTATCGGAAACTCGAGTGAAGAAATTGAAAAAATTTTGTAAAACCAGATGGGTAGAACAGCATGAGTCTGACGCAACATATCTCCATTTGCAACCAGCAGTAATTCGCGCTCTTGAAGTGATTTCCACCAACTGAAAAGACCCAACGACTTCGTCAATCAATCAAGATCTGGGAGAGGCTATCAAATTGGCTGATGCTGCGAAACAAATTTTGATGGAAAGAAGAGAAAACGCTAAGGGGGAGTTCAGAAAAGTTTTCAAAACCGTGAGCGAAATTAGTGAGCAGTACGAAATTGAATTGCGAAAGTCAAGGATTGCGTCGAACCAGACCCAACGTTCCAAAGTACAAACTGATTCAGTTGAAGATTATTTCCGTATAACAATTTAGATACGGTACATTGATTCGTTTCTGACACAATTGCAAGATCGATTCTTAAATCACCGCAATATTTTATCAAATTTCGCTTGCCTTTTTCCCAACAAAATGAAAATTTTCGAAGAAGAGTCCTGCGCTCAACTATTCCAATCATACTGCTCATTTTTGCACGACGATTCCCATGACATCTGGGTGAACGAATTACAACTTTGGTGGAAGCTCATTGCCAGAAAGGAAAGAAAAAACTCGAAGCACTCGATATTTGTAATGAAGATGCGTTTCCAAATGTTAACCAAATGCTTCGCGTTACAGCAATTTTGCCTGTGACAACAGCGACGAATGAACGATCCTTCTCAATTTTGCGATGACTAAAAACGTATTTGAGGTCAACAATGTCTGAAGATCGTCTGAACGGCTAAGCCTCACTCAATGTACATAGCGATGTCAAAATCGATCCGCAAATAATTTTGGAAGAGTTTTTTTCAGTACCTCGAAGAGTTGATTTATTAAATAATTGTAACTAAATATGACTTTTGACAATACTACGTACTCCGAAAATAAATTTCTTATCTTTTCCAATTGATTACGTAACGTGAGTTTAAACCGCTCCCCCTCGGATATTTTCTGAGCAGGGGCCTGGCCAAGTGAGTATAATTTTAAGTTTAAAAGCAACTGTACTAAAAAGCCTTGGGTATTTTTTAAGTAGAAATAATCTATGTAGTGTTGCCAACCCTGAAAATTCCTAAATCGTAGATCTAAGCAACGAAGAGGCTTTGATTGAATGTAACATTTGAATGTATGTAGAACATGATGTTCTGTTTTCGTTAGGGCTTAACGCTAATTGTCGGTTAATTTGACAGCTAACAGAATGGTTTACGCCAATTAAAGCCCGGTTAGGTTTAGATCAAATAAAAAACTAAACTATTTTCAAACACTAAGGGGATTCATTTAATCTTATAAATGCCTTATAAAGCGTGTAAACTCATAAGTTTATCAAGTATAAGTCACCTTTCATCCAAGTTTACGAGCTATATATGGTTTATAAACTTTACGGGGCTTTTATAGGCTTATATGAATCCCCCTACTGTTTTACAGTTTCAAGATCCATTTAAGCTCTAATTATTTTTTCGTAGTAACACCTGTGATAGGGCACCTTTGGAGAGTCAATGACAAAGGACATACGTTTTTCTGAGATGGATCCTAATTTAAAATCATCTCAAGTTATTTAACCCTGTCCCTAACTTGACACAACTAATACAGAAAATTTTTGTATACCTTTTTTTTCCTACAGCAAATGAAATTTAAAAAAAATGGGCAAACCTGAGGCACACCTACCGCCTTGCTCTGAAAAAGGATTGGATAACGTGGAAGTACCTTAAGCAAATGTCCTTCGTTGACGATTTAATGGCGTCAGATCCACTTGGTGAAGATCATATAGAGCATTCTCATCTCTATGAAAATTCTAAAAATAGTGAATATTTTTTGTTGTCACCTAATTCGGAGAGATAAAATGGTTTAAGTCACGAAATGAATAACGAATGCTCATCTACGGATAACAGTGTCCATAATAAACCTCAAGCAATGAAAAAAACTAAGCTACAGTTTCCGGATATGAAAAAAGATAATGAGCGATTGAAAATTGAACTAGTGGAAAACCAGCCGTCTTTAATCATCAGTCAAAGCGCCAATCAAAAAAGATATAACTTAGGATTAAAAAATATATAAGTTTCATTTTATTCATATTCGATTTCAAAACTTATAAAGAATATACATACCTACTTCATAGTAGAGGGGAAGGTGTATACTTACTTGCAGGTGGGTTTTGCTCAAATTTTTAAAAGTGGCATTAAAAACAATGTTGCCAACTACAGACCAATTGCTAAATTGTCTACTATCTCTAAACTGTTTGAGTATGTTGTAAAACAAAAAATTAGTTTTGCCGTCAAGCAGTTAATTAGTGATAGTCAGCATGGCTTCATGCCTGGTAGATCCACGGTCTCAAACTTAGCAATTTTCTCTGAATTTTCCCTTGCAGCCTTCAAAAACCGTTCTCAAGTCGATACGGTTTATACGGATTTCTCCAAAGCGTTTGACAAAGTTAGTCATCCAATCCTGATTTCCAAACTAGCCAGACTGGGCTTTCACTCTATATTTTTGTCTTGGATTAAGTCCTACCTTCACTCACGCAAATGTGTAGTTGTTGTTGACAGCTCTCACTCCAGACCTTTCATTGCCTCCTCTGGAGTTCCGCAAGGCAGTATTTTGGGGCCTCTGCTCTTCGTAATTTTTATTAATGACATTTCAGCCTGCTTTCATCATTCCAATTTTCTGCTTTATGCTGATGATCTGAAGGTGTTTACAGCTGTTTCTACTCCTTCTGATTCTGAAAACATTCAGTCTGATCTTAACAATGTTGCTGACTGGTGTCGCAAAAATAATCTGCCTTTAAATATTGGTAAATGCTTTCATGTAACCTTTTCTAAGTCTCGTTGCACAATTCCTACTTCATATTATATTGGCGGCTCTCGCCTATCTACACGTACTGAGATTTCTGACTTAGGCGTTGTTTTCGACTCGCATTTTTCGTTTACCACTCATATAACCTCTGTAATTGCTAAGTCCTACTCGGTTTTGGCTTTCATTCGGCGTTTTAGATCTGACTTTACAGACCCCTATACTCTTAAGTTGCTGTTTACGTCTCTTGTACGCTCTAAGCTGGAATATGCTTGTTTTATTTGGAGACCTTATCACGACTGCCACATCAAAAGGCTGGAGCGGGTCCAAAAAATCTTTTTATGGTTTGGCTTGAGGTCTTTGAACTTTTCTGAGCCGATTCCCTCTTACAATGCCAGATGTGCACTCATTAGTCTCCAATCACTACAAAGTAGGAGAACCATTATCTCTCTTACTTTTGTCTATGACATTATTAACGGTATCATTGATTCTCCACGTCTACTCGAGAATATTTGTCTCCACATCCCCCCTAGATTACTTCGTAATTGGGATATGTTTTATACTGATTGCGCCCGGACCCTCTATGCCTCTAACGCTCCTATCTTTAGAGCATTGAAGGAGCTCAATACTATTTCAAATTCTTTATCCATTGACTTTTCTTTGCCTAAGACTGCCTTCAAATCCTTGTTGAGCGTCGTAAGTTTTTGATAGTATTGCTAAGGTCTCTATTTTTAATTACATTTTCAAGTAGTCTGTAAGTACACACATTGTAATCTTGACTATTTTTTCTTAAATAAATAAATAAATAAATAAATAAATAAATTCGTTTTCGGGCTTTCTCATAGTCCACTTTAATGCACGCATCCAGGCTTGCCAGTATTGGCGACTTTTTACAAACTTTGGCGACCAAATTATGAAAATTGGCGATGGCGATTTTTTTTGGCAATCATCCAAATAGCTTGAGTAAATTTTTTAGGTATAATTTTAACTCTGCTTTGGAGCAGATCAATACGCAGGATCCTTACTCGTGTCATGTTGTGACGAATTCGATGATTCCTTGATTATTAATCCTGGGTTCGATCACTATAAAGTCAAATGAACACACGCACAGATACTGTAATAGCTCATCTTTCTTCACTTTAATTGATTTTATTTTCTGTTTTTCCCACAGGGTGGATATTAGATGTATATTGGAACCAGTGGCGTAACCAGAGGGGAGACGGTTTGGGGATACATCACCCCTTCGTCAATGAACTACTACTTTTGTACTTTCGATTGAATAACACAATACAATTTGATGCTTCTGATTTATAATTTTATTATTTTACCCCCCGATTCTGTGTTCTTGATAAATTGTCAATCTTGATAAATAATCAAGAAAAAAATATTTGTATCCTGTTTTTTGAATTTTAAATCAAAATCAAGAAAAATAATTTTATTTTTGCCGGAGAATTCAAAACACTTGATACAAATATTTTTATTCCTGAATATTTATCAAGATTGACAATTTGTCAAGAATACAGAATCGGGGGGTTAGACTAATGAATATATGAAATTATCGGTTAGTGGAATGTTAAGCCTATATACAATACTAGTCTTTTCAGACCTTTTACAAAATTCACTAGGCTTTCAAGACGATAAAACCGGTTTCGAGGTATGCGTACACATTGGTTCTGGTAGCAATAAAATAACAGATCGAAATAATACCTTAATTTTTAAGGTCCGATATTGCTGAGCTAAAACTCTACTCCCTTATCTCTTACGTCTTTAAAAATCCGAATTCACGCGGTCTGAAAATACTGGAGTAGGCAGGCTCATTAATTTAATCCAATTAAGACCAATTAGACGTTGGGTTTTAATTCGTTGGACTAAGTCGGTGTCTGCATATATACAGCTCATCATTAAATCTTCTTCGACATTCGCTGTCGTAAGCGTAAGGGTCCGTAAATCTTTCGAAGAATTTTTCCCTCGAATACTCCCAGAGCCGCCTCATCAGATGTTGTCAGTGGCCAAGCTTCTACACTATAAACCAGGACGGGTTCGACAAGTGACTTATTTATTTTCGTTCTTCGAGAGAGGACTTTACTTTTCAATTGCCAACTCAGTCAGAAGTAGCACTTGTTTGCGAGAGTTATTCTTCGTTGGATTTCTATACTGACATTATTGTTGGTGTTATCTACCTAACTCTACCGGAGAAGTAATTAAAATATTGAAATGTACATTATGCTTTACAATTGTTGAATATCCTATCTTATGTATCCCTTCTCTTTATACAAAAAGATCAAAACTCGCTTTATAAATAATAATGTTTTCTTGGGGACTTCTGTATTTTCCTCAATACAAGGCTATGAAGCCAATTTCTTTTACTTGATTTTTATTTTAGCTCTTCGGAAGAAAAAATGCCTAAAATCAGCAAAATGTGTCACGACCCATTACTGTATTAAAATTTAATGAACTACAAAACTGCATACTCCAATATGTGTTTCCAATTTCAGGTTCCGATAAACATTTTTTTTTACAAACAAATTTATAAAAAAGCCCTGAGTAAATGTGTAACTGGAAAGGTTTTAAGTCAGCAACATATGTTCCAATGCTGAAGGAGAAGGTGGTATTATTATTATTAACTATTAAGTTACAAAAATTGCATTGTCGTGCATTCTTGGAACACTTATCCCCAACATAAACCACGCTTCATTACTTCTTGATTTTCTCGCTTAAGGAAGATTGCGGCCATTCTACCTGTTGCCAAAACCAACTCCGCCTGCGCTGCTGCTGATTTTAAGTCAAATAGTATATTTTCACACAATCTTTTGTCTAATATTCAGTCAGGATTTAGGAAAAATCAGCGGTGTTGAAAGTTTTAGTGGATATAAGAGAAAATTTGACCAAAGTGCTTTACTTTGCCTAATTGATTTTTCTAAAGCATTTGTCTCGGTTAGCCAACTTATGGAAAATTACCTATATGTAAGGCGTTAACGTATCCGGATCGGATCTGAGGTTTCGTAACTCTTTAGCATTTTTAGAAATTGTTTTTTTAGCAGCTACCGATACTCCTGTCATCGCGCATATGCTGATAATATCCAGATCTACTGCTCTGGCCCTGTCAAGCAAGCAAGTTTATTGTAGGGCTATATAAACTTAGAGTTCGTAGCTATAGCGAACTGGTCAGGTTGAGGTTCGACAGGGGAGGAGAGTTGATGAATATTCGAACGATTTTTCATGTCAAATTCATTTTCGATTTGTTACCAGTTAAAAGCATTAGCTAAGTTGAGACACTACGAAAGTGAGTGCAATATGATTTTGCCCGTAAACTCACGAATTACAAAGCAAAATTCACGGACAATGTATGTATGTATATCGAGATACTAGGGCTGAGCACATTGAATACGGTGGCTACAAACCACAGCTACAATAAAACAAATCTATTCGACAACTGTAGTCAAGCATTGGCTACTTGAATACAATGAAAGCAGCAGCGCCAGGTGTGAATTATCTTAAAAAGTAGGAAAGAATTATTGAAAAAGTACAAATTGTGTGAAAGATACATATACCTCAATAAATGAAACTTATCTTATAAGTTATTCACTCTTCCTTTAGTTTTTATTGACAAGAAGAACACAACGCCACAATCTGTCGCTTGTAAAAATAGAAATAGATTTAATCAGGCGACAGCGGCACTGGTGGTTTGTAGCCATGTAGCTATGTCGCGCTTAAAATAATGATTTACATAAGACGTGTGTAAAAATAATATGACAGATGGCGCTTTGCAGTCGCCGTCTTGACTGTAAGCAGGCCTACATAGCATGATCCAATAATACAGGTCGTGTTAATAGACCAACTGATTTTTACTTTTGTCTCGAATTTTGACATTACACTCATTTCTCAGTACGATTTTGAAGTTAAACTCACAAATTACAAAAACAAAATACATGGACAATTTTTGTATGTTTGTCGAGCTGCTAAAACCTGTAATAGTTGGATCATGGCCCATAGCAGCTCTAAAAACATACAGACACACATACATTCTCCATGTATTTCTATTTGTGTTTGTATGAGTGCTACCACCTCTCAAGCAACCGCCTTTTCTAAACATGTTTTAGTGAGCGAATTCGCCGGTTAGTGTTCGCAATCAAACAACACTCAGCTGGGCGAATTTCGTTGTTTCTAGGTTCGGTATTATGTTGCAGCCGTTTCAATATACAAGCGTTGTAAAGCGATTTTCGTTCAGTTGTGTTGTTGTGCTCTAACATAATGGATGCGCGAAAAGTAATATACGAAGTGAAGAAACGACGCCCATTGTGGGATCTTTTTGATAAAAAAAATTATGACAAAATGCTTATTATAAAACTGTGGGAAGAAATTGCTGAGGAATTAGATTTACCAAGTAAGTATAATCTTTTTCTTTATGAATTACAATATTTTAGTTATCATATTAAAAGTTTCAGAATATTTAGGATAAAATAATTTATTTAAAAAAATATATCACCTATTGCATAGGGTGAGTATTCTCAGTAGTTTGAAATGGATTGCCATAGTACGAAGACACATTTTTGCCTGTTTAAAATATTCTATATTTTCAAATGTCAATCAACAAAAATTGTTGGTATAAAAAAGCTATATTTTCATATTTTATTTGGAAAGTTTAAAATCATTTCAGGGGCGGATTCTTTTTCAAACAATAGTATCGGTTTCTGATGAAGTTTTTCAAAAGAACTCAATGCTTTCTAATTAACTTTAAACATTGCAATTAGAGCCAGAGTTAGTGTGCCAGAGCCTTCTCCATAGATCGACATGCTGGAATGCTTATCAATGGCACTCCGCCATCCGTAGATGGCTTTCTTGTTCTATTTTTGAAACATTTTTTATATCGAAAATTATTTCAATTTATTTTACTATATCTGAGGAGATGTTGCATATTCTCATTTGAAGGACGGACTCTTTAGTTCACATTTTATGCCGCCCTTAAAACTGGAAATCCCTGCCTTTCTGGTGCTTTTAGGGATCTCTTAATGAAGTTACATATTATATGTCTTATATTGCATATTTTTTTGTATACCTTGTCTCTTATAGCAAACGAAATTAAAAAGAGGTGGAAAAACCTTAGAGACACCTATCGCATTGTACTTAAAAGAGAGAGGCGAGCCATATTAAGTGGCTGCAGTTCTAGTGGAAAACCCTGGAAATATACTGAGGAAATGGCATTTTTGAAGGATGTCATGACGACAGATCCACTACGTGGCGCTCGTATCAACTGCTCTGGATTCGAATATAATTTTGACCACACAAATACATCTCAAGACGAAAGTCTTGATGAATTATTGTCAACAAATTCTAAACGTAATAATGATTTAAAAAATGAAATAAACGATGGCGAACTAAGTGAGTGCTCATTTCCGGATAGCAATGAACCTCCGATACCACAGAAAAAGAAACGTATTTTTCCGGATTTAAAAAAAGTGCGTGAACGTGAGAAAATTGAGCAGGTCGAAAAAAGGTTGTCTTTGAAAAAGACTTCCGAAGATAAAATGGATGGAGACTATAATTTTCTTTTGAGCTTTCTACCCATAATGAGAGAAATGACAAGTATTCAAAAACTAGAATTTCGCGCACAAATGAGCAACGTGACGCTAAATATAATGCGACCATCGACTAGCGCAAACCATGACATTGGTTTCGAAGATCCGAGTACTTCGAGTGTGAAGCACAATTGGAAATAACGCGTAAATCAATTAAGACGTACTTAGCTCAGTTTAGATTTTAGTTACTACCTTGTTGTATAGATGTTTAATACCATGAATAAAGTCAATGAGTGTCTTCTAAATCTACATAATTTGTACACGGCTAAAAATTTTAACCTAAATTTTAAACTTTTCTGGGCTAGATATATGTCCAAACCAAATTTGGCTTAGCATTTAAACTATGCCAGTTTTCAAGAAAATTACCGTGAAGAAAAGAGTTAAAATTTTAAACCAGAAATGTCGTAACAATTAAAAAATATAAAAAATACTTGTATCAGTTGGCAGGATTCGAACCGACGCTCCGGCATCAGAGTCGTCTGCTCTACCCACTGACCTACGGCGCACACAAAACTGGTTAGAGGAAAATTCAATGACTTGAAAAAGCTTTCAAAACTAAATGAAAAGAAATTTAAAAAGTTGTAGACGTTTTTTTCAATTCAGTTTTAAATCTAATTCGCAATAAATTCAAAATTGGTGGAGGTTATTTAAAGGTTTGGAATTTATTACAAAAATGTTTAAAAAATTGCTTAAACCGACGAATGGTTTTATGAAAGTTCTTCACCTAAAGCTGTTGTTGGCCTTGGATAGCAGGCTCTTGACTTAGCTTTGAATATAATTCACTTAAAAAACAAAGTCTTGAACCCTAATTAGTTTTCCCCGAAATAAAAAAAAAGTTATGTAAATGTATTTTCCTTCAAATAAATTGTATTGTAGATTTATTGATTAGGCAAGAGCCAGTAAGATGTCGGGAGTGTTGTACTATTGCCGCACGCACGTATCTTTATGCAGGAATTTCAGACCGTCCCGGCTGAACTGACCGTAGGAAGAAGTGGTAAAAATTAACCCTATAGTCCTTCCTAGTAAAACTGAAATAACTCGGAGCTATAGGTAACCCCTCTAGTAAAGCGTGTGTCCTTAGGGAGTTTGCGTTCCTATGCAGCCACCGTTTGTACTTTGGCTTGTATGACGGAGTTTGCCGGGCGGAAACTGGCAAATCATATGTATATGGTACCGGGCTTTTATATGCATATGGTACCAGGAAAAAACGAAGTGATTGGGCGTTTGCTTTCTAATGTGCCTGGAAGGCGGTTCGGAAAAGCTGGTGAAGACCGGAACAAATCTTATCGGCATCTTGTACCGCTGCCGTTATCATGTAGTCATCTGCGTAGGAAACTATAGAAACTCTCTGATGGAGAAGTGAGTTTCGAGATAAAGAAAGTAGTACACAACCCCGTGTTTAATTCATCTTTATGGTTTGTTTGAGTAGCGACAAAAACACCCTACGAAGGTCCTGAGGAGTGTTGCCGATGTGACAAGTCTTTTGCCCGATATGGACGGGTACACTACGGTACTAGCACTTTGCGGAACTAGCCCGACTGTCGCGGGAACGATTTGGTATGATCAGTGCCACCTTCTAGTAAGGAAGGAGAAAATATGTAATGAGAGCCATCATATCCGTAGATCAACCATCGAGTTGCACGTTACTGCGGATATATTCTAAGCCCTTGACCAGCTGAGGCGAACTCTTTTCTATCCTAATCTTTAGTTCCTAAACTCCACTGACTGCTGTTAACCACTAATCTTTGTTCAGATCCATCTCGAGTTAAAGGAGTCGTTTCATCTCTATAATTTGGGTTGACTGTGGCAAAAATTTAGACAGGTCGATTTTATCGAAACAGTTCTTAGGTTGGGTATTGCATAATTAGGCAGGGCGAACTGTTTCTACAACACCAACCACAAAGAAAGGAATGTGACCAATAGTCGAAAAAATCGATGAACTAATAATCGATTTTCTAGTTTAGAGAAAAATGGATTTGTGAAAAATAAATTTTTAAAGCAAATACGGATATGAATTTTTGTTATTACATCAGTATATTGTTCAACAATTAACTAAATTAAAAATTTAATGAACCGATGAATATGTTAAACGGAAACGTTTGGTCTGAAAACCAAAAAATACAATAACTTTTGAGTTTTAATAAAAAACCTAAAATGAATAATTGTCACAAATGTTCAGTGTTAAATAATATTTGACTGGAATCAACTTTGACTAGAAGTGAGTTTTTTGAAGCTTTGTGTTTTCAGCTGTAGTTTGCACATAGGTTTCCAAATTTTTGTTCGATTAAAGTGAAAAATCGATAATATTTTCACAACCTATAAAGCCTCGTATAAAGTAATTTCTTGGGTCATATTAATATGACCCGAGCAATTGCTTTTAGTTCAAGTTTCAAATCTTTTTCTCAAATTTTGAAATTTTCTCTATACAAATTTATGTGAAATTTCTGAAAATTTGAGAAAAGGCGATTGATTTTTTTATAAATGTGTGTTGATGAGTTCATAGCGCTCATTGAATCAATTTGAAATGCTTACCTAATTTTTGGATCGACATCTCTCGAACAGAAAGAGCCTTCATATTTACTCTCCCGATTTCAAAAATCGTAAAATTTGATTAACTGATTACCTTAGTTTTCATTTACAAGTTGTGAAAAAGAAGAAACTTCGTTTTAACGGTTCACATGAACTTATTGCGATGGCGGTTAGCAAACAATATGAATTGTTGTTTTTGTATAATTGTAATTAGTTACCTTTTTTATTTATGAGCGTCTGTTTGCCGTATGTCCATATGTTCATACCAGCCAGCGAGCCAAGTAGCCCAAGCAGTCAGCAAGCAGCAACCAGCTAGCCATCCAGTTAGCCAGTCGTCGCACCGCACTTTACTTGCTCCGGCTAATCATTTATCCATGTCACTCGTTTGTGTTGATTCGTTTGCTCGCATTTCACATTCACATGCAGTGCAGTGAAGAGGTATGGTGGCGGTGTTGGAAGTGGTAGCTGGCGACTGTTGGTTGCAGCCACAAATTTCTGCACTCACTTTAATGCCACTTCAATGCTACGAATATGTTGCTATGCATTGTGTTGTTGTTGTTGTTGCCACATATTGCAACCAAATATCTACATTTGTCGGCAGCAATATTTATTGTACACGGCTAAAAATTTGAGTCTCAATTTAAAATTTTCTGGGCTACATATGTGACCAAACCAAAATTGGTGTAGAATTAAAACCATGCTGATTTTCGAAAAAATGCGTGTGATGAAAAGGGTTTAAACTTTAAACCAGAAATGTTTTAAATAAAAAAAAATTAAAAAAAATTTTATCAATTGGTGGAACTCGAACCGAGGCATCACGCATCAGTGTGCAGTGCTCTACCCACTGAGAAAAGTACACATGTGTACTGTGTATACGGCTTTCGGCAGTTAAGTTTTAAATCTAAACCGACAGACATTAAAAGTTGGTGTTGGTAATTGAAAGGTTTGGAGTTTAGGCTCAAATTATTAGCCGTGTAGTTGTTGTTGTTGCATATGCACCACTTAAAAGCACTTTTCTCATTAATTCATGTTTTTCTTGTACATTTTTTCTTCTTCTTGTTTTTGTTTTTGCTTTAGTGCTGTGAGTATTTTCGTTGTTCAAATGCAAGCAGCTTGTTGCACTATGGGCCAAGATTTGTTTCCACTTAGATGCTAAGTCCTTCTGATCAAGAGCCTTGTTAGTCTCTGCTAAAATATATTTTATGTGCTTATTGATCTGGAATAAAAATTTCTCTGGAAAGTTTATCTACCAGATTGAAGGGGTTTACGGTTTGGGGTGATAAGACATTATCCACAGTGACACTACCTTTGACGAAGTATTTGCTGTCATCAAACGAATTGGCCCACATGCGTCTTGGCAGACACGTCTCGCTTGGGCGTTAAAACGCCAATAAATGATGATGATTATACCAGCTTAATAGTATTTTGCGAATCGCTGGGTAGATAAACTCTCGGGTAAAGCAAACATCGATCCTCCATATATCCTCCGGAGACTAAAAAGTACAAAAGCTGGGCAGCTGGGCTTGAAGTGGCTGGTCATCTATCTAGTCATCCTCCATGCAGCTCACACAGCTGGGATTATTTAATTCTATGAAGTCCGATTGGATGGATCAGCCTAAGTGTATCCCAGAAGTAGACTACATGTAGCCAGCGGAGTTAGCAGGGTCCAACTGTTAGCAACGTCAGGCTCACGAGTACCAAGATATCCAAGTGAAAATTGTCAAGGGTGTCTTATTGCCCTGCCACCCAGATAACTGGGACAAGCAGCCTTTTCCCTTCTGCTGCATGATTTCTGGCGAACGCACATAGCCAGCAATTGCTAACATTTAGGGGAAACCAGAACATCGAGAAAATAATGGCCCATCAGTAACTTAAGGGACTTCCAATACAGCTACCATCAACATCTCTCAATTATTCAAAGAGAGCAGAATTTTCCTCATTTCCTAGAAGTTTGTTAGATTTATAAATACCTACCAACGAAACTTTGTACAACTTTCAGCCCAAGGTTAGTTTAGTACTCCTGGCCTTACTGAACAGCTGTCTAGTGGAAGCTCTTAGGTGGCCAAGTACCGTCGACCACCACGACGATTTTCGCTTACCATCAAATGTTATCAACGGTCACACGATTTGAAATGCTCTAATATTGGCTGTAATTTGCCAGATATTAATCGGGTACTAGCATCTTGTGATACTAACCCGATTGTCGTGGAACCGGAGTCGATGTGGATTTTAGTCGCTACTTACGACAGGCATACCTACCTCGCGTATATCCTAACCCGCGAACCCGCAGGAACTGGTGTTTAGTAGTATTCCTTATGGGTTGAGGATGGTCGAGGCTTCGCTTTTTGTCTGTTCCGTTCTTGCTCCATACGACCCATGGTGCGTTGCTGTTCAGTAAGTATTCATTGTGGGCCTCTGACCATTTCGCTGACAAACTTGTTGGCGCACTGTCTCACTCCATGGCTGTCACCTTGTTTCTTTTACGTTTTTGGCAATCGGTTGATTTGTTGGTTGCTTTGCTTGTTGGTCGTCTTGACTGACCATCGGCTGTACGCTAACTGCTTATGTATATACATACATACATATATCTGTATGAATGCTTGAATGTACATTCTGCGGCTGGTTTGCCCTGCTTGGCTTTTTTTCGAATAAAATAAAATTTATTTCATTTCAATTTTCGTTTCTGCAAAATCGTTGGCGATGCACAACTGCACATACGAGTATGCAGCTCTGCTAGGTACACACTTGCTGGTTGCCACCGTCACCAGTTCCTGACTTGTTTGTACGTGCTTGGCGCGTTCCACTATAAGGGCACACACCACATGCCTTCCCACCACTCAAAGTCCTTCTGCTGCATGTATCCTCCGTTCCCCGTTAGCTCTGCTCCGCTATGAACGGTTTCTTGTTGCAGGGCTGCTTTGGTTTTTTGTTTGGTTGCCTCAGCTCTGCCTGTGACTTCGTTGCTGTTTCTGCACTTATTTGCTGTGCTTAATGTGAAATTTTATTTCATTTTTTTATAGTTGCAATTTCTGCGGTTTTGTTGGTTAAATTTTTTATAATACATTTTTTGTTGTAATTTTATTGTCCTTCGTTTTCGTTTATGTATTTGCTCATGGCTTTGCTGGAGTTATTTGGCCATAGTCAACCCTGCTACTAGTCGCATTTGCAGTGTGGTGCTTATCATGTTTGGCTTTTATTTCGCTTCTTAAAGTTGGTTTTTTGTTTCAAAAAAAAAATGTTGTTGCTGCTCTTCGGTTTTTATATTGTTGTTACAGTTGCGCTCGCTGCTTGGTATTTCATTCTGTTTCCCCATTTTTTATAACCTCACATTTGTGCTAGCCACATTTTTCCGGCTGCTTACTTCCTCTTACCTCTACACATATATATATAGTATATGCTGGCCCTTGATCTCGTTTTTGTTGTTGTTGACTTTGTGTGTGTTTTGGGTTCATATTTTTTAATATATTTTGCTTGGTCTGCCTTTCGTTTTCATTTCCGTTCGGGTGTGCATTGAAGTTATAACAAAAATATTCGCATACCTGGTATGTGTGTATGCAGCAGCAACAACAACAATATATCTAGGTAAGCAGAGAGTTTGTGATATTAATTTTACTTTATTTCATTTTATTATTTTTTTTTATTTCATTATATTTAAGCTTTATTTGATTTAATTTAATCTAATGGTATTGTATTTTATTGTTTATTATTTTATAAATTATTGTTGTTTTAGCTGGCTCTATGTCAAAAGTAATAAAACTAAGTGCTTTTATTGTTTATTTTGCGATCGCAATCCTCAGTGCTTAGTTTCATTCTGAACGAAACCGGTTTGTTACAAAACCAAATTTGACAAGGGATGACGGAAAATCGTTCTAATATACATCAACTTTCCACCCTTTCGGAAAATCAACAAAATAAATATAAGATAAATCAATATTTTATTATTTTATTTTATGTAATTTTTTTAATTTTATTTTTTATTATTTTATTTTATGTTGTTTTATTTGATTTTATTTTTATTATTTTATTTTATGTTATTTGATTTTATTTTTATAATTTTATTTTATTTTATATATTTTTAATTTTATTTTTTATTATTTTGTTTTATGTCATTTTGTTTTTTATTATTTTATTTTATGTTGGTTTTTATTATTTTATGTTATTTTATTGTATTTTATTTTTTTTAATTTTATTTTATTTTACTTTATTTTGTTTTGTGTTATTTAAATTCATACAAACCTAATCACAAAAAATACAAGAACAAAACTAACTTCGGTGTTGAATACTCTTTATGAGCAGGGCCGGAGAGAGAAAATCCGGCCCGGGGGGAAATGTACGGGCCCCTTTATTAGATCTTTAGTTTTAACCATTGTGTTCTGTAAGTACAGTATCATTATCCCTCGTACTGTAATTAAACTCATTGCCGACCAAGCAGATAATATACTGTTAGTTATATACATATGTCTCATGATGGTAAATTTTTCAATTTCCACACTTTTCCATATTATCATGGTAAATGCTTAAAATAACAAAGTTTCAACTATTTTGTAAGTTTTTAATTAACAAGTCCTCCGAATTCATCCTCAAGCTTCACCGCGTTGGCTTTTCCCCCTGCTTTATTAGGATTTGCCAGTCTTGACTGCTAGTTCCATTAGATCTTTTGGTCGAAATGGCTTGGCGAACTTATCCCATGGAAGTCACTAAGCCCCGACTAAGGATATTTACTTGAATTATTAAAATACGGACATGATAAACTCAGGCACACACCCGCGGATCTAATCACAAGCTCAGCTGCCGGTGACAAGCGCTGCTATTGTTGTTAACAAATGAATGATCGACATTTCTGATAGCATATTCCTGAATATTTTGTGAAATTGTAAGTTAGTTTATATATTTTATTAGAAACAAATCTTTTGCACAATCCAGGAAATAGCACGAAAAACCATTATCCAACTGAAAAAAAAAATTAAAAAAATGTTACTACGACAAATAACTACGACAGGGGGGAGTCCCCCCCTTTCCCCTCTCTCGCCAGGCTTCTTTATGAGTTGCTTATCTAAAACGTCAGAACAGCACAACACACGTTAAAAGGTGAACAAACCGATTGCAGGCAAGTTTGACAGTTTAGAGAAAATTAAAATGGAAAAAATCTAATCCGCTTTTGAGATACCTGTATAGGTATGCCATGGTTTGTATCATCAATAAAGTTAACATACTTGCTCATGCTTGCTTAATGTTTCCAACAAAGCAACTCTGCATGCTCTTAGGATCCCCTTTGACACTAGCCATAGTGGACAGTAAAAAACTAAATGAATTCCACGTCTACTCACATAACAACCGCTCTATATTTTTTTTTTACATTTTTTTTTTCATTGACGACTCTGCAGCTTGGCCAGACCTTTCGATACATATTTAGTTTCTTATAGCTCGTTAATAGTCATGATACCTTAGATATATATTTTGGGCGTAAAGCGGGACCATCTTTCTTAACTTGCGCATTTATATTATAGATCTTTCATCTTTCTTTCTTAATTTATCACCCCGTATTGAAACAGCCGATAAGTTATTATAAGTTGAAGTCGTTTCTGTGGTTTTGATGCAAACGATTACACAAATGTATATATACACATGGACATATGTATGCACATATGCCTGCTCGAGTTTTGTATTGCTGTTTCCATAAAAAGCACGCCATAAATATGTGGATATGTACTACCTACTTTGTTACCTACATTTTATGTTTAATTCTTTTTCAGCTGCCGATTTTCTCTTTTTAACTGTCTTCCTTTTGTAGTTGTTGTATTTGTTTTTTTTGTTGTCATAATTACTGCCTGCTGCCCACTTTTGACGTTGATGAATGCAATATGATTTGCTTGTCACTTCAACACAGTCCATATTTCTTGTTATGTTGTTTGTTGGCTGGCTGTTTGACGATTTGTTGTTTAGTCATTTAGGTCGTTTATTTCGGTCATCCATTTGTAATTTTGTTTTAGTTGTGTGATTACGTAGTTTTATTTATGCAAATGGAAAAACATTTAATTTAGTATTATGGAGGAACAATTTGTGAATTGTATCAAGATTTTTCGACTATCTCCGTTCTTTTGGTTTTATAACCGATATAAAAAAAATACTGCCTTAATAATTCGAGAGGTGTCAGGGGGGAAAAGAAATTGATTAAGCCATGTCCATGAAATTTGGTATGTATACTCCTTAGCACTATTCCCAAATTGCCATTTAGAGATTGCTAAATTGACTCATATCCACCCCCCTTTTTATATATCGAATTTTTTGGAAGATACAAAAAGTAAATAATCAGTACGTAACATACTTATAAGGACCAAATTTGGTGTGTTCTTTAAAAGTAAGACACTGAATTCATTATTTTGTAAGAATTTTTAAAAATATGATTGGTCTAGCCTACTTTTAATTAAGTAAATATATATATAGAAATAATATTAATCATTAATCAAAAACCCGAGAACCAAATTCGGCAAACATATTACCCTTATAACAGGAATTCATCGAAAAAAAATGTGCTGAATCGCTATCTCTATTTTACTTTCAAAGTGGCTGTGCAATAATAGATGCGAAAAATATAAATTTTCGAAAATGAGGCTGGCCTTCCTTTTTATTATTATTCCACAAGACTCAGTGCCATATTCATACAAAAATCGATTTGTCGCAACGAAATTTGGTGAAAATGTTGATTTCATAACGGCAACAGGTTACTATGAAAATGTGCGAAATCGGTAGAGGGTCACTCCCAATTTCATAACATATGTAATTCCGAAAAACTTTTTTGTAAAATTTAAAAGGCGATGTTTCTGAATATGTAAAAGTTACATCAAAAAGAGTTGGCAAACGTAATGAGCTTTTTAAGAAAAACTTAATTGCAAACAAATTTCGAGAATTTTGTTGAAAGAGGCGTGGCGTCGTGATCATAGGTGTTAATCTTTAGCATTGTTTAAATTTACTACAGTCGATTTTTTCTTTAACCACATATCGACACATGAAATAAAGGAAATAAATTTGCTTTTTCGAAAGTTTGAACAATTTTTTGGAAATCAAATGTGAACTCGTGCTTGCAGATAGTTAGTGTTATTGTGATATTGAATTATATATATCAAAATATTCAGGAGGAAAAAAATTTCTGAAAATGGGCGTGGCCCCGTTTCTTTTATAGTGGATTATTCCACAAAGCCTTTTATGCCATAACTGCCTCAAAAATTGATTTATCGAAATGATATTTGGTGAAAATGTTGAACATATAAAGGGAAATGTTTGTTGTAAAAATGGGCGAAATCGGTCAACGGCCACGACCAGTTTTTTAACATAGTTCTGAAACATTTGTTTGTAAAATGTAGAACGCGATAGTTCTATAACAATGCACACATAATAAGCTCTTTAAGCAGAACTCGAAAAAAATTTTGTAGATTTTGGTGATGTAGGCTTGGCGCCGCCCACTTTTCAGCAGAAAAATTCTGCTATTTTCAAAGGCGATTGCATGTAGTTTGAACTAGATATTGCAATGAAAACTTGTCAGTTGCTTCTCAATAGTATGAGGTATAATTCTGGCAAAAATTAGGCAAATCGGATGACACACAAGCAAAATATCGGGGCAAGTAGTTAATACTCCACTGCTATAGGGAAGTTATATATCTTTTTTGATTTTCTTACCTTTAATGAACATGAAATGTCTGTAAGTATGGGAAGAAAGAGAGATGAGCCTATCAATAATTATACTGATCAGGACGATGAGCTGAGTCGATTTAGCCATGTCCGTCTCTCCGCCTGTCTGCCCGTCCGTCTGTCTGTTTGAACGCAAATTTTTCAAACATAAAATGTGCATGTATTGGTATTTTGAAAAAATGTGTATAGCAGCGGTTGGTAGGGAAGCTATTTGTATACAAGTGTTTTTATTGAAAACAATCAGGTGAAAAGTATTAAAATAGATCTGCGTAAATTGGTATGCCCTAATAGATCACTACTAGGACTATAATGTTGGTTCCATCCGAACTTAGACTTCCTTACTTGTTTTACTTTAAGATTTTCAAAATATGCCTAGTTTTACATAAACAGTTTTTATATAACATTTTCATATGAAGCTTTATAATGTAAAATAGCTAACCATGGAAGTTATATGACAATCTGTAGCACCATATTCCAGCATAAAAATATCGAAAAAACTACCTGATCAAGAAACTCGAAGGGATTATCTAGTTTTATGTTGGAGAACATAATTTGAGCAGCAGAACTAAATCTCGTTGGTTCAATCCATTACGAGATGAAATTGATATCATTGGCCTAATTAAAAAGCAATGTTCCTAACCTTGGTGCAACAGCAACTATAAAAGAAAATTTAATGATGATATGTAAAAGTTGTAGATATAAGCACCGGCTTCACTTTGTGTAGTTATGGCATTTTCCGGACTATCATAACCTATCGACACCTGAGTTTGACAGAAGAGGAAAGAAGAGAAGACTTCGAACGATTTGGGAAAAATTTGGTTGGAGGATTAGTTGGCTTACCTTTGTGTAGATGTCAGTTTGGGCTTAAAAGGTATGTATAACAAACGTGGTTTGCGAGTAAAGTCCAAAATTGACTAGGCGGAGAAAAGGAGACGGAAAGGAGAGTAAAAGGGCAAGGAAACAGAAAGGAAGAGAAGGTCAAAGATAACTTTAAAGAAAAGACTAAAATATATAAAACAAAAGATAGTTGGAAGAGAAATTGAAAGGAAAAGGGAAGGGTTTGCGATCGAGGAAAGTGGCGGTTAGATAGCCCAGTTTTCACGAAAGACAAAGTTTTCGAGGACTGCTATAGAGTAAATGAATAAAATAGCTGTCATCAAATTGTTTTCTTACTGGTGGTCTCTATGGATGTTGCTGTTATAGTAGCAGCACTTCGCCTTGCTCAGTCAGAGCTTGCATTCATGGAATTCGACGAAACGGAAGAAACAGAGTGATACTGATTTGGCAGTCCTGTGCCGGATATTCATCATTGTGGTTCTCGTATTGAGATCTCTTGCGAGTTTCAAAAGAAAACAGCTTCAAAACGTCCACAAACAAAAGCAAATTTGATGTGAATTTTGATTATTTAGCCAACTTACAACTTAGTGAGTCGTCTAAAGGTCACTGTCCTTAACATATCATAAAGTGGGGTGACCATGTTCCAAAATGGCTCGTGTTGCAATTAGAAGACAAACGTGAAACAATTTTTTTTTTTTGGTTTTCAGTTTAAGCTAAGGTTTGATTGCACGTCCACAGACAAACCCTGCAGTAAAATTGTGAACCAGTCTTCAAAGAGACAGTATTCAGCCACACGCTTTGTGAATCGTCCTGTGCCTGTAACAAAAGTGATAGTTTAAAGACATTTTGAAACATCGGATATCGATAAGTACTCATCCACAAAGAAAACTACCCTCAAACTTTCCGAAATGCCATAGGTTGAGAACTAGCCAAAGCCGAACTATTTTAGAACCGGTTAAGAACGAGTTGCAAAGTAATTCAATGGCGACAATTGCCACCGACAATTACATCGCCATGTAAAAGTGAAAGCATTGCTTGGGTATTGAGCTAGACCTGGTGGTGTCGCCAAACGGTTAAACTCCGGTATAGTTCTGATCTAGTCTAATTTTCTGCAGGGAACATACACACACACAAAACAAATACTTCTCACAATTTAAGCCAAAGAGCTCATGAGGATGATCGGCTGAGCTCTTAATAGTTGGACTGTGTTTGTGGCATTGCTTTGGTTGATTAGTGAATATTGTTGTTGTTGTTTTTGCAATAAATCGGTGGTGGAGTGTGGAGAATGATTGATGCGGGCAGCAAAACATATTTTGTTCGACTCGAAAGTGATGAGCTGCTTAACTGGATTTGACTTTCTGCTGAAGCAGTGTTGTTGTTATTGTCTTTATGCAAACAAGCTAAGTAAATAGATACATATGTATGTATGTATATATATCACACTTCAAGAGCACTTGCATGTTGTTTTTCCAATAATTTTTATTCGAAATTCACTCATTCAACCTGAAATGCAGTTTTTCGCTGTCACTGCGCTGTGTCTGCACTCCACCAAATTTCAAGCTTTATTGTATAGATATCTTGTAGATACCTTTTATTTAAAATTTATTGTTGCTTTTGCTGCCCTACAGTTTTCTGGATTTCCTGGTGTTATTTGGTGGCTTGTCACATGCTTTGTATGCACTACGTGCACTATATGATGAATGTGTATGCACGCCCAAGTTCGCACTCAGCAAAATGTGTATCTGAAGGCAAACACACAGACGTGATTACATATCTACTTCGCTATAAGTATATACATTAGGGTGGGTCGATTTGTATGGACGAAAGTTAACCGATACCGCGCCATCGATTTTTCTATAGGTTTTGGGCTCAGGAAAAAAAGGTTCCACTAAGCATACCCAAAAATAATAATTTTCGAGCCTGCGAAATTTCATTTTTTGACTTTTTTCGACTTTGATTTTTTAGGTTTTTTTCATGACCTACTAAAAAAATTTTCATTTGATTTTAAAATTTTCATGTATACCCTGTCCGACCCAAAAATGTCCTCTAAAAACGTTGGCGATAACAGTTTTTTGAAATAAATTTTATTTTCGGGTTTTGGAAAAGTCGATTTTTTGACCAAAACAATCCCCAAAACCCAAAAAATTTTTGTTTTTTCAAAAAACTATTATCGCCATCGTTTTCAAGGAACTTTTTGGGTCGGACAGGGTATACATGAAAATTTTAAAATCAAATGAAAATTTTTTTAGTAGGTCATGAAAAAAACCTTAAAAATCAAAGTCGAAAAAAGTCAAAAAATGAAATTTCGCAGGCTCGAAAATTATTATTTTTGGGTATGCTTAGTGGAACCTTTTTTTCCTGAGCCCAAAACCTATCGAAAAATCGATGGCGCGATATGCGTTAATAAATCGACCCAATCTAATATACATATATATGAATGTACGTATGATGATACATATTATGTGCTTGTGAAATTGTCCTAAGTTTAGCTCATAAGCCAGTCATTTACCCAGTAACGCAGTCAGCAAACAGGCACAACAACAACACTTAAATGTATGTATGAAAACAATCAAAGTCTCTCTAAACAGTAACAAAAAGCAACCATCCACAGAGGACATCATAACACTACAAATACTCATACAAACATACATACGTGCATTGATACCTGTAGCCATACATACATATGTATATGTATACTATATACAGGGTTTAGCAAAAGTACCGAAACGGCTACATAGGGTAATAGCACTAGTTTCCGGACACTATGCCAATATTTTGGGATTAATAAGCGAATAACTAACAAATAGTCTCAAATAACAACACAAATGGAAATGTACATGTTTTCTGAGTGTACGTGAAAAGATTAAATTCAATCAAAAGCATGGTTTAAAAGTGACACGTAATTTTAGTGTTAGAAGTGTGAGCATGCGTCAAAATTGCAGGTTTTGTAAAAAAAAATTGTGGGAGCATTTTAGAAAAGTAAGGACCTAAACAAGTATTTATTAACATATTACAATAAAATTTAATAATATTTGTTTAAAATATAATAAACTTTCATTTATAAATAAAAAAGAAATTTACTTAAATTTTCAGCCTAAATTATTACTGTTCGGATACCAGAACCAAAATTTGAGACAATTTTCAGTTTCCGGACGGGCTCTCCGAATACTGAAAAGAAGGCGAAAATTACGAATTACCATTTTAATGCTCCTAAATGATAGTTTATTATATTATACTTGCATTACAAAAAGAAAAACATATTTTTCTCCTATATTTTCAGTCCGGATAGTGAGAAAATATGTTTCAATGTCCGGACAGTTAACATTTTGTACAAACTTGATTGTTTTTATCGATATTATTATTTAAAGAATAAATGCAGACTTTTATCTCAGCCCTTCGAGGTTATAAGGTCAATCAAAACAAGCGGCAGCTTAGGAACTTCTAATAGTCGAAGCCTTAATCTGTCGAGCGACAGGATCACAAAATATGTTCAAGCATTTCTCGTACAAACTATAACATAATACTGGCGTCTTCCCGTTTCACGGACCAGAGCAATGTTGTTAACCTATACGACTTGCACATGGCTTCGGAGACGACTTTGCCATCCCATGTTACTTCTGAGCCGTTTTTGATTAGTAGATCGTTTACAGCCCTTGACTGCTTTTCAATACTCTCAATCTGATGGAGAGTTCTATGGTATACTTTTCGAGAGACTTTCCCTTCTAGGTGAAGATATCATCCCTTTCGCTTCCATCTATGCCCATATGACCCATGACTAAGTATAGATGTACGTTCCCTCCTTGTAAATTTTTCCTAGCGCCTGTTGCACTTCAAGACACTTTTAGTTGTTGTAATTTACCTCCTTGTAGGATTTGTTTAACTTGGGATAAGCACAGTATAAAGCAGATTTGGAGCAATCGTACCAACCGAACCTTACGCCAACCTTTCACATCTATCACATCTATTGTAGCTTCAACACCCATTTCGAAGTGCGGGCGGGACCATACAGTCTGTCGGCCCCGGTTTTGATGGCGCTGGTGCAGGCTACTGCCAGGAGGCGTTGGGCCTAGTTTCAGTTGTCAACAATATGCTTTTGCCCACTAAGTCTACGGGTGCGATGTACAGAATGGCATTTAATAATTCTGTCGGGGTGGCATTCAAGCCTCCCATTATACTAATTATTGATTATGTGCATACTTTCTCCAGTTTGTTAACAAAAGTTCTTTTTTTGTGTGGCTGGCAACCAAACGAGGACTCCATAATGACTATTAGCTTCACAATCGCGGTGAATACCCAGTTAGAAAAAGGGTGAGAAGCCTCACGTGCACCCCGCCATTTTTTGATAAAGTGCCGTTGAGGATACTTTCAATTTCTCTTATAAATTTGGTTTCCACGACTGCTTGCTGTCCAAAACTATTCGAAGATTTCTTCTTTTGTTGCTCCTGCAGGGTAAGCCCTCCTAGTTTAGCCCTAGTCCAATTCGGGATCTTATAGCTCCTAGAAACTAAGGCTATGCAAATCCGCATTTTGCGATCAACCCAACGTCGGATGCCCAATCATGGACCTCTAAAATCTAAAAAAAAACCTACCAATTATGACAAATAAAACATCAACTGCCTACACCGTAAGTTTGGCTGATCCCTCGAGCCACAGATCGAACAGTTGGTTTATGACCAGTGTCCAATTCAGTGAGATGCCCATCCAGAGAGATATGAATATGATTAAGACGTATTTTTTGTATTCAAAGACCTTCTTTATGGTTCAGAAATACTTTACAAAAATATAGTGTATATACAAATTTCATACAAATTTCGGGTGTCAGGAAACTAAAACCAAAGTGTCCGGAAACTAAATTTTCTGTCCGGAAACTAGAGCAAATCGAACTTTTTTTGAGTTTTTACTTTAAAAACATTAACAACTTCATATTTTTAAATTATACAGACGTCATATTATTGAGCAATATTTATGCTATTATAAACAGTATATCTTTTCGCGGTAGAGTTTGAAGGGGAAAATGAGTCGAAGTCAAAGTTGAGGAAAACGTTAAGTGTCCGGAAACTGGTGCGTTTACCCTATCAGATGAAATGTTCTAGGATTACAGATTAGCTTTTTAAATAACGCTTACCTAAGAAAGAAACGGCACCCTTAAGCGCTAAGCAGATGCAGTACGTCATCGTCGACGTAAAAATTTAGATAAAAATCCACTTTGCACATTCACACAAACACTCGCATTCTACTCAGGTGTCCGTTTTTTCAGAGTATTGCCGATTTGTATCTGCTTCGCGCAATACTGTTTGTTAGATATGCAAATTTTTGAATTTTAACAATCCCAATTTTAAAATGGATCATCTTGGTAAAATTGACATGAAAAGATGGCAGTTTTGTAATAATTTTACAAAATCCGCGTTAACTAAATATTTGTTATGTACGATGTTACATCTAAAACAAGTAAAGAGGATGTGCCGAAGACTTTATACCTTTCATGAATACGAAACGCCATTTTCACTTTCCTTACACTGACATCCTGAATTGACAGATTCAAGGCAAATGCCCCATATTTCGTGGTGCTACGAGCTTTTCTTGCAATTTGTGATGTGCTGCTTGGAATTTTTTCTTAAAAATTGGCGGGACCTAAAGTTTTTTGCCGACTCCGAACGGGATCTACAAAGCAGATGAATTTTGCAAGGATTCTCGTCCATGGCAAAAATACATTCGCAGAGTATGCAAAATCACTGCCGAGGGGCGACCCCGTTTAAAAAACACTTTTTTAAACCAATTTTGATGTTACCTCTCCCGGTACTCGAACCTTGGTAGCCCAGCAACACTACCACCACACCACGACTGCCGCCATCCATTTAATTGATCAATTAAGATTAGTTTTCCTTTTTATACCTAGTAGTGCTATGCTTCTTCTTCTTTAAATGGTCATCTAACCGCCTGGGCGATTTTGACCGTCCAACATAGCTCGCCAGTCGTTTCTTCGTTGCGCACCCTGGCGCCAATTGGAAACACCGCGGGATCGCAAATCGGTCTCTACTTGGTCCTTCCATCGGAGTGGTGGTCTCCCTCTTCCTCTGCTTCCACCGGCGGGTGCCGATAAGAATACCTTCTGGGCTGGAGCATCTTCGCTCATTCGCACTACGTGGCCTAGCCAGCGAAGCCGCTGTGTTTTAATTCGCTGAACTATGTCGGCGTCTGCGTAAAGTTCATACAGCTCATCATTTAATCTTCTTTGGTACTCGCCGTCGCCAACGCGTAGAGGTCCACAAATCTTTCGAAGAACCTTTTTCTCGAATACTCCCAGAGCCGCCTCATCAGATGTTGTTAGTGTCCACGCTTCTGCACCATATAGCAGGACGGGTGCGATGAGTGACTTGTAGAGTGTTATTTTCGTTCGTCGAGAGAGGACTTTACTTTTCAATTGCCTACTCAGTCCGAAGTAGCATTTGTTTGCAAGAGTAATTCTTCGTCGGATTTCTAGGCTAACATTATTGTTGGTGTTAATGCTGGTTCCCAGGTAAACGAAGTCCTTTACTATTTCGAAATTATTGCTGCCAACAGTGGCTTGGTTGCCAAGGCGCGAATGCGATGACTCTTTGCATGATGACAGAAGGTACTTCGTTTTGCCCTCGTTCACCACCAATCCCATTTTCTCCGCTTCTTTTTCTAATTTGGAGTAAGCAAAAGTTACGGCGCGGTTGTTAAGGCCAATGATATCAATATCGTCAGCATATGCCAACAGTTGCACGCTTTTATAAAATATTGTTCCAGCGCGGTTAAGTTCTGCAGCTTGTACAAGGTGGCGCAAAAGTAAACTTCCGATGTTCAGCATATCGGTTGTGGCACGTGCAGTGTGTGCTGTTGGAACCACATGTTTTCCAATCCCAATTCATCAAGTTGCGGCAAAAAGAACTCGTTGATCATTGCTCTGTAGCGCTCACCATTCACAGTAGCCGTTTGGCCCCGACCGATTATTGGTCAAATAAATAGTCAGCAATATTCCGCGTTCTGGAGCAGTGTAGCGTAACATTGTTTATTAACGTCTATTTCGCATGTGTTTACTACACAAATGTCAAAACAGAACTGACTTTAGGGGCCAATCGCAAAATTTATAGCATTTTCTGATAGGAGGATTACTTTTGCGCAGTAACCGTTTTTCACCGACCGATTATTGGTCAAATAAATAGTCAGCAATATTCCGCGTTCTGGAGCAGTGTAGCGTAACATTGTTTATTAACGTCTATTTCGCATATGTTTACTACACAAGTTTCAAAACAGAACTGACCTTAGGGGCCAATCGCAAAATTTATAGCATTTTCTGATAGGAGGATTACTTTTGCGCCACCTTGTATTATTTTCTCCAGCATTAAATTAAAGAAATCGCACGATAGGGGGTCACCCTGTCTGAAACCTCGTTTAGTTTCGAACGGCTCGGAGAGGTACTTCCCAATTCTGACCGAGCTGGCGGTGTTGCTCAAGGTCATTTTGCATAGCCGTATAAGTTTTGCGGGGAAACCAAATTCAGACATAGCGGTATATAGGCAGCTCCTTTTCGTGCTATCGAAAGCGGCTTTAAAATCAACAAAGAGATGATGGTTGTCGATTCTCTTTTCACGGGTTTTTTCGAAGATTTGGCGTATTGTAAAAATCTGGTTGATGGTAGATTTACCAGGTCTGAAGCCACACTGATAAGGTCCAATCAGTCTGTTCACATCAGGCTTCAGTCTTTCGCACAATACGCTTGATAGGACCTTATATGCGATATTCAAAAGGCTGATCCCGCGATAGTTGGCGCAGTTTGCAGGATCGCCCTTCTTGTGGATTAGGCAGAGAACACTTAGATTCCAATCTTCAGGCATGCATTCATCCGACCATATTCTGCACAGAAGCTGATGCATGCGCCTTACCAGCTCCTCGCCTCCGTGTTTGAATAGCTCAGCAGGCAAACCATCAGCGACAGCTGCTTTATTGTTTTTCAATCGGGGATATTCCTATTCGCACCTCATTATAGTCGGGTTGTGGAACGTCAATTCCATCATCTTCGATTGTGGGCTAGGGTTCGGCATCTTCTCTGGTTTCTTGCTCAGTTTCTTCATTTAAAAGGGCAGAGAAGTGATCCCTCCATACTCTGAGTGCTCTCTGAACATCGGCCACCAGGTCGCCGTTCTCATTCTTACAGGAGTTTGCCCCGGGTTTAAAACCTTCTGTCATTCGCCGAATTTTTTGATAGAATTTTCGGGCATTATTCCCGTTGGCCAGCATCTCAAGCTCCTTTATTTCACGCTTTTCTGCCTCTCTTTTTTTCGGCCGGAAAAGCCGCCTCGTTCCCATTTTCAACTCGCGGTAGTGTTCACACACACTCCTCGTTGCAGTCGATCTCAGCGTTGCCTTGTAGGCTTCGTCCTTTCTTTTCGTTGCAGCGCGGCACTCTTCATCATCATACCAGTTGTTTCTTCGCGTTCGCCGGAATCCAATTACTTCTGCGGCTGCGGTACGGAGTGCTCCTGAGATATGATCCCACTGCTCATGCATTCCACTAGGTTGAATTGTGCTCTCGGAGAGCAGGTGTGAGAGGCGACCTGCGAAATAATTGGCGGTCCGTTGCGATTGCAGCTTTTGGACGTCCAGCTTTCCCTGCGTTTTTTGTTGCGCCTGTTTTGTCGTACAGAGGCGGGTACGAATCTTGGCTGCTACTAGGTAGTGATCAGAGTCGATGTTAGGTCCCCGTATTGTGCGAACATTTAAAACGCTGGAAGCATGCCGTCCGTCTATGACAACGTGGTCGATCTGGTTGCGTGTCTTTCGATCGGGGGACAGCCATGTAGCCTGATGGGTCTTCTTGTGCATAAACCTAGTGCTGGATATGACCATGTTCGGCGAAGTCGATCAGCCTGAATCCATTTGGCGAAGTCTGATAGTGGAGACTGAACTTCCCGACAGTGGGGCCGAATTCACCCTCCTTACCCACCCTGGCGTTAAAGTCGCCAAGCACGACTTTTCCACGTCGTCCTTCTCTTCCATCGGTGCATGAGCGCAGATAAACGATATGGTGAAAAATCGTACTTTTATGCGGATTGCGGCGAGACGCTCGTTCACGGGAGTCAACGACAGTACTCGGTGACGGAGTCTCTCTCCCACCATAAATCCCACGCCGAATCTGCGCTTGTCTTCATGCCCACTCCAGTAGATGTTGTAAGGTGTTTTGGTCGTGTTTCCTCGCCCCGTCCATCACATCTCTTGTATGGCGGTGATGTCAGCTTTTGCGTTCCTCAGGACCTCAACCAGCCGGGCAGCGGCACCTTCCCTATTAAGGAACCGAACATTCCAGGTACATGCCCTTATCTCATAATCCTTATTTCGTTTGCGGGTGTTGTCATCTAAAAAAGGGGTTCTCATATCCGAGGCTTTGTTGTTGAATTTCATTGGAACGTTGTTTTATGTGGTGGGTCTCAAACCCAACGCACAACCCGTTTAACGGGAGGTTGAATTCTATTTCACGTTTGTATAGCGAGCCGCTTGATCCAAGACAGACGCCCGCTTGCAGCCGCACCACATGGTGATCAGACGCTGCTGTTTGAACCCCCAGCAAGCCCTTAAACCGATTATGTCGGAGTGGCCTTACCAGGTTGTCGCCTTCTCACGTTTAGCTCACCACCAAACGGGTGTTCGGTGGTTACCCAGAGGATACTTGGGCGCAAAGCCTGGAAGTAGTGAGCTGCTTGAACCGCATGCAAAAGAATCGCTCTGGCCATTCCCAGGTGAATGGCGATCAGAAACTTTCCCCACTTGCGTGGACTTCTGCACACGGCCATATCCTCCTCGTAGTGCTACGCATACAAGGTATATTAACTTTAGTCTCCCAACGGCAGTACGTAACGGCATAAACGGATAGAGATAGATATCGACTTATATATATCAAAATGTTCAGGACAAAAAGAGAAATTGATTAACTCCGTCCGTCCGTCCGTCTGTGAACACGATAACTTGAGTAAATTTTGAGATATCTTAATGAAATTTGGTACGCAGGGTCCTTGGCACTCATCTCCGAGCGCTATATAAAATGGGCGAAATCGGATGATAGCCACGCCCACTTTTTATGTATAGAATATCTTCGAAAACACAAAAAAAGTGAATACTGAGTACATAATACACCTATAAGGATACAATTTAGTGACTTTTTAAAATGGGTGTGGCACCGCCCACTTTTGATTAAGTCAAATTTATTTATTTATTTATTTATTTAAGTCTACAGTACAGAATACCATACAGACTAGAGCAATTTTACAAAGGACCCCCAAGGAGTTAGTATAAATAAAAAGTGATAAATAAACATAAGTTTCTTACTTACAAATAGAATTAAGAATTTTCACAAAATTCGATTTAGATAACGCAAAATCAAGCTGATTTGAAGATAAAAACAAAGCATTAAATTCTCGCAGTGCACGAGCAATAGGTGCATTACTAGCATAATTTGTTCGGAAGTTGTTTCCATAAAAAGGGTAGTAACTCCGGAGGCTTCTTTGCGGAATATTAAAACTAATCCGCTGTAGTAAGATTAGGCAGTCAATGTTGCCATTTATAATATTGAATAACTACAAAGGAAAGGGAAAGAACTTTTCTGCGTTTATCCAATGAATCCAAATGAATTAGCAAACGTCGAGATCCATAGGACGGAGCCGGATCTTCAAACGGTAGTGAACGTAGCGCATGTTTTAGAAAAACTTTCTGAACTCGTTCAATCCTACTAATCGAGAATTGATCGTACATCCTCCAGATGAAAACAGCGTACTCCAAGTGCGATCGTACAAGAGAGCTAAAAAGCTGTTTGAAAGTATACGGGTCAGAAAACTCAGACGAGTTTCGGCGAATAAAGCCAAGAACTGAATATGCTTTTGAGAGTATGAAGTTTATGTAACTATTGAACGTCAACTTAACGTCAAACACTACTCCCAGATTCTTAAACTCTGATACAAATTGAAGTACGTCATTTAGAAATGATATTAATCATAAATCAAATACCGTTCAAGATATCGAAACAAAACTCAGAATGCAGGTTTCTAGGTATGCAAGGAATGTTCCAGGAAAAAATGGGCGGGATCGGTTAAGGTCTACCCCCACTTTTATATGAAAGATTTTGAAGAGGAACGTAGATATTTTTTTATTTTGTTTTGTTGTTTTTCCGACAGGGTGAATGATTGATGTATATTGGAACGATTTTTCGTCATCCCTTGTCAAATTTGGTTTTGAGACAAACCGGTTTCGGCGTTGTGCCATCATCAGTGTCGATTTTCGTTCTGATCTGTTGTGGTCGTTTGTCTTGTATTTATAGTAGGTGGCAGGTAACGTCAGCATGGGTGTCTGTTTGTGTACGTGTGTGCATGTGTTGTGTGTGTACATTCAAATACGTAGATATATTAAATAGGCAATAACTTTGCGTAAAATAGCTTTACATCATTTATATTTCACTTTTAAGGTTTCCGTAAACAAAGAAATCCAAAAACTTAAAATTTTCGAAAATGGGCGAAGCCCCGCCCCTTTTATAGTGGACTATTCCACAAAACTTTTTTGCCATAACTCCGCCAAAAATTTATTTGTCGAAACAAAATTTGGTGATATTGTTATATATATAAAGGTAACTGTTTGCTGTAAAATTGGGCGAAATCGGTTAATGTCCACGCCCAGTTTTTTAACATAGTTCTGAAAGTTTTATTTGTAAAATTTAAAAAGCCATATTTCTACAACTAAGCAAGTTATATCAATCAGATTTTGCACACATAATAAGCTTTTTAAGAAAAACTCGGCCGCAAAAAAGGTTGGCAATTTTGAAGAAGTAGGCGTGGCGCCGCCCACTTTTCAGCATAAAATTTCTGCTATTTTCAAAGGCAATCGCTTATACTTCAATTTTGATATTTCAATGAAAATTGGTCAACTGCTTCTCAGTAGTATGTATTATGCTCCTGCCAAAAATTAGCCAAATCGGAAAACACGTTGTTAATAGACCACTGCAATAGCGAAGTTATATATCTTTTTTGATTTTCATACCTTTTATAAACATTAAATGTATGTAAGTATGAGAAGAAGAAGAGAAAAGTTCACTAAAATTATCAGCACGATGAGCGGAGTTGATTTAGCCATGTCCGTCTCTCCGTCCGTCTGTCTGTCTGTCACTTCGTCTTTTAACGTAAACTAGTTTCTCAGTTTTATAAAAGAATGCTGAAATTCGTTGTTTGCTTTCGCCATTTTATAGTATACTAGCAAACCCGGTAGACGTTGTTTTGACGTTTTGATACATAGAACACATCTATATATAAAATGTCATTAACTTGAACCAAATAAACTCCTAACTATATCGAACTGCAGCTTTATGTAACTTGGGGGCTTTTCCAAAAGCTATATATAGACTGTGTCGTGCCCAGCGAACTCCTGAACCTATCGTGAAAGTTCAAGAGCAAAACAAAACACAAAATATGTGGGCGTGGCACCGCCCACTTTTGAAAAATTATGTAGATATTGACTGAGTGACACATATATCTAAATTTCATTAATTTAGACCAAAAAAGTTCGGAGCTCTGACGAATTGAAACTTTACATAGCCTGGGGGTGTGGCTCAGCCTACTTTTCCAAAACTATATATTGTCTATGCTGTACCCAGTTAACCCAAGTATATATTGTGAAAATTTCATAAAGATCGGTTGAGTTCTTGGGCGCCTATGAAAGACACCCTTTTTTATATCTATTTTTGTTACGGACACAAGGTGTATTACTTCATTCGGCATAAACGATTGGAGATATACATTTATTAATGTATATCAAAACCTTCAGGATGAAAAGTAAAATATCCGTGCAAGTAGTTAATACCCCACTGCAAAAGCAAAGTTGTATATCTTTTTTGATATTCATTCCTTTCATGAACATGAAATGTTTGTACGTATATTGAAATGATCAGGAGGATGAGCTGTGTCGATGTAGCCATGTCCGTCTCTCTATACGTCTATCTGTCTGTCCGTCTGTCTATTTGAACGCAAATACGAACTGAAAGTAGTAAAATAGACCTGCGTAAATTGGGATGACATAATAGATCACTACTAGGTATATAATGTTCGGTTCCACCCGAACTTAGACTTCCTTACTTGTTTTTTTTTAACATAACTATCTAACGTTTTAATTTATATAAATTAAAATGTGTGAATACCTCAAATGTCCCTTATTTCGTGGTATTTAATTAAATCCAAGTTTTATTGCTACACAAAAGGTAGTTATTGTAATTAAACTGAAATTTCTAATGAAACACAAATTCATTCACTGAAATTTATATTCATAAATTTTAAAATTTATTTTATTTATGAACAGAACTTTAATTCAATGCCTACAAAGATTTTCTTATACTTCTTTGAACCTTTTTAATTCAATCAGGATATTTTCAGGACAAAGAAATTAACAGCAAATTATCCACCTGGTCCCGACTCGCTTCGTTAGGGGTGCTTCGCTAACTTGATGTTCATAACTTTATATAACCTAGGGGCATTTAGAAAAACAATATATGGCCTGTGCCGTTTCCTAGAAATCGATGATATATTTTAGACATGTATGAAGAATAAACAACACACAAAAATGTGTGGGCCTGGCACCGCCCACTTTTTCAAAATTATGTAAATCTGGACTAAACCATACATATATCCAAATATCATGAATTTAGATCAAATAGGTTCAGAGTTATGGCGAATTGAAATTTCATATAGCCTGGTGGCGTGGGACCGTCCACTTTCCAAAGTTATATATAGCCTATGTTGTACCAGTGAACCCAAGAATATAATGTGAAAATTTCATAAAGGTCGGTTGAGTACTTTATACGCCTATAAAAGACACAGACACAAATTCATACATTCATTTCTATTAATCAGATTATCAATTTGCATCCGAAACAATGGTAAAGAAGTGTTATGCTTGACCAATATCTTTAAATTTAATGGGAAACTATCGAAAAAACAAAAGTTCTATAATACCAATATTTCATTATAAATTTGTGCAACAAATGTTTGCAGATTACCAAAATGTCATCATTTTGAAAAAAAAACTTATGATAAAGTTTTTACAGGCTTAAGTATATGCACTTCACCAGTGGCGTAGCCAGGGTGGAGGGGGGATTGGGGGATAGACCCCCCTTCGTCAATGAACTACTATTTTTTTACTTTCGATTGAATAAAACAATACCATTTTATGCTTCTGATTTATAACTTTCTTATCTTAAACTAATGGCAAAGTGCATTTTTATGAATATATGAAATTATCGGTTCGTGGATTATGCGTTTGAATATTAAGCCTATATATGTATACTAGTTTTTTCAGACCTTCTACAAATTTTTTTCTATACGACAAAACCGGTTTCGAGGTATGCGTACACATTGGCTCTGGTAGTAATAAAATAATAGATCAAAATAATACCGTAAAACTGCTGAAACTCTACTCCCTTATTTCTCACGTCCTTAAAAATCCGAATTCAGGCGGTCCAAAAATACTAGAGTAGGCAGGCTCATTAATTTAATCAGAGCGACGAGAATTTTTTACACGTTATCTAATAAAAAACATTCAAGAACAAATTTCAAACTTTGTTCAAAACCTAGGAAAATTTAACCAAGTTCCATCAAAATTCCACACTTTTTAATCCGAGTTTTTATAAAAAATTTGGATATGCAGTTTTAGGACCTATTAAATTTTAGTATTTCTAATAAAGTGCCGGGGTGTGATAAATTTATCGTGTAAGTTTTGTTATGCGAAGGGCTCAAAATTTAAAAAATTTCAACATTTTCTCTATTGCTTAGTGTTATAAAATTCTTAGGTCAAGATTAAAAACTATTTTGGTTTTTACATAATAAACGCAGTCTAACACAAAACTAAAAATCCTTCACTCAAAAACGGTGCGTTCTGCCTTTGTGTAATAAACTTCAACAAATATAGATAGACTTAGCGCTTGAAGTGGATTTCGCAAAAACCGTAGTACGGGAATTACGACGTATTTGTTCCGACGAACATGATTTTGAAAAATTGTTGAGAACTTGTGACATGAATATTGAAATCAAATAGAACCGATTCGAATCTAGTCTGCAAGCCTGTAACCTAGATGTTTATTTCAAGATTTCTGTTTCTATCCATTCATGTATTGATCATCTAATAATGGAAATAGATAGTCGATTTACTCAACATAAAACTATCATTAGAGATTTCGGTTCGGTTTTTCAACAAACCACAGAGAAGAAAATGACAAACAATTTTTTAAGCTTGCTAAATTTTTTGAACCACTTTTTCAAAGCCAAAATATAGTGACCAAAACCAGTTTATGGAGAAGGTTCTTAAAGTGACATAATCTTCCGCCAAAAACTGCATTTTACGCACTTCCGAGCTGCGACAAAACGTCATTTCATAACTTATACAAATTGCTACACATTTTTGCAACTCTCCCCGTTTCCACTTCTACAGTAGAACTCTCCTCTTTAACCCTTCTTCTTCTTTAAATTCCGCTTAATCGTCTAAGCGATTTTTGCCCTTTACCATAGCTCGCCACTCGTTACGTCTTTCTGCCAATTGGTGCTAATTGGAAACACCACGGGATTACAAACCGGTCTCCACTTCGTCCTTCCATTGGAGTGGTGGTTTCCCTCTTCCTCTGCTACCACCAATGGGTGCCGATACTAATACCTTCTGGGTCGGAACATCTTCATTCATTCGCACAACATGGCCTAGCCAATTAAAACGCTGGGTTTTAATTCTTTGGTCGGTGTCTGCATATAGCTCATATAGCTCATTATTAAGTCTTCTTCGGTACTCGACGTTGCCAACGCGTAAGGGTCCGTAAATATTTCTCTCGAATACTCCCAGAGCCGCCTCATCAGATGTTGTCAGTGGCCAAGCTTCTACACCTAAACCAGGATGGGTACGATATGTGAGTTATAGAGTGTTATTTTCGTTCTTTGAGAGAGGACTTTGTTTCTCAATTGCCAACTCAGTCAGAAGTAGCACTTGTTTGCGTGAGAGATTCTTCGTTGGATTTCTAGGCCGACATTATTGTTGGTGTTAATGCTGGTTCCGAGGTTAAAAACTCTAATACTTTCTCGGGGATTCCTGTATTCTCCTCAATACAAGGTTATGAAGGCAATTTCTTTTATATGAAAGAAAACACTTTAGCTCTTCGGAAAAAAAATAGCAAAAATCAGCAAAATGTGTCACGACCTAAAGATTGACACATTACCGGATTAAAATTTAATGAACTACAGAACTGCATACTCCACAAAATTAAAAAAATTGCTATGAATTTTCGCGAATTTTGGGAACCTTTTGAAAACTTATAGTGTGTCTCAAATTTCAGGTTTCGATAAAAAAAATGCATCCTCCCCTTCCCCAAGTCCTGGCTACGCCACTGCACTGAACTCTTAAGCACTTTACTTAAGACTATTACGTGAGGCTCATTCTCCGACCTGCCAATTCCTTGTTTCAACATCATATTACATCATAATAATCGAAAACATCACATCCCAAAACTGAATAAATATCATTTATTTCAACTTCCTCCAGCCATATTTATAAAGCTTACATATAGACGACCGTGTATGTTGATATATGAATGTATATGTATTTTTCTAGGCGCCCTTTTTTAAAATGGGTATAAGTGTATTTGAAAAAAATTTGTTTGTGGAAATTTTAGTCCATCTAGCTATTTCAATTACTAATATTTGAGGTACCAAATTAACATAATGATTGAGCTTATATCAATTAAAAAAAGCTTAATATATGTATGTTTGTATGAATGCATATTATATTCCATCATGGTTGTGGCGCTTCGTTAGGATACCCATATCTATCATTAATAACTGAATATCTACATAGGGTAACTGCACTAGCTTCCGGACAGCACTAATGTCCGGACACTATGTCAATATTTTGGGATTAATAGGCGAATAACTAGCAAATTTTCTCAAATAACAACACAAATGGAAATGTACATGTTTTCTGAGTGTACGTGAAAAGATTAAATTCAATCAAAAGCATGGTTTAAAAGTGACACGTAATTTTAGTGTTAGAAGTGTGAGCATGCGTCAAACCTGAAGGTTTTTGTAAAAAATAGGTAGTGGGAGCATTTTAGAAAAGTTAATAATATTTGTTTAAAATATACCAAACTTTCATTTTATAAATAAAGAAATATATTTGCTTTACTTTTCGGCCTAAATTACCACTGTCCGGATACCAGAACCAAAATTTGAGATGATTTTCTGTTTCCGGACGGGCTCTCCGAATACTGAAAAGGAGACGAAAATTACGAATTACCATTTTAATGCTCCTAAATGATAGTTTATTATATTATATATGAATTACAAAAAGAGAAAAACATATTTTCTACTATATTTCAGTCTTCGGACACGTTCTTTCAAGTACAAATATTGCTGTCCGGATACTAAGAAAATAAATTTCCATGTCCGGACAATTAGTATTTCGTGCAAACTTTGTTGTTTTTATCAATATTACTATTTAAAGAATTAATGCAGACATCTAACCTCAGACAAGCGGCAGCTTAGTTAGGATAGCTGTGGAACTCCTAATAGTCGAAGCCTTAATCTGTCGAGCGACAGGATCACACAATATGTTCAAGCATTTCTCGTACAAACTATAAAAACATAATTTGCAGTCAACCCGTTTTACGGATACGAGCAAAGTTGTTAACCCATAAAACTTGCACACGGCCTAGGAGACTTTGCCATCCCATGTTACTTCTAAGCAATTTTTGCTTGGTAGATCGTTTACTACTCTTGACTGCTTTTCACTACTCTCAATCTGATGTGGAGTTCTATGGTATACTTTTCAAGCGACTTCCCCTTCTACTTAGGTCAACATATCGCTTTGGCTTCCATCTATGCCAATATGACCGATAACCCAGTATAGATGTACGAACCCGCCTTTTAAACTCTTCCTTGCACTTCAAAACACCTTTAGTGGTTGTAATTTGCCGCTTGTAGGATTTGTTTACCTTCGAATAAGCACAGTACAAAGCAGATTTGGAACAATCGGTGTAAATGTGTATGGTAACAACCGTACCTTTAAGCCACCCCTTCACATCTATTGTAGATCCAACACCCATTTCGAAGCAAAGGCGGGATAATACAGTCTGCCGGCCCCGTTTCGATGGCGGTGGTACAGGCTACGGCCACGACGCATTGGGCCTAGTTTGAGTTGTTAACACAATGCTTTACCAATGACATTTAATAATTCCATCGGGGCGGGTTTTAAACCTTATACTAAGTAATTATTGCATATATGCAAACTCTCTCAAGTTTGTTAACAAATGTTCTTTTTTGAGTGGATGGCCACCTTACGAGGACTTCATAATGTCTATTAGCTCCAAAATCGCCGTGAATACCCATTTATAAAGAGGGTGAGAAGCCTCACGTGCACCCCACCATTTTTTGATAAAGTGCCGTTGAGGATACTTTCAATTTCTCTTATAAATTTGGTTTCCACGACTGCTTGCTGTCCAAAACTATTCCAAGATTTCTTCTTTTGTTGCTCCTGCAGGGTAAGCCCTCCTAGTTTAGCCCTAGTCCAATTCGGGATCTTATAGCTCCTAGAAACTAAGACTATGTAAATCCGCATTTTGCGATCAACCCAACGTCGGATGGCCAATCATGGACCTCTAAAATCTAAAAAAAACTTACCAATTATGACAAATAAAACATCAACTGCCTACACCGTAAGTTTGGCCCTCGAGCCACAGATCGAACAGTTGGTTTATGACCAGTGTCCAATTCAGTGAGATTCCCATCCAGAGAGATATGAATATGATTAAGACGTATTTTTTGTATTCAAAGACCTTCTTTATGGTTCAGAAATACTTTACAAAAATATAGTGTATATACAAATTTCATACAAATTTCGGGTGTCCGGAAACTAAAACCAAAGCGTCCAAAAACTAAATTTTACTGTCCGGAAACTAGAGCAAATCGAACTTTTTTGAATTTTTAATTTAATAATATTAACAACATTATATTTTTATACCTAGTAGTGCTACGCACACAAGTCGAAACGAAATTTGGTGATAATGTTCAATATATAAAGGTAGCTGTTTGTTGGAAAAATGGACGAAAGCGGTTCATGTCCACGCCCAGTTTTTTAACATAGTTCTGAAAATTTTTTTTGGGAAAATTTAAAAAGCGATATTTCTACAACCAAGCAAGTTATATCAATCAGATTTTGCACACATTATAAGCTTTTTAAGAAAAACTCGACCGCAAAAAAATTTTGTAAATTTTGAAGAAGTAGGCGTGGCGCCGCCCACTATTCAGCATAAAATTTCTGCTATTTTCAAAGGCAATCGCTTATAATTCAATCTTGATATTTCAATGATAATAGGTCAGATGCTTCTCAGTAGTACGTATTATGCTCCTGCCAAAAATTAGCCAAATCGGAAAACACACAAGCAAAATATTCGGAATGTTATACCTTTTTTGATTTTCATAACTTTCATAAACATTAAATGTATGTAAGTATGAGAAGAAGAAAAGAAAAGTTCGTTAAAATTATCAGCACGATGAGCGGGGGTCGATTTAGCCATGTCCCTCTCTCTGTCCGTCTGTCTCTCTGTCCGTCTGTCTATTTGAACGCAAACTAGTCGCTCAGTTTTACAAAAGATTGCTGAAATTCGTTGTTTGCTTTCGCCATTTTATAATATACTAGCAAACCCGGTAGACGTTGTTTTGACGTCATTAACTTGAACCAAATAAACTCCTAACTATACCGAAATGCAGCTTTATATAACCTGGGGGCTTTTCCAAAAGCTATATACAGACTGCGTCGTGCCCAGCGAACTCCTGAACCTATCGTGAAATTTCAAGAGCAAAAACAAAACACAAAATATGTGGGCGTGGTACCGCCCTCTTTTCCAAAATTATGTAGATATTGACTAAGTCATCATCAGCGGGCTTTATAATACGAACTGAGAGTATTAAAATAGACCTGCGTAAATTGGGATGACAGGTATATAATGTTCGGTTCCACCCGACCTTAGACTTCCTTACTTGTTAAATTATACAGACGTCATATTATTGCTAATATAAACAGTATAACTTTTAGCGGAAGCGTCAAAGTTGAGCAAAACGTTAAGTGTCCGGAAACTAGTGCGTTTACCCTATATAAATATAATATTTCTTGAGAATGACCGAGTTGGTGGTTGATTTGTTGCTGCGTTTAAATTATTGTTGGTCCTGGATATTGTATTAGTTGCTTGATGGTATATTTGCTGTTGTTGGTTTTTATATACATATGTATGTATGTGCCTGTCGGCCTTCTTGTTATTTGGCCCTTTGATTATTGTTACGCTGCCGTCTACGTTAGCGTTTTCGGCATTTGACTGTTGTTGTTGCGGCTGGGAACTTTGTCGTATCTAAAAGATATACGCTCGTTCGCATTCGTCATATGCGATACATTTTTAGTATCATATTTAACCTTTGCTACATGAGCCGGCACGGGAGTTCAATTTTGACATGAACTTGTGTACATCGATGAATATTTATGTACGTATGTGAATTGGTTTGTTTGTCCTGCATGAGTCTCTGAATTTTTTTCAAGGCTTCTGAAACTCGCTCTTTTATGATTGAATTGGTATGCATGGATCTGTGTGTGCTTCAGTGGTGTCCCTGTGGGAAAATCTCCTACTAGTTCGAACCCCTACTAGTTCGCCTTCTATCTCTTTTACATGTAATCAACTGGCGAATTTAACATGGCGATGTTCTAGTCGGTGGAAATTTTCCCCCGCTACATTACCTTTTCGATCGTTCCAAACTAGTTAAAAATTCGACAGTTTATATGTAGTTCGTTTATTCCTACTATTGCTCTAGTTCTGAATCGTTTCCATATTCTACAGTTTGGATTTGGTTAGAAGGCACCGCCTTCCTTGGTAGAAATCAGAGAGTTTGCGAAATGACTGCCGACGATCGACCTCATTTTGAAAATCTTTTTCAATCCACTTTTAATATTAAATTTTCGCAGAACTCGAACCTTAGGCCTTCGGTGTGGTAATCCAGCAACACTACCGCCACACCATGCCGGTTAGTTCATGCACTACTAATAATTTGAGCCAAAATTTGAAATGATTCATTCATAATGTATATAAATATATACTTTTCTCAGACTACTGATGAGTACGCCGTAGCTCAGTGGGTGGTGACTATGATGCGGGATGCGCCGGTTCGAATCCTAACAACTGATACATTTTTTTTATTTATGATTTTAAATTCAAAGATTTCTTTAAAGAATATATAAGAACAACACATTTTTCCAAATGCCGTTTAATGATTACACAACGGGTTGCGAACTAGTGAGAATCTAGTATTATAGCACTAGTTCTTATAAGCCACTTTATCTCTAGTTCTGAACCAGAAATTGGTCTCACTAGTTACTGACTTCCCCACAGGGGTGCTTGTTTAGCATTAACTGCACTGTCGACGCACAACAAAAGTAGCGCCACTACATAGCGTTACGCGGTTTTGCAGTGACATCGAAGATATGTAAACGTTACGCCACAACTGCTCCATCCACCGTCCAGGCATCACCACCACCTATTTTACCAACTCAAGTTGACAAAGTTGATGGGTTTTCATGGCGTTATGGCGACTTTGTACATTTTTATTTGTTGTTGCTTGCGCATTCGCATTCGCCTTATACTCTACATTGTGCTATTGTAGATATATGCATACAAACTTACACATTTGTAAATTTGTGGCTGCAAAATTTATATCTACTCACTCCCCTCTCCCTGTCCATACATATATATGTATCATATGTGCGCATGAGACTGGGCGAAAAAACATTATTTTTTAACCTCCTGCTTACATTAGTACTACATATAGTGTATTGAAAATAAAAAATTCTGACAGCGTTTTTAAATTGGCAGTACCAAAATATTTTAAATGTGACTTGCATAGGCATCGTAGGCTATGGAAAAACGCAAATGCCAAATATCATTATGTTATTTTAAAAATAGCGTCATCAAAACAACATGCTAATAAGAGTCTGAGCAGAGGTAAATTGATGTTTATTTATCGAGGGACTTAATTAGTTTATCTTTATTTAGTTATTGTGACTAATATAAAAGTATTGTAAACTAATGTGTTAAACTTTTATTTTATTAAAATGTTAAAGCACAAGAGCACTTAACTAATGTTTAACAAATTATGCTTCGGGTGGAAACGAACATTAAATACCCAGCTGTGTGAAAGTGGTGGCAAATTGGTGCGGTGCCACGCCCACTTTCTAAAACTTTTCGAAAATCGTATAAGTAATTAGAAAATTGATATAACTGCCAAATTATATCATTTTACCTGTATCAGTGAATGAGATATGGCCAGTTCAGTATTTCTACCTTCTTTTCAGATGACTTTTATGGAAAAGTAGGCCTGGTCGAAAAGCAATTTCCCTCATTTTCTGTGGGTGTATGTACCACGGTCATAGTATTCCTCCTACTAAATTTCGTTATTCTAGCATAAACGGTTCTGTAGTTATTAACTGTCGAAGTTTGAAATTTTGTTCACTCGTATGTAGGCGGTGCCACGCCCGTTTTCCAAAAAATTTATAAAATCGTCAACAGAATGAACAATTCAATAAAGCTGTCAAATTTCATTATTTTAGCTGCTTTTTCTATTGACTTATCCCGTTTTATAGGTTTTTTGAAACTTTCGATATCGAAAAAGAGGCGTGGTTATGCTTCGCTTTCGCCCATTTTAAACTGCAACCTACCTTGGCCTACTTTCCGACCTGTGTGCGAAATTTCACTCAAATATCTCAATTTTTACTCACGTTATCTTGTCCACTCGATTCCTCTGTTCATTCTAAGAACTTTGCTATATGGAACTCTATATCTATCTCCACTATTTTTATACCGTTACAAACCACTGTTATATGGAGAAAACTATAATAAGCTGTGTACTAGTACAGCTGGGTATACAAATATTGACTTCCCATGCACTATGTAAATACATTAAGTTTATTTTTTATTATTTATGATAGGATTCACCTATCACTGAGGATGAGATCATAACGGCTTTGGATATTTCTTATTTAGATTTTTCTGGAGATCATTCACGTGACGACCCGGACTTTGTTCCCCAATAATTTAGTCAAAGAACCAGTGATCACTACGGATTTGATACCTGCAGTTTGGATGAGGAGGATGGAACGGTGTTCGGTGATTTGCCGTCAGCGCATTCAATAATGCGGGGACTAAGACGCATAGCATACCACCAACTGAAACCCATGATGAGATTGAGCCGCAACATAAAAGCGCAGGGTCTTAATAAACCCAGTGCCATCCAAAGAAACTCGTACTAAAAGTGACAAAAACACAAACAGAATGTTGTAAAAGCTTTGAAATTTGTATGTTGTATGTTATTTTTTTAATATATTATTGTTACTGAAGAAATGTAAAATGCTTGTTGAGTTACACTGAAAACAAATTATTTATGCCTTGTTAGTTTTAAAAAATAAAATAAAACTGTATATACTGAGCAAAGGACACACTAGGCGTGTTCCAATCAGGAGTGATCCAGATCCAGATAGAAATTTTGCATGTAAATGCAACAACAACGTCGTGATCTTGATATTTATGTGGATCAATTTCGGATCCGTATAGAAGTTCTGTTCGTTTAGTTTTTTGTAATAGATTTTTGGACAGCCAACTCTTATTTGCTTGGTAGCACAGACACACATATATACACAAACAACTCTCATACAACTGATCCGTATCGTTCCAGTGAGATCCTGATCGTGATACTGATCTTAATAGCTGTTTGAAACACAACTAATGTGTCGATTTCATTGCCATGTTCTTCATGTAGCACATAGCAAAATGCCCTCTTTCCAATTAAATAATTATATTTCCAAGATATTTTAGGATGGCAAAAAAACCTGTAAAATTTTCAGATCTTAATAATAATTTTTAGAGTTCTATCGTGGCTAGTTTAAATAGTTTAGGTTCTCATTTTTGCCTTTAAATTGCCAAGCTATGAAGTGCAAAAAAGAATTTGTGCCGCTCCGCATAGGATAAAGAAATTTACACTAACAACTTTACAATTGCCAACATATTTAAAAAATTTGAAGCACTTAGAAAAATGCATATTCAGAATTGATTGCTCAATACAAGTGTACCCGAACTAATTGAACGAAACAGGAAAAACATAAGGGCGCGTAATTTTGAAGAAGACGGTTAAGTATGGAACTGCATCCAGACCTTAAGAAACACAAATTTGCTTTAATTCGGTCTTAAAAGTCCGGAAAAATAATCAATAAACACACATAAAAACCTTGTTGCAATAACTGAGACATGGCCTGATGAAAATCGAAGGACAATATCAAGAGCAACCTATGACCAATTTTTGTATATATGTAAACATTTAATAAAATCTCTGATACCTCAATATCTGAAATTGATTGGCAAATGGTTCCCAGTCAGCAGAGAAACGGACCTTTTGCAGGCGGCACATTTCCATCTTTTTTCAGATCCAAAAAATGTCGGATTGCCGTCATGCTAGGCCGATTTGTTACCAGAAAGAAATATTTCACCGAAAAAATAAACTCTGGCAACCCATGTTCATACGATAAAAGAAAAGTAAAAAAATTACATAGAATTTGAAAAATAAAATGAATAAAAATATTACAAATTACCAAGAAAATTTAAAAAGAGAGCTCGCCGCTCCTTGATTGTGCGTAAGGAGATATGAAGTTTTGAGTTAACTTATCACTACTTCGTTTCTTTATGCAATTTGCAGGTTGATTTCAACTATAATAAAGACGATCTTCCACAGACCTTAACGACAAAACTTGTGAGCAGTTTCTTTGAGCACGCCGCAGCTGCGCTTATCTTTTATCACATAGTAAAACCAAATAGCGGGGCAGATGGACCTTCTTTGTGAAGAGCCCGGAACTTCAATGTACATGTCAATAATTCATAGGCCTTGGTAGTCATAAGTAGTTTGTAACTTTTAGTGTATTGAAATATTTTAGAGTTAGACAGAGTAAAATCTTTATGGATACAATAAATGCGTACATATGTATGTCCGTCAAGCCATAAAGCAAAATTTACTTGATTAGAACCCAAAAATTTAAAAAAAGAGCTAGTCCCAAATGTATGGCAAATGGTTGGTAAATAGATCCGAAAATATATGCTGAGCTGAGTCAGGTAATGAATCACAAACAAATTGAAAACATATAAAAAATATATCCGAAAAGTGTGGAAAATGTATATAAACGCATAGGAAAATATGTAAATTTTTTAAAAGATTTCTGAACTTTTACACACATACGTTACGGAAAATGGATAGGAAAAGTACTTTAAACGGAATATGAAAATGTATAAAAAGTATGGTTCTTGTCTGCATTTTTTTCCTTTTTCAGATACATTTATGGAAATTTTGCTGGCTGGGTTCTTGTAGCGACTTGAGGCATAACTTTGTTGGTAATTTTGTTTACCGACTACCAAAACTAAAAAAAATCCACAAATACCTATTCCGAAAACTATATACATAGCGATGGTATCAATATAAATTGTGTTATTCTCGAGCCTCTTCAGTTATAAAGTTTAAATTAGCAGGAAGAATTCCCCCGATAAGAAATTAATTAATAATTCTTAGATTGCGGCATCATGCACCCTTATGAACCGGTAACATAGCTTCACCTCAATAAAAAGTATTTAAATATAATTTAAGTTGATTATTTGCTGCCAAAGCGTTTTTTGCCTGGATCGTTAATTTTTCTCTAAAACAGTTCCAAAAATATGTTTTTCATTTCCTCAACTAAAAAAAGTCTCAGTGTACACACAATTTTTGTAAAAAATGTTGAGCAGCACTGATTAATATAATTTAAAAAAAATTGTTTATGCCACAGTCTAGTATTTCCATATGTATGTATCAGTGATGTAACGAATGCCACTTTTTAAATATCCACTAATGATATTCGCGAATGCGAATATTCAGTTTTGTTCAAATTTGTCGATAATTGTCTAGGAATATGGATTCTTTGCATTTTGTTAGCGAATTGACATGTTGCGAAGACTCCTGGGTAATGTTTGCTCCTACTAGCAGTGGATGAAGGTACTCCATATACTATGCTCCTGGGTACCCGTCTCGACATTGTTCATGGCGCCGTCTACGAAGTTTTCTATGATAAGTTTTTATATACATATATAAATAATCTAGTGTTCCGGGCCCTCCTGGCCAGAGTATATGTCTAAAAGAAGCGCTACTTACTCCGAATCCCAAAAACACAAACCAACACAGGGCGGTTTGCATTCAATATTAAAACAAACAAATTTAAATAATATAATATTGATCCATAAAATTCACAAATAATTGAAAATAAAGCAGTTCTAGTTCGCTAATTTTCAGAAGAATGGCACCAAAGTGGTATAGAAAAAGTTGTATCTTTACAGCGCTTTGTTGAAATTAGGGTTCGGTTTTTTATGAACAGTGTGTCTTGTGATTATGACTTCTTCTTCTTTAAATGGTCATCTAACCGCCTGGGCGATTTTGACCGTCCAACATAGCTCGCCAGTCGTTTCTTCGTTGCGCCAACTGGCGCCAATTGGAAACACCGCGGGATCGCAAATCGGTCTCCACTTGGTCCTTCCATCGGAGTGGTGGTCTCCCTCTTCCTCTGCTTCCACCGGCGGGTGCCGATAAGAATACCTTCTGGGCTGGAGCATCCTCGCTCATTCGCACTACGTGGCCTAGCCAGCGAAGCCGCTGTGTTTTAATTCGCTGAACTATGTCGGCGTCTGCGTAAAGTTCATACAGCTCATCATTAAATCTTCTTCGGTACTCGCCGTCGCCAACGCGTAGAGGTCCACAAATCTTTCGAAGAACCTTTCTCTCGAATACTCCCAGAGCCGCCTCATCAGATGTTGTTAGTGTCCACGCTTCTGCACCATATAGCAGGACGGGTGCGATGAGTGACTTGTAGAGTGTTATTTTCGTTCGTCGAGAGAGGACTTTACTTTTCAATTGCCTACTCAGTCCGAAGTAGCATTTGTTTGCAAGAGTGATTCTTCGTCGGATTTCTAGGCTAACATTATTGTTGGTATTAATGCTGGTTCCCAGGTAAACGAAGTCCTTTACTATTTCGAAATTATTGCTGCCAACAGTGGCTTGGTTGCCAAGGCGCGAATGCGCTGACTCTTTGCATGATGACAGAAGGTACTTCGTTTTGCCCTCGTTCACCACCAATCCCATTTTCTCCGCTTCTTTTTCTAATTTGGAGTAAGCAGAAGTTACGGCGCGGTTGTTAAGGCCAATGATATCAATATCGTCAGCATATGCCAACAGTTGGACGCTTTTATAAAATATTGTTCCAGCGCGGTTAAGTTCTGCAGCTTGTATTATTTTCCCCAGCATTAAATTAAAGAAATCGCACGATAGGGGGTCACCCTGTCTGAAACCTCGTTTAGTTTCGAACGGCTCGGAGAGGTACTTCCCAATTCTGACCGAGCTGGCGGTGTTGCTCAAGGTCATTTTGCATAGCCGTATAAGTTTTGCGGGGAAACCAAATTCAGACATAGCGGTATATAGGCAGCTCCTTTTCGTGCTATCGAAAGCGGCTTTAAAATCAACAAAGAGATGATGCGTGTCGATTCTTTTTTCACGGGTTTTTTCCAAGATTTGGCGTATTGTAAAAATCTGGTCGATGGTAGATTTACCAGGTCTGAAGCCACACTGATAAGGTCCAATCAGTCTGTTCACATCAGGTTTCAGTCTTTCGCACAATACGCTTGATAGGATTATGACTTCTCAGTCGCAGCTATTTTGATCCGAGACTGTGGCTGCACAGTGATAGACATAGAATTAGAGCATTAGCTGTGTTCGGTGAGGATACAATTTTTAAAAATGTTTACTGGAAAGTGTTCGGTAACACAAAGCATTTGCAGCGAGAGAGCGCATTTCGACATTTCATTGAGAGAGAGAGTTGCAAGTTTCTGCTGGGGGAATTTCACTCAGTAAAAATTGCAAGTGATAACAGCAGATCGTGACATGAGAAAGCAACACCAAAAATTTAAAAATGTTAGCTATTGACCAATCAAAATGGACACAGATGTTTTGCTGCAAGTTTTTACTGACTCCTGTTCGGTGTTTCGAGAGAGTTTTGCTTCATTCTCACTTTGCTGATGCGCCAGCAGATACAATACGGCTATACATTGAAAAAACTGACAGCTAAGTAGAATGTGTGTGTTTGTGTGCGTAACAACAGATTCTACGGATACGGCAAAGTAGATTTTGCTCTAAATTTTGACGTATGACGGATACGTCGACGGTGGAGTACTGTATCTGCTTGGCGTAGAACACTCCTTTGCAAGTTTTGTCCCCGAAAATAGCTTATGACTATTGTTATCTTTGTTTTGGTTATGCAACTTTATTTGCATTGTTCGAATATTGCCAAATTAAGAAATTTTTTATCAAATTATAACAATAGCAATGCAAAATAATTACCCACCTTTCCAAAAAACTACCAAAAATAACTATAAGTTTTAGTTTTCAAAGTAATTTCCTTTTACACACAAAAAGACAATATTAACATTTATTAAACCTGAGCTTTCGAAACTTAAATCAATCCCATGATAATTCATGTTGCAATAAACATTAAAAAACATTGTTTGTGTTATAAATTTAAATTCGCATCTGCAATACGTGATTGTGATTATTGCAACTGTGATTGAGAACGAGAGCAGATTCTGTCAAAGCCAGTGAGTCACGGGGTTTTCTTTAAAGCTGTTCTGCGATTTATTGTTATATTTCAGTGGCTGAAGTGAAAAAAAATTAACTATTATTTTCTAAGAGAGAAGTATTTTTGTTTAAGGGTATACAATTTTTTGTTTGTTTGTTTAGATTACATATATTTATAGTTTAGTGTTGAATAATATATTTTTAGTTTGATCATATATTATTAGTTGAACCACTTTTAGATGCATTAAAAAACATTGGAAATAAATGGATTTTAGTCTTATTAACCTGGTATTATCTTCAAATTACTTTTTTCTGATATTCATATGCGCAAATCATTCGCAGAAATTTTGCGAATGTGACTGCCCCAAAACATGCGAATATTCGCTACATCACTGGTATGTATATATGTTTGTAGTTGGATTTGTTATCCGTATTATATTTGCACACATAGTACAGTAATCGATAAACTTAATGAGCTCACTCCTCTCATTCTCGTCCAGCATTCGCGTACGCTGCGCTGAGTTGTTATGGCATGTAAATGCGAAATGAAATTAATGTCTATATCTAAACAAAAATACCTAACAATAATAAGATATACTAACAGACTGACAATAAACATGTGTGATTTCCCAGCAAAAAATCTTGTGAGCGATTATGAGAAATAATTATTACTGTGGCAGCGCAGAATGCTCCGATGACCGATAAACGTCATAAAACTTGAAAGAAAACTGTAAGTAAGTAGTGATTGACAAATGGTCTGTGTGTGTGCTTTTGAAATGAAACTTCTGTGCATCCGTTGGGTTCAACACGGGAATCTGTATCTAACTCTCAAAAGTACAAAGGTTAAAAATTACAAAATTAAGCCCGCGCATTTGTTTTCTACAAGAAACACACTCGGAATTACATCTTTCAATTTAAAGCAACAAAAAATAGGCAACCAGAAACAATTATAAGTACCCACAAGTTAGGTTACTCTCCCCAAGCGTCACCCGATTTGGCTCATTTTCGGTGGACGTACTCCACATGTCTATAGTATACCTCGTATCAAGTTTCGTAATTCTATCTTACACCGTTCTGAAGTTCGAAGTCGAATTTGAAATTTGCTTGACTTATAAGTGGGCGGTGCCACGCCCACTTCCCAAAATTTTGCTAAAATCGTATAAAGAATAAGAAAATTGGTGTAACTGCCAAACTATATTATTATACCTGTATCAGTTAACTAGATATGGGCAGTTCAATATTTCTATATATTTTCTATATAGCTTTTATAAAAGAGTAGGCGTGGTCGAAAAGCGATTTTTTTATTTTCTATGGGTGCATTTATCACAACAATTGTATGCCTCCTACAAAATTTCGGTATACTAGCGTAAACGGTTCTGAAGTTATTAAGAGTCAAAGTTTGAAAATTTCTTCATTCATATGTAAACGGTGCCACACCCCTTTTCCAAAAATTTTACAAAATCGTCAATGGGACAACCAATTTAATAAATCTAGCAAATTTCGTCATTGTAGCTGCTTTTATTATTGAATTAACCCATTTTATACGTTTTTTAAAATTTTCGATATCGAAAAAGGGGCGTGGTTATGGTTCGATTTCGCCCATTTCAAATAGCAACCTACCTTGGCCGGAAAGCAAACTGTGTGCCAAATTTCCTTCAAATACCTCAATGTTTACTTAAGTTATCGTGTCTACGGAAGGACGGACGGACGGACATGTCTTAATGAATTCCTCTGTTCATTCTAAGAACTTTGATATATGGACGTACTACACATCTAACTCCATATCTATCTCTATTATTTTGTATCGTTACAAACCACCTTCATATGACCAAAACTATAATAACCTGTGTACTAGTACACACTGGATATAAAAATGGGGCGAAAAAAGTAATAAAAATTCGGAGGGGTTTTTAAAAAATAAAAAATAAATTTATTTATGTACGATGTAACGATGAATTGAAGATCACCCTATTTCAAAATATTTTTCAAAACGCACTATTTTAAAATCTGATTCAAAAACGTCCGATCTCAGACAGGACGTTTTTAACAACGTATGAAGAAAAATTTATTTTGTGTGGAAAAAAATACCCAACACCCTTGACAAAAAAAGTTATAACTTTAGGGGAAGTTTTGAGGTACTTCTAACTTGTTCATTATTGTTCTAAAACTGACTGAGCTATAAAACTGGGAACTCAATAATTTTCCAAAAACTCTGCCGAGAAATATTGAAATTTTGATGTAAATTTTTAAGTTTAATTAACTTTCCTAAACTTTGTGTAAACTTTAAAATTTCTTTTTATGTGGTGTCTGTTATGGAATTCGCTATATTTTAAATCAAAATTATTAAAAATACAGCTTTTTATTTCGTCGAATGATATCCAATTTATTTTCACTACTATTATATTGCACACAACTGTACCTCATTATCTCATTTTAATAATTTTATTAATTCGTTATTGTTTACTGTTTGTTATAAACTATAAGTAACCAACAATTTGTCCTAGTAAGCGTGTAGCAAAGAGCCAATAAAATATTTATTTTCTCTTCTGCCACCCACTAAATTATAATTCAAACATTCATTCGCTAAACGCCATAGGCATTTAGAATATTTTATTCTTGGAAAAATGAATTTACTGTTTACACATTTTCATATTTTCCATGCCATCCCACGCCATTTCATAAACACAAAATCTACGGGACAAAAGCAAGCCATTAACGTGTGTGAAAGGAAAGGGGCGGCACAAAGTGCAACGTAGGAGGAAGGTGCCGGTTATGACGCTAGTCACCCGCAATCTCTACATATGTAGCTACTAGTCATTCCCGCCCCTCTTTCGCTGCCATATACAAACGTACCTTGGGTATTTGCCTGCGTTCTTACAGTTCCAATTCCACTCGATGTGTAATGCATTTGGAATTGAATGCAACTATAAAAAAAGAAATGAAACGAAAACGAATATTTTATAAATATTTAACTGTACTCATGTATGAGTGGCATCGTTTCTTCGTACGGACATTGAGAACTGTACCGAGAGCAGACTAAGTGCATTGAGTGGGAGAGCAGACCAAACAAAGTGCACTGTTAGGTGTTAGTGGGAATCTTTGGCGGCGAGCAAGAGGGTGTGAGAATGTAGAAAATTGTGTTTGCAATCAGATTTATTGACGTTGCCAAGCAATATGGAATACTAAGAAAAATACAAGAAGCACACAAGCAAAAAACGAAGAATTATTAAAAAAAGGTCCGTTAAAAAATAAATAAAAATATTAAACTGCAAGACGCAACAGAAAGAATTGTGGAAATAAACGAAAAAAGTATGTATCTGCTATTGCGAGTCTCTAAATAAAAGGTGACTCGAAGAGTTATAACTGAGAACGATTTTTTAATTTGGCGTTATCTATCTATGGCGCGATATACAACAGGTATATCATCATAAACCTCCTAAGAGATTTTTGCGCCAAGCTTCTCTTCCAATTTGTGGTGTGCCGATTTGAATTTTTCCCTACAAATTGGTGGGACCTACAGTTTTTTGCCGACTCCGAACGGCATCTACAAAGGAGACGAATTTTTTGCTGAGAAGCCTGTCATGGCAGAAATACACTCGGAGAGTTTGCCAAACCACTGCCGAGGGGCGACCCCGTTTTGAAAAACTTTTTCAAATCACTTTTGATGTTACCTGTACCAGGGCTCGAACCATGGACCTTCGGTGTGGTAGGCCGGCAACACTACCTTCACACCACGGCGGCCGCCAGAGCGTTATACACATAATATAATTGAAGTGTTTTGGTTTTCTTTATTTTTTGCGGGCTACAGTTTCGAAGTTTATTGTGTTTCAATATTGGCAATGCGCACTGGCAAAAGGATAAATGCATCTAAAACTGAATTCCAGTAAACTCACAAGAGGAAAAAGTACTTATGATATATATGATATAAGAGCCTAAGTCTATCCAATATGAACTTTCTGATTTTTCGCTTCGTTATATCGAATGTGATTCCCTGAATTCGATGGATAGCGCAAGAGGAGCAGCTGCGGCGGCACTTGCCCGCTTCTATTATTGATGGTATCTGAGCGACTTAGCCCCGATGCTCGGACTATACTCGGCGTGAATCTACAAAACCCTATACAGCCAACTATGTTTAGAGCTGTAAGAGTCCGCTTCGGGCTATTGTAATTTCCACCTTATCCTAGATGGCGTCATCTATTGGATTATCATCATCATCTTCGTTATATGTATTCTAGAAAGGCGAGCGGTTTCTCCCTTAGTTACACGGCTAAACATTTGAGCCTATATTTTAAACCAATCGTCAGCTTAGGCAATTTTTTAAACTTTTTTATATTAAATTCCAAACCGTTCAATTACCTGCACCAATTTTGAATTTATTGCGAATTAGATTTAAAACTTAACTGAAAAGCCCGTCTAAAATTTGTTTAATTTCTTTTTTTCTGCCAACTGATATAACTGTTTTTTATGATTTTTAAATGTTAAGACATTTCTGGCTTGAAATTTAAACTCTTTTCTTCACCTTAATTTTCTCGAAAACTGGCACAACTTAAATTCTAATCCAAATTTGGTTTGGACATATCTATATATAGCCCAGAAAAGTTTAAAATCTAGGTTAAAATTATTAGCCGTGTAAGATGAATTTGCCATGGTACGGAGTGAGTGATAAATTTGTCCCCACCCTGTATGTAATGTATTTCGGCTGAAGATACTCCCAGCAAGCGCCAGGAAATCACGGTCGCGGTCTTAGAATATACCTGCGGTAAGACGAGAGAGGCTACAAAAGGTAGTGATTTGAACTTGATAGTTGATATACGGATTATGCCTCCCATTATCAATCTTCTCCTTAGGTGATATGACCTAAAATAACCCACGGGCCCATATCCGGCAAAGGAATGTCAACATCGGCAACACGCCCCAAAACCTTCTGGGAGTATTTTTCTCGCTACATAAACAAACCTGTTGATAACCTGTGCTTCAAAAAATTAGCAATTTCTCAATTACTTGTTGTGATCCGGCCCTCAACAACATTCACTCTGAGTCGGCAAACTCCTTGGTCAGCTGCCACCCGGTGAATTCCATCATAAAAGCGTAAGCACTACCTTTCGCGTCCCAGGGGAACGCGAACTTACCACCTCACGATACCAATCATCTGTTTACCTGTTCAACGGAGCAGGCTCTCCACTACTTTCCCTCTGTTTCAACCCTATATCAACTGCCAGTTTACTAGGACTTTCATCAAAACGTATTGATGGCAATACCAGATCAGAACCGTGTTGAAATTTTGTTAACACAACAACAACATAAGAGTAGCATCACATCTTTCTATAAGTCCCTTTCAGTGCTGCCGTTTTGGTTATTTGTAACCAAAATTGGTAATTTTTCTCACTTTAAAACGTTTTTGGTAATTTGGTAATTTTTTTGTCCTGTTTTGTAATTTTTTCGATGCCTTGCGGCATCTTTTCATTTCTCGTAATGTGGGAAATATGTTTGCCAGGCAAGCGAGAATTTCAGGCTCGTGAAGATATAGACTAATCTGGCAAGCTTTCACTACCTTGTATGTAGTTTGTCTGCTCCCTTCCATACATTTTGCACATCACTAAACATTTGTTGGAACTGTTTTTTCTTTTCACTTAGGACTTAGGGGGACTTAAAACTTTTGTCAAATATAACTCCAGATGCTGCTTTTACAATATCCTTATTTCTTTACATCCGATGCTGAAATTATTATTACTCAATGGGAGTTTTAGCGTTTATCCAAAAATATTTAATTCGAAGGCGATATCGCTATAAATACTTTTTGGGTGGAAATACGTAAAATCAAGAAAGGTTTGGGTGAAGAAGCGTAAAAGCAACTTTTTGATTTCGTGATTAACTTGTTATCACTGCCACGCACTTTTGAGGCAGCTGGTATGTAGATAGTGTACCACATTCTAAGAATTTTTACCTAGGTGTTGCCACATAGATTATTTTTTGGGGTTGCCACCTATCTCAATTTTTTTATATAGAATAAAATATGCCAATATGGATATCATACGAAAGATATTTTCATTCGTATTTCAAAATAAATATTTCGAAGTGGGGTTGCCACTTATAGGATTGCCACTTATTGTTGCCATTTGACCTTATTAAATCCTTGAACTTTTAACGATCTATTCCTATATATTTGTATATTCGAATATCTCGCAAATGGCTTAACCGATTTGGATGAAATTTGGTATGTACATAGGGTACCACATTCTTAGAATAAGAATTCCTATCTAGGTGTTGCCTTATAAGAGTTTTTACGGAGTTGCTACCTATCAGATTTTTTTAAAAGAAATGAAATATGCCAATATGGGTATCAAACGAAAGGTAGTTTCCTACGTGTTGAAAAAAAAATATTTCTGAGTAAAGGTTGCCACTTTCCTTCGACAAGAAAAATCCGGCAAAGGAGTTCATATACCGAGAACCGCACTAATCCAAGGAGTCGCTAAGGTGCAACTTCCAGTAAGGCCAACATTTGCCATGACTGCGCATAAAGATCAGGGATAAACTTTTGAGTTTGTCGGAGTGGAGCTAAATTCATCGATGTTCATGCATGGTATATTATATGTGGCGTTTCAAGAGTTAAGTGACCAAATACATTTAAAGTAATGTTTCCGGAAAAAAGAAACGTACGCGGAACATGGTATGGAAGGAAGTGTTCCAATAGATTTCATTTGTATTAAATATAAAAAGTGTTGCATAGTTCTATCATTAAAAATAAAGAAGAAATCACAGAATGTTGACCGATATATGGAGCTCTAATCGACAGCTGCTAACCATACAATTCAGCAAGGAATCTTGTAAAGACTTCTCGAAAACTTGTTTGAGCAGCCACCAAGGAGTAATTATGTGTATTCAAACTTTGTTACTAATAAAAAATTTTAAACATACTTGTATCATCAAGATATGTCTTTAGAAAGCTGCACTGCTGGTAAGTAAAACTATTCATACAAACAACCAGAATATCTTTATTGATGATTATCTAAAGAAACTAAATTGTATGGCAACCTATGAAAATGCCGAGCAAACCTCGGTGGCCCAGGTACTAAAAACTAAACTGGGAGATAAACTTAGTGCTCAGACAATTAATAGTATCATGCTTGCTAAAGAGTAGTTACTGGCAAAAAAAAGACCGGCATGATTGGTCTTCTATCCAGGAATGAGGTGTATTATTTAAAAAAAATTTATCTGCGGTTACGTGTATAGTTTTATGTAAAGTATCCCGCAAATGCTGGAAAAATTGCGTTTCAGAAGAAGTAACTTGAGTTATAACAGAAAAATTAATACTTTGTTCTTGAAAAATGTATAGGGTTTAAAAAAACATATAACTTTTGAAGTATATTTAGTTGAAGCGTTTCAAAGAGTTTTTGCTGAGTGTTCTTTTCACAATTCGTTCGTTTTTATAATATGATAGTTTTTTTAATAATTAGTTTTAAAACTTTTGGTTGCTTCTTTTTTTTTTTTGCTGTGGCAACACTGGTCCCTCTTCCGTTTGTATCACCCTGTAAAGTTAGATGCATGCGTGTGCTTCCTGCAACGATTTGTATGTAAAGCAGCAAGCAAAATGTGTTTCCTGGGAATTGCTGCTATATGTGCATATGTAAGTATGTATTATGTATGTTGAGGAAGGCGAACATTTTGAAAGCGCAAAGTGACAACTATGTATAAGAAGGTGCTTGCGAGGAGTTTCAATGGGGCCACGGGGTGGTGTGTCACACAAGAGGAATTCTATGAGAACTCTTATTGTTGGTTTTAAGTGCAGTTGGAGGAGTAAACTGTTACCAACATATTTACATACATATATACATACATGTAGTAGTAATGCAAGTGTACATGCAACCTAATACATACAAACTTGCTTACTCGCAAACAGGCAAACTACAGGGTGTTTTTTTACAGGTTTGTTTTTCGAATAGAGATAAAACTGGCATTTTGTGGTCAAATCTGGCAACTCTAATGTCATTTATGTTCAGTTTGGTTTGCCATTTCATCATGAACAGGTTGACAAAAGAACAACGCTTGCAAATCGTGCAAATTTATTTCGAAAATAATGGTTCAGTTCGCGAAGTTTACCGTGAGCTCCGTCCATTTTATGGTCGACATAATCGTCCATCAGAGCAATTAATTCGGTTAACCATGGATCGTTTTCGCACTACGTTTACTCTATGTGATAATACGCATCCGCAGAGACGTCGAACAGTGCGCACCGAAGAAACAATTGCCGCTGTAGAGCAAAGTGTTGAAGAGGACCCGAATGAATCGATTCGCCACCGTGCACAGCAATTGGAGCTTTGTCCATCAACTTTATGGAAGATTTTGCGCAAAGATCTTGGCTTGCGACCTTACAAGATCCAGCTTGTGCAAGAATTAAAGCCGCGAGACCATGCAATGCGTCGTGATTTTGGTGTATGGGCCGAAAATGAGATTGATTTCGATGCTGATTTTCATCGCAAAATTTTGTTCAGTGATGAGGCTCATTTTTGGTTGAATGGCTACGTCAACAAGCAAAATTGCCGCATTTGGAGTGAAGAGAACCCACATGAGACCCTTGAAACGCCATTACATCCACAAAAACTGACTGTTTGGTGTGCTCTATGGGCTGGTGGAGTCATTGGGCCATACTTCTTCCGCAATAATGCTGGAGAGGCAGCTACCGTTAATGGAGACCGGTATAGAGCCATGATAACCGACTATTTTGTTCCCGAATTGGATGGCATGAATGTGGATTAGTTGTGGTTCCAACAAGACGGCGCTACATGCCACACAGCGCACGTCACAATCGATTTATTGAAGGAAACATTCGATGAGCGCATAATTTCGCGGAATGGACCTGTCAATTGGCCACCAAGGTCGTGTGATTTGACACCATTGGATTATTTTCTTTGGGGATATGTGAAGTCGCTCGTCTACACCAACAAACCAGAAACGTTAGGGGAATTGGAAGCCAACATTCGTGGCGTTATTGCCGACATACGGCCCCATATGCTCGAAAAAGTGGTTGAAAATTGGACCTGTAGAATTGGCTTTCCTCGAGCCAGCCGCGGCGGCCACATGCCCGAAATCATATTTAAACATTAATGGCATAAAATTATCCTTCCAATAAAGCCAAATTGATGGACCTTAAAACGATTTTCTTGTGTTTTATTTCAATTCGAAGTTCTATACCCCTAAAAAAAACACCCTTTATAAACCTGAGTACATATCCGTATGATCTTACACATTTAGTTGTTGGTGCATAAGTAAAACGTTCAGTGCGGATGTGCAACTTGACAGCAGCAGCAACACTAACAACAAAAACAACAATATGTAGTTGTATATTTTGTTTGTTGTTGCAAGTCTTTATAAAATTACAGTTATTGTTGTTGTTGTCATTGTTGTTATTACATTACATTGGGGTGGGCAAAGTCAGCTCACGAAAGTTCGTACAAGAAAATAAATTAAAAAAATACAAAAAACGAAAAAATAAAAAGTTCTTTTCTTTCGACTTATGTACATAGATACTTACGTGTGTATGTAGGTATGTTTGCATAAATGCTTGTTTGTATGCACATAAACTATGCTGTGCTCAACTTTGGTATGTGGGCTTGACTTGTTGGCTTTGTTTCTGTTGTTAATTTGGCTTTGCTGTTTTCAGAGTCCTTTGCTGCTGATAATAGATTGTTGTTGGTAAAAAAAGGTATCGTATATGAGCGTATATATTATTAAATCCGCTTTCAATTAATAATTGAAATTTTTTTTATTAAAGAAGTACGGAAGTATAAGTACGTGGGAAGACGAACATAGCAGACTGCGCCAAAAAAAATGATTTTTTTTTGAAATCGTACTGCTTTTTGCCGTGTTTTGGAAGCAAGAAAAAAATACAGCAGAAACAACTATGAGCGCTCACAATTTTGATTGTTATCTCGCACGCAAGTTTTTTCAGATAAATACTAATTCATAAAGGGAATTGTATGGTCTAGAAACCGGTATCAAGAAATAAATTTTAGCTGACAAACAAGCCGTCGTTCTGATAGATTCATGGTTAATAGAGAGTGGCAAAAATTTTGCTGATGAAGAAGTCCTGCAGCTACCGATGTGGATATATAAGAAAGGCTACGGTATACAAATTTTCCTTTTCTATTTTCATGCAGAGAATGGTGAATTCCTGGTTCAAAGTGGTCCGTAAGAACCATGCAGACCCTACATAGTCAGTAGTTCTAAAGCGACTGCTGGACTTCCAATGACAATCACATGCCGGTAAAACATACTCAATTGTTTCCTGATGAACGCAGATTGAGATCGAAATAAAGACGAATAAAATTAGAAAAACAAAAAAAAGAAAATGAAACTTTTTAATATTGAGTTTCGATTTAAAAAAGGCCTTAAGTTCAACAGAAACTTGATAAAGTTTTAATAATTTAAGGTCAATAATAATATATAAAAATATCTACAACAAATTGTATTGCTTGGGATACAATTGGTCCGTAGAACTGCTGGTATGGTCAGTTGAGAATCTCTACTGATTTCCAGTTGACATTTCCTACAGGGATAGCACGAAGCAAATATTCACCCCTATTACGGTTGTCAATATTAACCAAAACAATGTTGATGTGCACAAATTGGCAATGCTAATTTCATTGCTGGTTCGTACGAATCAATATTGTTTTTGTCAATATTGACAACCATAATCTCTCTCTATCTCTATGGCGCGATATACAACAGGCATATCGTCATAAACCTCCTAAGAGATTTTTGCGCCAAGCTTCTCTTCCAATTTGTGGTGTGCCGATTTGAATTTTCCCTACAAATTGGTGGGACCTACAGTTTTTTGCCGACTCCGAACGGCATCTACAAAGGAGACGAATTTTTGCTGAGAAGCCTGTCATGGCAGAAATACACTCGGAGAGTTTGCCAAACCACTGCCGAAGGGCGACCCCGTTTTGAAAAACTTTTTTCAAATCACTTTTGATGTTACCTGTACCAGGGCTCGAACCATGGACCTTCGGTGTGGTAGGCCGGCAACACTACCTTCACACCACGGCGGCATAATAGGCGAGATTATTAAGCTTTGAAATTTTCAACAATCTTTTGTAAAAATGTATTCGCTAAATTCCGGTTTTATAATGTGATTTAATGGGGGGCGTTGGAGTAAGTTTCGAGTTTGGGAGCCTTATTGTTGTTGTATACACGTCAAAAGCGTTTGAGACATTTTTCCAGTAGCTTTAAAGTAGTCACTGTTACTTAAGCAACTAATTATCTTTTTAAATAATTCCATTGTAGGTATGTTGATTCCACTAACCTTCTACAAGCAAAAATAATTTATTCAAAGTTTTAAGTTATAAAGTCACTGAAAAATCAATCAACTAAACAAGTATTGCAATGAACAGATAAGCAAAATATGAATATATACATATGTATGTAGGTATGTGCATACCTATATATCTATAAATGAATGTAGCACATACGAAAACAACAAAAAATGAACTTATAAATAAATAAAAAAGTTTCCCCCTTCACCACTTGCCAGGTCAGGCAAAATATGTTCAGTCAATCAGTTAATTTGCCCTCGTGCATAAATAGTTTTTGTTATTTGTATGACTACTTTTTACAACAACAAATATTGTTTGCTGCTGGCACTATATTCCCAAGCTTTTTCATATAATTTTTATAGCCGCTTTGCTATTCGTATTGAGATTTGGTTTAATAAACTGTCATCTGTTAATTTGTTGTTGTATTTAATTAAAGTATTTTCTTTTGTTTTTGTTTTATTAATTTTTTCTTTTCTTCTTTTTACCCCTTTTTGTTTGATAATAAATTATTTGTTTAATAATCTCTATAGAAATGTTTACTAATACGCTCTCTTCTCACCTTTTTTCTGTTCTCATTTCAGTGCGCGCAATGGGCAGGCATGACGAATCTCAAAGCAACGGCAATGCCGACAGCGACTTCAGTTGGCGTGCGCTGATTAACTGAAGTTGTTGATATTTACGGAGCAATGCGGTGCGCGAAGAGTGGAAAGTGACAAAAAAAAAACAAATATTTGAAATATAAAAAACAAAAGTTATGAAACAAAGTTGTTGCGTTGTGTTGTAAAGCAAAATTGCAAAAGAGTTTGAAAAACAGTATTTTTAAATGAGAAGTAATTTTGAGAAATATGTTTTGGCACAAACAAAAGAAAAAGGAAAAAAATATTTGATAACAAATTAAAAAAAAATTAAATTGCAACTAAAACAGCGTTTAAAGATATATTAATATATATATATTCAAAATGAATTATGATTTTATTTTAAAAACGCTTAGAAAACGGTTTTTCCCCTCTATTTTAAGTATAAACAAACTGATTTGAACACAAAATCATCATACTTTCAAAAAGCAAGTAAGGTCAGTCAAAATTTTGGTGCTTAAAAAAAAAAGTTAAAATAATAATTTTAAAATAAATTTAAATTAAATAAATGAATAATTTTAATTAAAAAAGTGGGATTTATAAGAAAAGTTATGGCGGTAGTCTGTCAATTCTCCTTTTCTATCCAAACAAAAGCTTTCGATAATTAATGAAGTTATAAATAAAAACAATAATAATTTGCATTAGTATTATTTATATTACAAAGAAAAATGTGGATAGTAGGTAGTATACTTAAGTGTTGAAATTATTAGAAACAACATTTTGATAAAAATAGCACACACATTTTTTGAATATTATGAAAAAAGAGATTTATGGGAAATTAACAAAGGTATTTAAGGACTTTCAAAACTAAAAAAAAAATTCAAAGAAAATAATATTAAGCTGTTACAAGTATAAAAATACGAGATTTAAAAAACATGCAAACCCTTGGAAAAAGTTTCAATCCTTTCAACATAACATAATATATAAAAAACAATTTAGAAAAAATTCTCAGAACATTTAAATTAATGGACTCCACAAACTAAAAAAAAAAAAACAATTTAAAAAAAAATGTTGGAGAAAAACTACATTGTTTATTAAATAATAGCTTTTATATGGAAAATAATTTAAAAGCCCGAATTATTTCTGAAGAAATAATAACTAAAATAGTAGAGCAATAAAACGCAAAAGATATTAAGGAAATAAGTAAATTTATTAAAAAGCACTGCTAAAAAATTTGTTTGAAAAAAAATCAAGAAAACAAAATTTGTTAAAAAAATGCAAAAGGAAAAAAATTTAAGAATTTTGAAGATCGAAATATTTCAGAAAAATATTAAAAAGCTAAAGCAATGAAAACCGAAGGGAGTTGAGGAAAATGCTACATTTTTTTTTTGGTAAATAAATTTAGAAAATATTAAAAAACCCTACGAACATTTTTTGTTTGTTTTGAAATTGTTGGGGAAAATTTTTATTCAGGCTTTAAACAAAAATTTTAATAAATATTATGAATGACGTGCTAAGTATAAAGTTAAAAATATATATTTTTAAACTTGTTGAAAAAAATTATTAGCACAGTTAATATTAAAAAAAATTTAAGAAAAAAAAAAAATAATTTTGAGCGTGGAAAAAACTTATATTGTTTTTTATTAAAAAAAAAAGCACATGAATCTCTGAGTCTCAACAGCAACGGAAGAATGGCTGAAGTTAAAATTCGTAGAAAGGCAATGGAAAATCCTTACATATACAGTGTACGACAAAACTAAAGCACCACAAGTCCCTCTGCTAAACATGATGAAATAAAATTCTATGTGCCGGTTTTAAATGTTTGCTTTATTTTCATTGATTAGGGCCACATATTAGTTATTTGAAATATGAAACAGAGAACTGTTGGACCATGAACCATTAAAAAAATTTAATTACACGTTTCCGGCTAACTAAGAAGTTTATGCGACAAACCTAAAGCACAAAATCAAGGAAGGCCTTGTTTTTTCTTAAATGTGTTGTAAAAACAGCAAAATTGTGGTAAACGTGAGCCACAATAACCACGCCGATATATTTCGAATCATTTCAAAAACAACGGTTCCCTTTTCTGTTTAGCCGTTAAACGAGGTTTGATGTTTTATAGAAGTCTGAAAGATTTGCTGGAAATAATTATTTTGTGGTGCTTCCCAAAAAAATGTTACTCTAATTTCATAAAAGGAAATCAGGAAATACTATTTCGAAATATTTTATTATTTAGCTTACGACACACGTTTTTCCATTCAATTGGCTCCCTTAGCACTGTACAGGGAGTTGATAGTGCACGAAAAACACCGAATAGCAACGAGCGAGCAATCGTTCGTGGACTAAAGATATTTCTTCTTGTTGCACAAGAGATTTTATGAAAAAATTTGAGATACGTTCCCCATGCAGGACCATTAAAAGACGTGCTCTCTAAGACCGATTACTTCACTTTGAAGCTTTGACACCCCTTTGATTTCGGATGAAGAGAAATTAGGGGTTTGAAGATTCCACCCAAATTGGAGTTGTACATTACGACGAGGAATCTTATTTTCTGTCAAATGAAAGTTTTCGAAAATATTAGGACGCTCTGAAGCTTGTTCCCAGGCCTAAAAACAACGCTTAATCACTTTTACTATACTTTTTGATCGGTGAAACTCGGTGGATTCATTCTAGGAGTTTCTAGACCTTTCTCCGGTCATGGAGTGTGTCTAGTTCATAACGACTGAGCTGGTATTGGATTGTTTTATGTAAAAATATATTCATAAATCTTCATCGGTTTTCTTAAGGGGGAAGGAATGCCATTAGGGTAGATCTATCAGGAAGACAATTTGCTGAAATGCATAGCGATTTGCTTCAAAAAATAGTTTAGGGCTAAAAATGTTGACGTATTGGCGTGGGCCACGCCACGGGCCGTGCTATTTAACCGAACAGAGAAACTGTAGAAAATGATGGATCCTAAAAATCCGGAGAAAAATTGCAGTAACACTTTCTATTCGGAAAAATTGAGCATGCGTGGAAAATTATTTCCGACGATTTTTTTACTTAAATAACATACTTACTGCCAACACGATGTATACCTGCCATAAAGAGCCACCGATATGCCACGAAATAATAGAAGAAAAGCGGGTTTGTCCCATAGATATTTGATGGTGCTTTAGTTTTGTCGCTCTACTTTTTGAGTTCATCGGATTCTTTGTACAACATCTTTTGGATGAGATGGTAAACAACTTTTATTTATTCTAATCTATAATACCTAATATGTATTCTTCCTGAATAAGAAGTACTAAACATTATACAAGGTGGCGCAAAAGTAATCCTCCTATCAGAAAATGCTATAAATTTTGCGATTGGCCCCTAAAGTCAGTTCTGTTTTGACATTTGTGTAGTAAACACATGCGAAATACACGTTAATAAACAATGTTACGCTACACTGCTCCAGAACACGGAATATTGCTGACTATTTATTTGACCAATAATCGGTCGGGGCCAAACGGTTACTGTGAATGGTGAGCGCTACAGAGCAATGATCAACGAGTTCTTTTTGCCGCAACTTGATGAATTGGGATTGGAAAACATGTGGTTCCAACAAGACGGTGCAACAGCACACACTGCACGTGCCACAACCGATATGCTGAACATCGGAAGCTTACTTTTGCGCCACCTTGTAGAACTTGTACTTACGATTTTTTTTACGTAAAATTATTAAAAAAGAATTTCGGTGCTTAATTTTGTCGCACACTGTAGGTACAATCGTACCAATAGAAGTTGAGCAGCTTCCGAAATAGATCAGTCCGAATGGATGATATGCTGTTTGTTCCTAATTTTTTCCACACTTTCTTTTTATAATAACATTCATATAATAAATTGTAAAAGTAACTTTTTTACCACAATAACAATCAATTGAAGAAAAAAATAAAATAAAAAAGTAAAAAACTTAATTTTGAATTTTTTTTTACAATTTCCAAACAGTTAATTCAAAAAATAAAAGTACATTTTTTAAAGTTTTAGAACATTTTCGACGTGTTGCCCAAAAATTAATAATGTTATTTACAACTTGTAGATAATTTTGCTCATACATATAGGAAGACACTCGAAGTATTATTAAGCTGAACAAGTGTCTGTGTTTTCTAACAAAAAATTAAAAATGAAGAATTTCCGGGAGTCGTGATAGTACAAAAACGTAATAAGTCGCTGTCTTGTTGTGTGTGTATGCATATGAGCGCATATAATTTTAAATTAAAACAACAATAAAAAACGAAATCTTAAAGCATTTTACGAGCGGCAAATGCTCGCAGAGCAAACAAGCCAGCTACAATAACAAAAAAAAAAGCAATACAAATTATCATAATACAATTCGCAGAAAAAATAACAGATCTGATTCATCATATACAACAACAACCAAAAATAAACAAATAATAAAGTATATCAAAAAATGATTACAACTTCTCACAAGTGCTTATTGTAGTGTAAATGCATTAGTGTGCTTTGAAAAATTATTAGTGTTATTGCTTTATGTATGTATGTATGTGTGAGTGTGCTTGGTAGCTTCTACACTGCACCAATGCAATTAACATTCAGTCAACAATCCAGCTGCCATCATTAAACTGCTTAAGCGTCTGCCCAAAAATAAAACAAACCAAACGTAGTGAAGAGTTTAAATTAAGCTCGCAGAAACCGAATTTTTGGGAGCAACAATAAGTGGGTGTGTTTTTTGTTTTTTTTTCGCTCTCAATCGACGAGACGTCTAATCTCTCTGTGTCAAAGCGTTAACGTGCTTTTGAAAACAAATGCGCAGCCCGAAAACGCTAACTGTGTTCCACCACCCTCGCAACTAGTGCTAGCGTTTATAAGCAGTATTCTTCAATCGTACATACATATCTACCTACATATGTGTGGGTGTAAGTTGACATCTTTTCAATGGCTTAAATATGGATATTTTAACAATCATATCATTCACAATTGCTACTAAGAGTTTTGCTGTCGTTAAAACGTACTCTATTTTTTCCCAATGAGCCTGCGATAAACGCTTAGAGCGATTAAAATACACGGTAAGTGTTGTTGTTCATTATCAGTGTTGCCATTTACGCAACTTCAAATCTGATTTAAAATGTAATAAAAGTTTGTTTATACCCAGCTGCACTAATGAAGAGGGAGCTTTGTACATATGTTGGTATGAAATGACACACACGAACAAGATAGATGCACACTTTTACATTAGGGTGGTATGAAACAAATTAAAATTTATCGTAGTTATGGCTATACATTTCTGTAGTTTTTATTTGTACAGGTTTTATTTATTTAAGCTTTCATTTTGAATAGAAATTTTGGCAGGTTCTGTTAACCATTCGTCTATCGGAACGATGGTTTGTTTGTCAGCTAAACGAATGTATCATAAAAAGAGTGTTTTTTTTATTCAAAATAAACACCTCTTATAATTAACAAACACTGTTAAAAATAAAAACAATAATAATTTTCATGAAAGTTATTATTCTTGGCCTTGTGTTCATTTATAGTCATGAATACTTTACAAATAATTAATTTTACTTTAATTTAAAAATTGCTCGCTCAAGAGGTGGCCACTCGGTTTATAAATAAATAAATAATATTTCCAAATGAAATTTTTGTTTGTTCGAAAATCATAACAAGCACCAAAACTTGTCACATGTGATTTTCTTAATTCCTTTGCTTTCTACAAGAGATTGATTTTTTACTTAAGTTTCTTGAAAGGGATTTTGCTGCATCAGTGCGCTGGAACATCATACGTAAGTTGCTCTAACATTTAGCGTACTCCCGGAAGATTGCAGCTGCATCAGAACAGATAGTATGACGATTCGGCGCCCTTAATCGTAATAGAGCCACGGGCACACTATACAGTACTGCAAACACCTATTATAAGGCTTGCTAACCCAGTGCTGAAGAATAATTGCCAGGGGTGCAATGACCTCCTGCGCTTCTGAGACATCAAGAGCCGATCCACTTCCGGCCAATTCATAGGGAATTTTGTTTTCCCATATTTTAAGATGCCCCGGAACCCATATTAAAAAACAATGTATTAACTTCCCCGGTTCTGCGCTGACCAACCATGTCGACGTCAGAGAAGTTTGCTATTCTTTTGCCTGTTATGTCCGCATGCAACAATCCCAGTCATGACATGAAGGGATGAGCTACAAATATTCACAGCTCATTTAAGATCCGTGAGTGAATTCCTCACCTTTCCAATCCATCCTCGAAATTTCAAAGGGTGTCATGGGACAGATGTAGACCCTTTTTATTTTAATAAGCTTTCGACTTCTAAGTGGGCCCTCAGATGTTGTTTCTTTGATGAAAAGAGTCTACGTAGAGCATGATCTAATTGCACCATAGGCAGCTCGCCGAAGGTTTACTAGCATCGTCATCATGTACTTCACTGCAACTGTCTTCCCCACACCAATGCCTAGAATCGGGAGGACCCTACATTCTTTTGCAGTCCTACAGAGACACATATGTACCCATATGCCCAACTGACTCTGCTCTCCATTTTAACCCGTCCGTTGGATTTATGTTCTATAAACACTCATTTTAGAGTGGTGTAACTTTTGGCCATAAAAGAGAGGTGAATTAAAACTTGCTATTTTACTGTTTTTGGAGGCTTAAGTTGGACACTGCTGTCTCTGCCGATCCAATAAGCATCTTAAATGCACTATGCGTGGTCCCACAGAGCCAGAGCAGTGGTTAGATGACACCACCATTCCACAGATGTGCTGTGGTCTCCCTGGCTCTGAAATTTGGGATAACCTTTCTACTACAGAATTGACCAGTTTTTAACAGAGTCTCCAACAAAAAAAGCATCCAGAGCATCTCCTAACACTTTCAGAGGCTCGCATAGATCGTGCCTCTTTCGTGAGATCATAACAAAAATAATAACAATTGATATGGAAAAAGCTTTCGAATTTTTCCAAGCATACTTAAACATATCTATTGTCACAATTATAACAATAGTCATTGAGTTGAATTTTTTATAGTTCAAGCATATGCCTGTAAATAATTATACCTTTCATGAACATGAAATGGTATATTAACTTTGGTCCGATGTTTGTAACGTTTAGAAATATGAGAGATAGACCCACCATTAAGCATACCAAATTGATCAGGACGATGAACTGAGTTGATACAGCCATGTCCGTCTGTCCATCCGTCTGTCCGTCCGTCCGTCTGTTTGAACGCAAACTAGTCCCTCAATTTTTGAGATATCTCGATGAAATTTGGCACACGGATGTATTTTTGTATTATATTAGACATTTGTCGGATCCGGTATAATAAGCATATATCTGCCATACAACCGATCGTTCAAATAAGAGGATTATGACCATTTCTCCCTCATTTTTTAAGATTAAAACTTGAAACTTGGTGAGATATTTTCTTATGGATAGCAAAAGATTTCGTAAAAAAATCACCAAGATCGGAACTATATATAGTATATATCCCATACAACCGATCGTTCAGATAAGAGGATTATGGCCATTTCTCCGTCATTTTAAAAGATTAAAGCTTGAAACTTGGTAAGATATTTTCTTATGGATATTAAAGGATTTCGTAAAAAAATCACCAAGATCGGAGCTCTATATAGTATATATCCCATACAACCGATCGTTCAGATAAGAGGATTATGGCCATTTATCCCTCATTTTGGAAGATTAAAACTTGGTGAGATATTTGCTAACAGATAATAAAAAATTTGGTAAAAAAATCGCTAAGATCGGAGCTATATATAGTATATATACCATACAACCGATCGTTCACATAAGAGGTTTTGGACCATTTCTCCCTCATTTTCGGAGTTAAAAACGTGAAACTTGGCAAAATATCTTTTAATATATCATAAGAGATTTCCTGAAAAAATAAGTTTGATTGGAGCTATATATAATATATATCCCATACGACCGATCGTTCAGATAAGAGGGTTTTGGCCATGTCTCCCTTATATTAGCAGATAAAAAGGTAAACCATGGTGAGATATTTGCTTATATCTAATAATTTATTCTTTGAAAAAAATCACTTTCATCATAATATATATTCAATACAACCGATTCTTCAGATAAGAGGATATTCGTCATTATTCCTTAACTTTGACAGTTAAAACGTGAAATTTGGTGAGATATTTTGGACCATGGACGGATATGAAAAACAGTTATTATCACTAAGATCGGTCATATATATTACATATAGAACATAACATGCTCATAGTTTTGACAAAAATTTAGGTTTTTAATTTTTTCTGGTGTCTCTTTCTCTCGTAGGGAGGAGAAAGCCTTGCCTGCTCACTTTATGTAAACACTCATATACATAACAGGATTTGCAACATGTGTTTCGTATAGATCGCTTAACAACTTTATAAACATGGGCGTTTTATTTTCTTGGCATAAAATATGTATAATGTTTAAATTTTGAATTTTTCCAATGGCCTTGGTTACACAAGTAGGTAGCCGTAACAATCAAAGGCTAGAACCGATTATTTTCTACCAAATAAACCCCTTTCGTTCAGTAGCAAGAACTTTTTTTTCTACCTGTTTTTGAAGAAAATTCAACATGCTCAACAGCGGCTCCTTTAGCCTTTAAATGTATACCGATCTAGTCTGCTGAGTGGTACCTAATTTTAGACGATCTATTCTATAACAAAACAATATATCCATTAGATAATGCAATAAAGCCTCAATGACTGTAGGTAGATGTTACTTCTACCTGAGGCATGGTTTGCTAGTGATCCTCTGCTATTTTTTAGTCAGTTTCTATTGTGAGTTCAAAGCTAATGTACGTTGATCTTAATATTACGTGTTTTTTTCAAAACAAGTTTTATTATCTCGTCCTTATAGTTTTTTCTGCATAAAATAGCTTACGTGAGTTTTAAAAAAAATATTTTAAGTGTGTTTTAAAAAAAAAATTTTGTTAGAGTTAAATCTGCAGGCTTTCCATTTAAAACGTTTTTCTTTACTTTCTTATTTTTAATATTTTGAAGCATGTTCGGTTTTTAATATACATATTTTTTCCAGTTATTTCAAGGCAAACTTGATGGAAAAAAAGATAATGGGCAAATTAATCAGTTTTTGATTAACCATTTTTGAAATTACTCGAGTAACGCTGGTTTTGATTACTCATAATTTTGATTAATCAAGTAATCGATTAATTGAGCAATTGTTTAATCAACTTACTCAATTAATCGAATAAAGGCACAGCCCTAGTAAAAACTTCCCTTAAACAAATAAAGCTTATTATAAAAGAAAATTAAATGTATTGCTGACAAAGTTTTAGAGAACTTTAAACAATGCGTATTTAAGTTTGTACGTATTCATGAAAGGTATAAAGCCTTCGGCACAGCCGAAGACAGCGCCGTCCTTACTTGTTTTTATTTAATTTTTTTTAAATTTTCAAACACAAGGTTCACTTAAATTTTATCGGGCACTCTAACTTCCCTATAACATAAATTCACCGGCCACTCCATGAGCCCTTTAATTTAAGGGAAAGATGGAGTAGCCGATAAATTTAATTATTCAAAAATGTCAATAAATTCATACGGCCTTATCGTACACAACTCCAGGAAACACCCTTAGGTAAAGATGTATGTATTACCATACCTAAAATTTTATCTAAATGGCAATCCTGGTCATAATGGAAAACTTCAAGTTCTTTCGTTTAGTCAGTTTTGGACGTTTTTATGTACATTTTGAAGTTTGAGCAGTGGAAGAGCGGAGTGAAATGATTGCTATCAGTCGCAGTGTTCATCAATTACTCGTGGTGCTTTTTTGTTAATCTCTTCAACAATACATAAGTATATAGAAGCTAACAGACATTGCTCTCCAAACCACACGCTGCTTCAAATTTATATTCTTATTTTAATATTTTTGTGTTTTGTTTGTTCTTTGTCTTGTCAGCGCTTTTGTTTTGTTGGGACTGTAGCCACTTCTTTTTGTTACTTTAAATTTGCTGTTTTTTACTTGAAGACAGGGGGATGGGCAAGTGATATACATATACATCTATGTATAATGCCTGTATGTATGTATGTGAATGTCTTTTATATCTTTGCCGAGCAAACATTTCGCAAATAAATCACGTTTGAATTGTAACAAAGTCTGAAGTTACTTGAAGTGGAAAAGAAAATATTTCTAAAGAATGTTGTATAAATAAAAACCTAAATGGAAGGGGAAATAAGCCATTGAATTCGCTCTTTAACTTGATTCTGTGTGAAACGTTTCACACAAAAGCTGCCGAATTATTGTACGAAAGCCTGAATTTTCATGCGACAGTCTGATCTAAACATTGTCCAGTGACTACTGCTACTATATTTCTCTTTGAAAATAAAAAGGTCCGCCTGTTTCTCTGCTTCCACTAGCAGGTTCCTTCTAAGCCAAAACATCTGCATTTATTCGCACAACATGGCCTAGCCAAATAAGCCGCTGGGTTTTAATTCGTTGAACTATGTTTCTGTATACAACTCATACTTCTTCTTCTTTAAATGGTCATCTAACCGCCTGGGCGATTTTGACCGTCCAACATAGCTCGCCAGTCGTGTCTTTGTTGCGCCAACTGGAGCCAATTGGAAACACCGCGGGATCGCAAATCAGTCTCCACTTGGTCCTTCCATCGGAGTGGTGGTCTCCTCTTCCTCTGCTTCCACCGACGGGTGCCGATAAGAATACCTTCTGGGCTGGAGCATCTTCGCTCATTCGCACTACGTGACCTAGCCAGCGAAGCCGCTGTGTTTTAATTCGCTGAACTATGTCGGCGTCTGCGTAAAGTTCATACAGCTCATCATTAAATCTTCTTCGGTACTCACCGCTGCCAACGCATAGAGGTCCACAAATCCTTCGAAGAACCTTTCTCTCGAATACTCCCAGAGCCGCCTCATCAGATGTTGGTAGTGTCCACGCTTCTGCACCATATAGCAGGACGGGTGCGATGAGTGACTTGTAGAGTGTTATTTTCGTTCGTCGAGAGAGGACTTTACTTTTCAATTGCCTACTCAGTCCGAAGTAGCATTTGTTTGCAAGAGTAATTCTTCGTCGGATTTCTAGGCTAACATTACATACAACTCATACATCTCTCTTTAGCTTTTAAGTGGTGTATAAAGTGTTCTTTTCATTTGTTGAGCTTAAGACAAATCGTCATCATCAAATTAGTATCAGGTTTGAATTAAATTAATATTGTTATAAACTTTAAAATCGTTCGTGTTTACCTATATAGCAAGGTAACAAAAATAGAACAGAAAATAAATCTCCTTTGCCATTCTCTATATCTTTTCTACTACACCTTGCCAAATTTTCTATTTCTGTAAACGTTCTTCTTAGAGTGAATAAATAATCGATTCCTTTAATCGTGTTTTGCTTTCGATCTTTTTTAATCGGTTTTATTAATGGTTATTTGTTTCTGATTTATTATTTAAACTAAGTTTAAGTAAAAACTTATTGTACATTTTAGTTCAAAAAAACTATGTCAGGTTTATTGATTATTAATATACTTCAGTTAATTTAGTTTTTAATGTTAGTCAAATGTTAAAAGATATAGTGATCATTTGTGATAATAACAATTCATATTCGTTTTTCTTTTCAATGACTAAACCTAAATTAGAGCGACTGATATATTTGTGTTTTAGTTTTGTGAGCAAAAATTTTTATATTTTTTACTTTTATTGTTTTGTATTGTTTTTAATATAGCTGTTTACTGTAATAAATTACTTAAGGGTATTGAAAATTTTTATGAGGATAATTCAAATTTGAATTACTAAAATCTTAAAACGTTCCATTTTGGTTATTTTCGTTTACAATTAACATAAATGATTTGCACTTGAATTGATTATTCATAATATAAGTTAACACACGCCAGTCTCACCCCTTGCAACGCTCCCACGTTTAATCGCAACACATTCTGCCTACTCATCACAATTGTATTTCACAACATACAACGGTCCCATACTCACCCATCACACGTGCCGCAGTGTCAGCATAAGTACGTTCCCACGTCGCACGGTAACGTAACACCCAAATTCAAGGCCATGGTCAATACTGGCAGTTAATACGTATGCTACTGCATTACTCCAGACGCACCGTCAGCATAATTCTATTTCACATGCTTATGAAATAGAATCAATGCATAACGCACCTGTGGGAACAAACGGCGGAACATATTCACAAGCAACGAGCCGTCAACAATTGCGCAACACGCACGCCGCTGCCGGACATTGGCTATAAAGGGAAGCAGCGGCCACGGAACCAGTTAGTTGAGTCCGGGACAAGGAACGGTTGTGATAAGTTAGATTAGTAGTGTTAAATAAAGTAGTGCTTATTGTAAAACTCAATTTTGTGTTTCCTTCACAGGGCAAGTTGGCCCTTTTAATTTTTTTTGTATCCACGGACCTTAAGTCCGTTTCTGGCGCCCGAGCAGGGACCAGGAAGTGAAAGTGAAAGAGTGAAAGCGAAAAGCTGCCAAAAGGCAATATAAGGATTAAGTGAAAAATAAATAGCTCAAGCTATCCAGCTAGTGTGTGTATAAGAGCTTTAGGACAAAGCGAGAAAGCAAGAAATAGAAAAGCCAGAAAGCTAAGGAAAAGCTAAGGCGTAAGTGAAACTAGTGAGCCACTAAAAGGCGAAGAAATAAAGAAGCCATCAAGGCTAAAAGGAAAATCAGTGAAAAAAGGAAAAGGCTCTAGGGCCACAGCTAAAGTGAAAAACGAAAGACCAAACAACTAGTAGTGTGAGTAAACTTGAAACTGTCTGTGCCTTCCTTATTTTCTTTCAGAATGGATGACCTCAGGGCCACAGTTACCAATCTAACAGGCGCTGTTAATGCCCTGCTTGAGAAAATGAACACCCTTGAAAGACGGGTCACACACCTAGATACAGTAAGCTCAAGGATGGACACGTCATCAAACTCCAGCCATCCAGAACCAACTGAGGAGGTAATTGCACACGGTCCCACAACTGAAGCCGAAATAAGGGACATCAGTCGACTTCCTGACTGCGTCAAGGAGTTGCAGGTCTTCGACGGAAACCCTGTGCAATATGTATCGTGGGTACACTCCGTAGAGGTAATTCTCTCAGACTTCGATATTGTTAAAGGCAAGCCCCTGTACCGGGAAATTCTACAGCACATTAGGCAAAAAGTGAGGGGTGCTGCCGATTCCGCTTTAATTTCGTATAATATTTTCGATAGCAATTGGGGGAAAATTAAAGAGTGTCTTTCTCTGCATTATGCAGACAAGAGGGATGTCCGCACCCTCGAATACCAACTGCACCAACTCCGGAAGAACGGAAAGAGAATTGATGAGTTCTACGCTCAGGTGAACCATCAGTTCTCTCTAATCATTAACAAAATAAAAACCGAGTCCTACACGGACGAAACGGTAAAAGTACTGATAGAGACGTACCGCAACCGCGCATTGGATGTGTTCATCCGCGGCCTAAATGGAGATTTGTCAAGGATGTTGCTTATACAGCGCCCTAAGACCTTGCCGGAGGCCTATACAGCGTGCCTGGAGATACAAAACGTCGATTTCAGGAATTTCTCCATTCGCACCCCCACCAGCAGTAATCGGGTGGTGGTACCTATCAATAACTTACCAAGCACACCTTACTCTTCAAATAAATCTCCGCAATTGCCCACCAGTAGAGAAGATGGAGGTGGATCCTTCAGTCCAAACACGCAAAGTAAATTACATGAATCGCCCCAACCCCTTCAAACGTGGGGCAGGATCCGATAATCTCCCAAGAAAGCAACAAAGACTTTTCCATACAGTACAGGAAGTAGACGAGGGGAAGGAGGAGCAGACTAATGAAAGGGAGTTAGTAGATGAGGAGAGACCCGAGGATTTTCTATCCTCAGGTCATCTAGCGTTCCATACCTAGAATATACGTTGCCAGATGGCCGCGTACTGGATTTTTTAGTGGACACTGGCGCTAACAAAAACTTTATTAAGCAGGACATTACAACAAAAACAACTCCAGTAGATAAACCCTTTAACGTAACTTCAGTAGGCGGTGTTGTACCAATAAAAGAAAAGGTACGATTAAAATTATTTAAAAGTATCGACAATCCTAGTGACTTTGAGTTTTTCGTGCTTCCCACATTAAGTGAATTCTCCGGAATAATTGGAGATGACACCTTAAGAGAATTAGGCGCTTTGATAGACAGAAGGAATAACTTCCTTAAAATAGATAGCTATAAAATTCCACTCAGGGCACGATTGTCTAGCAGTGCTAATTTTACTTTAGGTAGGGATTTGTCTCCTGAAATTCACCGGAAGGTCGATACTATACTTAGGAAATATGTTGAATTATTTAAACCCCTAAACGGGAATGAGCTCGTAGATACAAATATCCTTGCCGAAATAAAAACATCCACCTCGGAACCCATTTACAGCAAAAGCTACCCATACCCAGCGTGTATGAGGGACGAAGTAGAAAGACAGATAAATGAACTGCCCGAATAAACTACCAGAATTTAACAAATTTTAGAGAAGAAACTCATGAAAACATAAAAGCCTTGTTATTGCATGAGCAAGAAACAAGGAATGCCAGGCTTAATGCTCGTCGCACAGAGCCGAGAAACTTTGAAACTGGAGATGGCGTATTCATAGCCAATAAACAATTTAAAGGCAAACATAAGCCAATTTACAAACGAGAAAATGTTGCAAATAATAGAAATGCAACCATTATAACCGAAAGTGGAAAGAAATTCCATAAAATTGACGTTAAAAACGTCTGAGATAACATTGGTCATAAGGCAAATCCTATGCTTAGATCCTTTGGTCCCAGGGCTTGGGTGCAAATCCCTTTGCAGCCGATCCAAGTCAGATGTTGGTTCAATTCCAAACAGCCCGGTGGTCCGGATGACGACGATCGGTGTGGTTCAACTCCACCACAAGGTCTTTGCTTTAATTGACGTGAAGCGCTCGTACCATGTGTAGGCCATTTGCAATCATTAACGCTTATGGCTAAAAGGGATCACCGCGACCCTTCCGTCAGCTGGGAAACCGCCTATATTCCGATGCAAAATTAAACATTTTACTTATTATATGGTGTACGCACTACTCAAAATAAAAAATAATAATAAAAAAAATAAATAAAAAAATAATGAAAAAGAAAATATAAATAAAAAAAAGAAGGAAAGAAAAAAAAAGGGGAAACATTCCTCGAAAAAAGAGAAAACTTACTAATACTAACAAACTAAACTAAAAAGCTTACTTACTAATCCGCAACAGAAAAAACAAAAAACCAATACTAATCTAACTAACACTATTAACTTACTAATGCTTTCTAATAAACTAACAGTAACTGAAAAACTAATTGTCAGGAACTTCCACTCCCAACATCACTTCCTGGTCCTGTATAAACCCTTCATGGCCCTTAACTTCCCGGACTCCACTCATTAGTAATAATATTAGAACTTAAGAAATTTTCATTAATTGCAAATCGCTAAACAAGTTAAATTTGAAAAAATGGTATTAAAAATTAAAGAATTTCTCCATCGCTAAGTAAGAAGCATGTACACAAAAATTTATATGTCAAGTAATTCGCGCTAGTAACTCAAACATGTAGAACACGTAGTTTCTTTTATACTAATATTTTTTGCTATTGTTCATTATTTTGTATACTAACGTTGATTTCTATCTAATTTTACAGTAAGAATTTGATAACCGAATTTTAATAATGTTCAATCCAAAGCATATCGAAAATAAGAATAATATTAAACTAAACATTTTCGTATTCCTTGTCCTCGGAGCAACCGCCGAAGCATATAGCTTATTCAGCATCGATTCACCGATTGTAACGATCCGCGATGGATATGGCTGGATTATAGACGGGCATTTTAAAATCATCCACAGCATAGATCTGGAGAAATGCGAGAGAATTTTTGACAAATTAAAATATGCTATCGCCAACCTCAATGAAACCGATCCAATGACCGATGTGCTCAATTATCACCTATCAAAAATAAAGACGTATCTGCAAGATTTGAGAGGTCCTGAGCTGACCCGAACAAAACGATCAATCAACTGGATTGGCTCGGCATGGAAATGGATCGCCGGCTCGCCCGATGCAACTGACTGGGACCAAGTACTCCAAAGGCAGGACACCCTTTTGAGCAACAATGAACAACAATATCAGGTAAACTCTGAAATATTTCAAACGACTCACGAGTTGTTGCAGGTGATCAACGCAGCCGTCTCTGTTACGAATGATGTCCATGAACGTACCAGGATGGGAAAAATCATGCAGGAAATCCAAGGGAAAATAATGATCCTCAAAGAAGACATTTACGAGCTTGTCCGTGCTTGTCAAATGGCCAAGGCCGGCGTAGTTAATACTAACCTATTAAGCAAAGAGGAAATCAACAGGCTCATAAGCGAGGTCGAGGTCCTTCCTTACAGCAACGTGATCGAGGCCATAGAATATAGCAAACCCTCAATCTTCACGAACGGCACCCTCCTAATCTACGTTGTGTCGATGCCAAAGGTCACAGAAACAAGGTACAATCATCTAATCGCCCGAGCTATCACACAACACGGACATCAAGTTGAATTGAACTACTCAACAATCCTGGTAAACCAACAGCGAACATATGGCATCAAGGGAAACTGCTTATATCTTACAGCAGCTATGATTTGTGAGCAAAAGACGCTCGACCTACTGGCAGAAGAAGATTGTTTCCCTCGGCTCATCAAAGGGGGAGATGCTAATTGTCGTTACCTTACCTACAACGAGTCCACAATTGAAGTTATAAAAGAGGACACTATTTTCCTCAACAATTTCAATGGCAGCATAGGATCAGATAAAACCTTTGAGTACTTAACTGGTTCTTTCATATTACAGATGAACAACGAATCTGTTACAATTAACAACCAAACCTTTTGGAGTACAAGCAAATCCGAGGTACAGCTACTACCGCCCATCCTTACTAACGTCAGGAACAAAACTCTGGGAGTCAACATAAACCTTGTTCACGAAATGACCACAGGCAACATTAAGCTCCTTAAATTTCTCGGAAGGAAGACCAACGTATTGATTACCTCTGAAATCATAATTTTTATTCTGGTCACGTTACTCATCTGGGCAATTTGGAAGAAGATAACGACCGGTGTAAAGATCCCTGAGCTAAAGATATCACTACTAAACAGAAGCTTTCGAGGACGGCAACACGAGGGTAAGCCTCATCTGCCTAATCCGCGGGACGCAGATTCTTAAGCGGGGAAGAGTTAACACACGCCAGTCTCACCCCTTGCAACGCTCCCACGTTTAATCGCAACACATTCTGCCTACTCATCACAATTGTATTTCACAACATACAACGGTCCCATACTCACCCATCACACGTGCCGCAGTGTCAGCATAAGTACGTTCCCACGTCGCACGGTAACGTAACACCCAAATTCAAGGCCATGGTCAATACTGGCAGTTAATACATATGCTACTGCATTACTCCAGACGCACCGTCAGCATAATTCTATTTCACATGCTTATGAAATAGAATCAATGCATAACGCACCTGTGGGAACAAACGGCGGAACATATTCACAAGCAACGAGCCGTCAACAATTGCGCAACACGCACGCCGCTGCCGGACATTGGCTATAAAGGGAAGCAGCGGCCACGGAACCAGTTAGTTGAGTCCGGGACAAGGAACGGTTGTGATAAGTTAGATTAGTAGTGTTAAATAAAGTAGTGCTTATTGTAAAACTCAATTTTGTGTTTCCTTCACAGGGCAAGTTGGCCCTTTTAATTTTTTTTGTATCCACGGACCTTAAGTCCGTTTCTTATATTTTTACTATTAAAACAATTAGGTATTTTTTGTAAAAAACTCGAAATATTAAACAAAAATTGATTAGTTTCTTGAAAATTTTATTTTTGGAAAATCGACTTATTTCTAGGAAAAATTATCGATTTTTTCAAGTCGAATTCAAATCCCTCATTTATCCTGCTATCCATATTCTACGTTTTATAATACAAAAATTAAAATTTATTTTGAACAACAGTAGGGTAGGGCGGGGCTAGTTGGGTATAGGGGCAAGTTGGGCAATCTAAATATCTGGCAAACTATACATCGTACGCATAGGCATCATATGGTGGAAAGAAGGAGTCGCGGGAGGGGTAATCAGTACGCGATCGCTAGTGACCGCTGGACGAGCGAGTGAAGTGCCCGTGCGTTTTGTTTATTTTGTGACCAAAAAGTAAAAACGTCGTTTATCGCAAGTTTTCGTTTGTATTAGTCAATTGTTGTCTGTTTGAATCAGGAAAGTGTTAATCTTCCAGAGAATTATTGTATTCCGGGTTGGGGTTAGTTGATCTATAGTTGCTTGGGCACATACAAAATGTGTTCCAGGTGTTGGTCTTACTTTCGTTTGTGTCAATTGCAACAGTGACAACGACGCTTAAATTGCTAAGATCTTATTATATATTTTTTTAAGATATTTAAGTCTGATGTTAAACAGAAAGACTGAATTTAATCCTAAAGTTGTCTTAAGATACCTTGATGTTTTGTTTATTCTATTTTCTGTTAATTGTCCAAAGACAATTACTTTAAGTTTTGTTGTTCTGTCACTAAAATACTATAATAAAGCGCTAATGGTCAAACACGTATTTTACTTCATCTCTAGTAAACATTGAACCCATGGTTTGGTTAGACATTCTTAGTGCTCAACTTGCCCCATACCCTTGCTCAACTTACCTCACCTATGGGGTACATTGATCGTACTTGACTTTCTGCATTTAAACATCTGTAGCTCTTAAATTCGAGTTGTTACAAAAAAATTGCTGTGGACACTTTTGCTAAGGGGTAAATTACTAATCCATCAAGCCACATAGCAACTCATTGAGGCTTATCATTGAGGAGCTACGAGTATATCCGCTCAAGTGAAAAATTGCTCAACTAACCCCACCCTACCCTACCAGAGTGGTTTCTCTGAGATCGGCTTTTCGGAACAGGTCTTTCAAATGCAAGTATATTATGTTTGCAAATTCTTCACAGATTCTTATAGTCGAGAAGGTGGATGAGATCCTTTACGCTTTAACCTAAATATTACAATCAAATACATATTTCTTTAGAATAAAATACACGAGAATTAACTAAAAGAACTAGATACCTAGCAGAAATTGTAAGCCTTCATTAACCCTTTTTATCTCTAACTTGTGAAATCACATGTCGAGGTGTCAAAACGTCGAACTAGAGATGATTGTAACCCTCCAACAAGCGACATATCAACATTCCCTAGAGTTTTTCCTTCTTTATTTTCCTTTTCACCAACAGCATACTAGTTTTTATACTACAAACAAGGCTACAGCAAGATTGTTAATTACGTTTGACTCATTAAAAAGAAGAGTGAATCAGATATAGAGCAAGAAACCAGCCATTTTCCGTTTGTTCTATCTATGGTTGGTTTCATTACAGCAATGTTACTTTATCTCTCCACAGAAATGGTATTGTTTATAGAATTGTGAATAACTTGTATCTTATAATTTCTCTAGTATTTAGCATTATTTTCTTAAGTCCCCCGCACTTAAGAGATTAAATTTAGCTAAACTTTACTTTACTTCACCGTATTATCTTTGGTTATTATTTTAAGTACTTCATTTTCACAGTTTGAGCTTTGTTTGCTTGTTTATTTGAATTTAATCTTTCATTCTTTTCAAGTGTTAATTTTATCCAATTATTAGTTTCACTACTATTATTACACTCTTCTTATTCTTAATTTATTTTAAATGTAGAAATACTATCAGAAAGTGGGGCGTGTATCTTCCCCTGCCGGAATTTACCAAAAGTGGCTGGCTTTTTAAAGTTATCGCGCATATACGAGTATGTGAATATAGCTACAAGAAAGGTGAATTGCGTAGTCGTTGATTTGAATTTTTTTGAATCTTGCACACCTATTTATATCTAATCGTATTGACTGACTGGTGAGTAAATACCTCACATAGACTGAAGGTGTCCGCAGTGTTCCTAAAATATTTTGTTCGACGCCATAGTGAAAAGAAAAAACATTTCAAAAATTAGGATTTATTTTATGGAATAGTGCTTTGCCTTTGAGGGGAAGTGTGTTAATGGCGTGAGGAGTCGTCCATCAGCGATTATATGGTGCCATTCTATTATCGTGTTATGTGACAATTCAAAGATAGCGTGGAATGTTCTAACTGAACCATTGTTTACATCCTGCAAGTATGATAGTTTCTTTGGCGGCTCGGAGTGGAAGGTAGTAATAGAGGTGAGTCGAATGAAGAAACTAGCGTTCAGAGTTGATTCAAAGTAAATATTACAACTAAAATCTTTAATTTAAACTTAAATCTATATTCTTTAATAACTGATAAAGGGTAATATTCAATAATTCGTGAGTTTTATGTCTTCAAGTTCAATATTGCGTTATTTAAATTTGTTTGTTTTAAAATTGAATGCAACCCATGCTGTGGTAGTTTGTGTGTGTGTTTAGCGCATCTTCGGTGAAAGTTGCGTTACTTCTAGATACCCTGCAAAAAATGCGACTAGTCTAACATGCGTCTGTAATGAGTCGCAAGAATGCGACTAATGCCAGTTCTGATCACTTTGTGTGAGCTGCACTGTTCACATTTGTTTGAGTATGTCCTATGGGGAGACCAATTGTAACCATTTATACCCGGACGAGTACAAGAGGACTAATCCACTTTCTACCCTAACTTGTACTTTTAACTCATATGAGTATGCTACACAAATAAAAATTTACTTATGTATATTGAATTATAGCCCACTGTGGAAAAAGGTATTCAACGCGGACAACTCTCTTTAGAGATCAATCGCGCAATTTTTTGCAGGTCATACTTGGATAAAGGTCGACGCAGTAAGATTTTGACATTCAGCCCACGAATTACACAAAAAAGTGCTTGGACAACGTATATCGCCCTGCGTCCACCTGCATAGCGTCTAGCCTTCTGTTTATTGCGAAGGCAATCTCAGTATGACTTGCTGTTTATAAAATATAAAAATTCGAATAGTACTTATTCCAATAATTTACACTTTTATTCGAATAGTCCTCTCTATGGCGCGATATACAACAGGTATATCATCATAAACCTCTTAAGAGATTTTTGCGCCAAGCTTCCCTTCCAATTTGTGGTCTGCCGATTTGAATTTTCCCTACAAATTGGTGGGACCTACAGTTTTTTGCCGACTCCGAACGGCATCTACAAAGGAGACGAATTTTTGCTGAGAAGCCTGTCATGGCAGAAATACACTCGGAGAGTTTGCCAAACCACTGCCGAGGGGCGACCCCGTTTTGAAAAACTTTTTTCAAATCACTTTTGATGTTACCTGTACCAGGGCTCGAACCATGGACCTTCGGTGTGGTAGGCCGGCCACTATTCGAATAAACGGATAAATTATTGGAATAAGTACCATTCGAATTTTCGAAACGAATATTTTTATTAGTTTATTCGAATATTATTCGAAAATAGTCCCACTACTAATTAACACATTTCTCACTCTTTTCCATTCACGCACTCTTACCAGGAAATTTTTGATTTACATTAAAATTAAAGTAGCATAAAACTCACTCACGCATGTATCTACATACATATTTATAAATACATATTCACATTAAGGTGTTCCTTTCTCTCCAGCTTGCTTTTAGTTTTTCTGCCTTGACTTAAAATTTGTTCCTAGAAAGCTCTCACAAATCAAAATTTTTAATAAATGGATTCAAAATATTGTTATTTTCCAAAGAGATCACCTCGAGTTTATTGAGATACTAGAAGAAACTAGGTAAATGTATCACTATCAAACAACCGAGTGGACTTTCAAAGCACAAGTTATAATTGATGTTATATAGAAGTCGCTGACATGAATGACTTGTGCCATACTTTCTGAAGCTTCTACCCTAAAGATCTCTCCATTTATTCTCAAGAGTCGAACTTCATGGAAACTTGATTAATAAAGTTAATTTTCTTTTTAAAATGACTAAAAACAACTTAAGATTTAGCAGACACCTTAATGCACTTAAAAGAGCGTGTCATGAATTTACAAACGCTTAAAGTTTTACTTTTTATTTTCATCCGTAATTTTATGGATGTCAGTATACATACACATGTATTTACATTTATGTTTTTAAATAAAAATGTAGGTAAATAAGTCTGAATATCGGTATTAGGGAGCTTCTCAAGTGTTCATTGACTCTCCCCTGATATTTATTAATAAAATTTTCCCTAAATAGTGTGGGGAATGTGAGTCTGTTTACTTTGTTAAGGTCAAGTTCAAGTTTATGTGGAGATGAGTTCAGTATTTAATGAATTTACATAGTTGAAGTCTCATCTTGACATGATATTTGTTCGTAAAGCCGCATACGGGAGGTTCTGCTCAATTTCGACTAGATTTTGTTATTATTATTAAGGCTCTCTGACTTGAAATTATAAATCATATCTAATAATGTCTCTGAAAACATCTTGCCATCGAAAATACTTTTCTTTTAAATTCAAGGTTTGTAAATATCAAGAGTATTGAAATTTCAGATAAAATGGCTAGACCACACAATGAAATGGTTTCAGGCGAAGGGTGTCTATCTGCTGATATCTGAAGAAATAAAATAATAATTCAGTAACTCCAATAGCAAGCAGCGGATATCGGTACCACGAAATAACTCCTAAATGAAATGAGTACCAAATAAAATGAAATAAATCCCAAATATTTTCTAGCCAAATCGGACTTGTTTCATTATTAAAGAACTCCCAGTGCGTTGGCACTTGTTTCACAATTTTTTGTTGGGAATTATTTACCAACGAAATTATTTTGGGAGCTATTTCATTCTTTTTGAACATTGGGGTTTATTTAATTTTTCTTGTGACTTATTTTATTGAAGCTTATTTCATTTCTTTGTTTGGGAGTTATTTCACTTCTAAAAGTTGAATGTTTAATTTCTATTGCGACTTATTTCATTGGGGAGTTGTTTAAGTTCTTTGGAATATTGGAGCTTATTTCATTTCCTGTTGTTTCATTTTTATGCGACTTTTTTCATTGAGACCGCGGATATCGTTCATATTCTTCATAATTTCGGCTAATTATTACGATTTTAACAGTTTCTTTATCCCCTTTTCTACCTTCTTTGTACTTCATTTCATTGCTATAACTTTGCGTGTGTGCAATTTTAAAAGTTCATTATGAATTACGCCTTCCTCAATTCCATTGCAATTTCTGCTCTTTTGCACTTCCTTAGAGAATCAGTCATTTCCGTTACTCCACGCGACTGTCTTTAGCTGAATGCAGTGTAGTGTGTATTCTCTGTTAATAAAAGATGCAGTCAAGGAAGATGTGGAATTTACTGGATGTTGTTTGTATGGATGTTTGTGTGAACCTGCATGCGTACAAAATGGAAATGAATCAAAAATTCATCTGTATGCTATTGACAAAGGGCGAACGAATACATGGAAAACAACAACAACCACTAAATATAATTCAACCGCATGGAACAAGCTTGGAATGGTAGATTGCATACACACATCCACGTTTATATACGCTCTCTTATAAATCTGCGTTGTTTAGTTGAAGTTCGTTTAGCTGGCAAAGCATTCACATCGTTAATTTCGTCCTTCGCTTTCCAGTGCATGTTTGTGCTGTTATTGTTGATATTGGGCGAATTATGCACTCACTGTTTCTCTTTATGTGTGTATGCAAAGGCGGAGAAAGGAGATATTCGTGGAATGAATGCACACGTAAGATTTAAAGATTTACCATTATGTACATACATATATACAGTGTTGCGCATAACAAATGCAGCATATTCAAGTCCAAACATAATTGTCTACACCTTCTTTACTACTGAAGTCTCGAGATAGACGAAACCATCCGTCTTTTTGCTTGTCGAAGTTTGCTACCATTAAGGATGAAATGTTGACAAAATAATCAAAAAATATGCAGATCATGCTTCGCTGCACCTCATTCCTCATTGAAAATGACTGCATAATTTCAAACGCGATATTCCTTGCGCTAGAGCAGTTTTTTCTCTGTGATAACAGAAAAAGTATCAACACATTTGGTAAGGTGCCAGTTCTCGGCGTTGTGTATTAAAGCAAGCCATTCATAACTTTCTAACCATAACTGACGCAAACTAGAAACACCAATGGTGCTCAAGTCATCCTCTACCTGTACTCATGTTGTGGGATGAATTTTGGACCCGCCGCTTCCATTGAAAAGAGAAGCAATGTTTCGGATAAGGTCTCTCTTTGCGGCGGTTGAATGAAGATGATGTTTAAAACTGAAAATAGTTCTCTATTCTTCTAGCGCTTTGACTGAAACACTTGGGCTTGGTTTTCTGTTGAGGTTCTCAACGGATAACAAATCTATTTACTGGTGATCTATTAGTTTTTGAAATAATTTCGTGTGTGTTAAAATTGATAGGCTTTCTCTGATTGTAATGTCTTGCAGGCAAGTGAAGACGAGCATAACAAATGGAGAAGCCTTTAAAATTTCACTCAAAACATAGAATATTTTTATACCTAGTAGTGCTACGCACACAAGGTATATTAACTTTAGTCGCCTAACGGCAGTACGTAACGGCATAAACGGATCGAGATAGATATTGACTTATATATATCAAAATGTTCAGGACGAAAAGAGAAATTGATTAAGCCATGTCCGTCCGTCCGTCTGTGAACACGATAACTTGAGTAAATTTTGAGATATCTTAATGAAATTTGGTATGCGGGTTCCACTCATCTCCGAGCGCTATTTAAAATGGGCGAAATTGGACGATAGCCAAGCCCACTTTTTATACATAGAATATTTTCGAAAACACAAAAAAAAGTGATTACTCAGTGCATAATACACATATAAGGATAAAATTTGGTGAATACATTGAAATTGATGCATAAAATAAGAAATTTTTTAAAATGGGCGTGGCGCCGCCCACTCTTGAATAAGTCAAATTTAGAAATAATATTAATCGTAAATCAAAAACCGTTCAAGATATCGAAACGAAATTCAGCACGCAGGTTTTCAGGTATGCAAGGAATGTTCCAGGAAAAAATGGGCGAAAGCGGTTAAGGTCTACGCCCACTTTTATATGAAAGATTTTGAAAAGGATCGTAGATATATTAAATAGGCAATAACTTTGCGCAAAATAGCTTTACGTCATTTATATTTCACTTTTAAAGTTTCCGTAAACAAAGAAATCCAAAAACTTAAAAATTTCGAAAATGGGCGTGGTCCCGCCCTTTTTATAGTGGACTATTCCACAAAACTTTTTATGCCATAACTCCGCCAAAAATTTATTTGTGATAATGTTCTATATATAAAGGTAACTGTTTGCTGTAAAATTGGGCGGAATCGGTTAATGTCCACGACCAGTTTTTTAACATAGTTCTGAAAAATTTTTTTGTAAAATTTAAAGAGCGATATTTCTACAACTAAGCAAGTTATATCAATTAGATTTTGCACACATAATAAGCTTTTTAAGAAAAACTCGGCCGCAGAACAATTTTTTCAATTTCGAAGAAGTAGGCGTGGCGCCGCCCACTTTTCAGCATAAAATGTCTGCTATTTTCAAAGGCAATCGCTTATAATTCAATATTGATATTTCAATCAAAATTGGTCAGATGCTTCTCAGTGGTATGTATTATACCCCTGCCAAAAATTAGCCAAATCGGGAAACACACAAGTGAAATATTCGGGCACGTAGTTAATAGCCCACTGCAATAGCGAAGTTATATATCTTTTTTGATTTTCATACCTTTCGTAAACATTAAATGTATGTAAGTATGAGAACAAGAAGAGAAAAGTTCACTAAAATGATCAGCACGATGAGCGGAGTCGATTTAGCCATGTCCGACTCTCCGTCCGTCTGTCTGTCTGTCCGTCTGTCTATTTGAATGCAAACTAGTATCTCAGTTTTACAAAAGAATGCTGAAATTCGTTGTTTGCTTTCGCCATTTTATAATATACTAGCAAACCCGATAGACGTTGTTTTGACGTTTTGATACATAGAACACATCTATACATAAAATGTCATTAACTTGAACCAAATAAACTCCTAACTATACCGAACTGCAGCTTTATATAACCTGGGGGCTTTTCCAAAAGCTATATACAGACTGCGTCGTGCCCAGCGAACTCCTGAACATATCGTGAAAGTTCAAGAGCAAAACAAAACACAAAATATGGGGCCGTGGCAGCGCCCACTTTTGAAAAATGATGTAGATATTGACTAAGTGACACATATATCCAAATTTTATTAATTTAGACCAAAGAAGTTCGGAGCTATGACGAATTGAAACTTTACATAGCCTGGGGGCGTAACTCGGCCTACTTTTCGAAAACTATATATTGTCTATGCTGTACCCAGTGAACCCAAGTATATATTGTGAAAATTTCATAAAGATCGGTTGAGTTCTTGGGCGCCTATGAAAGACACCCTTTTTTATATCTATTTTTGTTACGGACACAAGGTGTATTACTTCATTCGGCATAAACGATTGGAGATATACATTTATTAATGTATATCAAAACCTTCAGGATGAAAAGTAAAATATCCGTGCAAGTAGTTAATACCCCACTGCAAAAGCGAAGTTGTATATCTTTTTTGATATTCATTCCTTTCATGAACATGAACTGTTTGTAAGTATACTGAAATGATCAGGAGGATGAGCTGTGTCGATGTAGCCATGTCCTTCTCTCTATACGTCTATCTGTCTGTCCGTCTGTCTATTTGAACGCAAATACGAACTGAAAGTATTAAAATAGACCTGCGTAAATTGGGATGACATAATAGATCACTACTAGGTATATAATGTTCGGTTCCACCCGAACTTAGACTTCCTTACTTGTTTTCTTTGTCATGATTGCGACAGGGGACATCAACAAATCAAGAGCCATGAAAAGAAAAAAAACTTGCCTTTGAATATTCTTAATACCCCTTCAAATTAAACTTTCAAAACAGTGATGGGATAATTCCATACTAGGGTACTCTATTATTGTATTACTTTAAGATGGTAAATTTTATGGTTTAAATTTTCCTATCAATGAGTAATATCTAAAAAATAAATTTGTTGATATACTCCGAATAGTAAATTATGTTTGGCCATTGTGTTTGTTGCTTCTGCCTTGCACAGCACTGTATGTACCAACTTTGGTTTGTTTGCTTGTCGAGCCACGCTTTTAAACGTCAAATAATAATTAAGCTTCCTTTTGCGAGTTGGTAGTTGCGGGTTGTATGTGCATTGATTGTTGATGTTGGAGGGGCGGCAAACTTGGCAAGCAGGCAGTGAGCCATTCAAGGTGTCGTGAATGCAGACGACGCGTACAGTCCGATCTGCCAAATGTGCACCCGCCACTGCCTTTAAGATACTCCCAATCAGCCAGCTCGTTGGTCAAACGGCCAAAAAGTTGTCAAGCCGGGAGTGCCAGTGTATGAATACCCTCTTAGCAAACAAACACCTATGGTAATACTTTCTTAAAACTCTGGCCAAGAGCAGCTAACGGATAACCTTATTGTGATTTTATGTCGTTTTTCTGCCAGCAGTTCTTAAACAAATTTTTTATAATAATCTAACGCAACGTAGCTTCTTCGTTGTTGTTTTATCGACAAAAACACCTTCCACCGAATACTGAAATGAGGATGCGATAAATGACTTATAGAGTGTGCTTTTTGCTCGCAGGAAGAGGAGTTTACTACTTTCAGTTCTGTAGCAAAAATATAGTTATGCTTGAAAATATTAGTCAGTTACGCTCGTGCGTAATCAGGCTTAAAACATTGGTGCGGTTTTCTGATATTAGTGAGAATTGGGCTGATAATTTTCAAAACCAAAATGGGGGGTTTCGTCCAGTCTAATATAGACACATATTTCAATTTCAGTCTTCCTAACAAATGACTGGAAAGGAAGAAAGTAGTTGCAGTGCTGCCAATGTTTTGTTACTTCCTTCTCGCATCTTTGACTCTGCTGTGACATTAGTTTATGCAAAAGCAGTTCCGACCCTAGCCACGACTTGTCCAACTCTGGTTTTATTACAGCTATAACTCCTGCACCACAACTGTGCTTAATTCTTAGTTTTTCGTTTTTTTATCAACTAAACTGCAGTCGTCTCTGCATTTCCTCATAGCAGGGAAGGTATGTCTCTTTCGAACTCACTCCTCTTTGTCTCTTCTAAATACAGTACAATTTCAACTTGTTTTGTAAATGCTCTTTTCCATACTATATGTATGTATGTATGCGCACTCTTTGAGTGTATTTACGTGCCCTTCTGGCTGTTGTATCCTTGATTGTCCTTGCTTTTATCTACGTTATTGCCCTTTTAACATGCCCTTCGCTGTAGTGTTGATTCGTTTCATCGTTGTATCTGCTTGCATAACTCACTTCGCTTTCAAACTGTAGATATGTTAGTTTGTTTGTATGTCTTTGCTTCGGTTAATTTTCTACATTCGAGTAAATTCTGCGTTTGTTGCTTTTGTTTCCTTGGTACTTTTGATTTGCTTCAAAGTTTGGTTACTTTGTTTTTTTCTTTTTATTTCTTTAATTCTGCTATCTTCTTATTTCTTTCGTGTCTTATTTTCATAACATTCCTATCCACTTTTATGGTGCTACAGCGGTAATTGCCAAATTACGTGTTCATGTAAAAGTATCAGCTGTTCCTGCAGTGCTCCTGTTTTTCGAGTGTCCTTTAAGACATACACATATGTTCATATGTATGCAGATATGTAAATGCTGTTTTGTTTTCCTAATTCTTTCGAAGCTGGTATTTGTTTCCACTGTGGATTTTCGCCCATAAAAATTGCCCGCCACAGTTACTAACAGCTTTTCATTTGATGTGAACAATTTAGTTCTAAATCCTCCTAGGGGCATGCTTCCTCTTTGTTTATTTGATTTGATTATTTGCTGGTCTTTATTGTGCTTGCCTGTTTTGTCATTAGCAGGTGTTGTTTGGTGCCCAGCTTAATCCTTTGCTTGTTCTTACTCTACCGTAATTTAGGTGTGACTTCTTAGGAAGTTGCCAAATGTGTTAAATTCTTCGCAGTTACCTACCTGATTTAATGCTTCCTTTCGAATTTTAAGTTAGCAGCAGCAGATACATTTTCTTAACAGGTCTTTAATGTAAAACACTGTAACTAAATACATTTTACTTCGGCCTCTGAGGTGTTGTATGCTGTGATTAAAAAATATATGTTTTTAAAGCAGCACACAGAAAAGATAATTTTAGTCGCATGAAATTAAAAACCCTTTCAAGTAAAAAATCGATGATACAGTTTTGTATCCTATTTAATTTTAATGCAACAATAAAAAATTTGTAAAAGTTTTTAGATGCATAAAATAAGCATGTTTCTAGTAAAAGCTGGAAAATTTGTTAATAACCCTGCCGTTCGTGTTTAAAATGTGCCTCAGCAGGATTAGAAAAGTTATTTATCTAAAATGAACTGTTCAATTGAGACTAACGCTTAGTATACAATGTTCGGCTACATCCGAACTTAGACACCCTTACCTGTTTTTATTAAGATCTTACTTTTCTAAATCCTTATGCATCACTGAAACAATTCAGGTGAATTAACGTAATGAAATAACCAACACCACAACACCAAAATCTATAGAGCAACAATCGTCAGTCTCCGAAATAGTAGCTTCACCATCTGTAACTCCTGAACCAACTACAACAAAACGTTTGGCAGCAGTCAATCAATTTGACATTAGCTTGTTTGTCAATAAGTCAACAGCTGACAGTATTGAGTCTTCTATTAAGCTTCAAAATAAAATTTGGATACCTCCATCAAATTATGAGTTTCCTGCATCTGAGCAACGAAATTTGAAATTTCAATGCGCTTGGCTGCAGAAGTACACATGGTTAGCCTATTTAGGAAAGGAAGAAAATGCTTTTTGTAAATGTTGCGTATTATTTGGTGTGCGAGAAGGGGGAGATAATAAAAAATATTGGGACAATTGGTACTAATACCATTCCGGAACTGGAAAAACGCGTAAGAGGCATTCAACAAACATCAATCCACAGATTATCACAAAAAAGCACTACTACAGTCGACTATGCGAGCTAGTATTGACCAAGAAAAAACTTTACCAATAGATATGCAACTGTCACAACAAAAGTTGGATTTTATTGCAAAGAGCAACACATTTTTAGTTCCTATTATCGATACCATAATTTTGTGCGGTAGACTGGGTAAAGCAGTGCGTGGACCGGAAGAAATTGGCAGGATAACTTCTAGTGAACCACTCAACAACGATGGAAACTTTCGGCCGCTATTAAGGTATCGAGCTAAGGGTGATGTCGAATTGAAAAAACATTTGAAGTCATCATCGAAAAACGCTACGTACACAAGCCCTCGTAGTCAAAATGAGTTAATTTTTATTTGCTTCTCATTGATACAAACACAAATTATTGAAAAAGTGAATAGATCGCAAGCTTTTTCAATATTAGCGGACGAGACTTCAGATATTTCAGGCGTTGAACAAATGTCGATTTGTGTAAGATATTTGGACACTGACGAAGGTACTCATAAAATTTGTGAAAGTTTCTTGACATGCACACCTGTGACCGATTTCTCTGCGCTTCGCATAGTTTTAACTTAGCTGTTAATGACGCGTGCAAAAGTAATGAAATAAAAAATTGCATAGGCACCATAAAGAGTGTTTACGGAGTTTTTAAATATCCAAAGAGGCAACTTGCTCTACAAAAGGCTATTGACGCTGAACAAAATTTGACGAAGAACAAAAAATTAAAAAGTCATTGTGCCACAAGATGGGTTGAGCAGCATGAAGCTGTAGCGACTTACCTTTATTTACAGCCTGCAGTTATCTCCGCCTTACAGAATATTTCAGCTACATGGAGGGACTCAACAGCATCCGAAGCTTTTCAGTTGATGTCAGCAATCAAAACATTGGTATTTCAGGTATAGTAAAAACAATATGGACCTACTCGATAATGCATCACTGCATAGTATTACTTTCAAAAATAGAATCCAAGTCTCCTTTTTTATAGGACTATAAGCAATTTTCGCAAAACAAATAGTAATTATTGAGTATTATCAGGAAACTGCGAAGCCGGCAGCCAAAGATCGAGGCAAACTATGCAGTGATGCTTGTATTTACTGCATTATAGGGTAAGGTCAATTTATCAAATTAAATCTTATTTTTTATTAAAGATCACATTGCAAGTACTCACGTCAGTCCATTCCTTGACCTTGACATTGAGTCGCGCTCTACAAAGTGTCAATCAGGATTTAGGAGAAGTAGTGGTACTAGCAGATGCTGCTAGAAATATTTTGGTATCGAGGAGGGACCTTGCGGAGGAAAATTTGAAAACAATTTTTCAAGCAGCATTTGTTATATGTGACGAGTACGATATTGAAATTCGGAAACCAAGATTTGCACGCACGAATTTGCAGCTTTCCATTGAAGATTACTATAGAATTGCAATTTACATCGCTTACTTGGATTTTTTCATAACGCATTTGCAAGATAGACTTTTGAAACACAGAGACATTTTATCTAATTTTACTTGTATATTCTCAGACAAAAAAGAAGATTTTGATATAGAGTCTTGTTGTAAGCTATTCAAGACATATGAATCTATTTTACATGACTCATTGCCAGCAATATGGGCGAGTGAGGCTCAGTTGTAGAGCAAGGGCATAGCGGGTATGAAGATCAAGAATTCTTTAGAAGCCCTTGATATTTGTTGTAATATTGATGCTTTCCCCAATGTATATCAAATTTTGAGAATTCTGGCTGTTTTGCCTGTTACGACTGCAGGAAATGAGCGAAAATTTTCAACTTTGCGTCGTCTTAAGACTTATTTAAGATCGACAATGAGTGAAGACCGCCCAATGGTCTTGCTGCACTTAATATTCATCGCAATTTAGAAGTCGACGTTGAATTGGTATTAAAAGAATTTTTCTCACCCCGACGAGTGTCACTATTGAAAGATTATTAGTTTTAAAATATGCAACTAAAATGTGATTTTTGTTTAACAAAGAAAAATTATAAAATAATCATATTTTAAGATATTTCGTTTTTGTTATTGAAAATAGTTTTTAGCTCCCGCTAGATACACCCACCCTCCTCCGACCAGCTAACTCTTCCTTTGAATACAGTATTCCTTAATCCGGTATTAATAATGATTTTTACTGATCCCCCCCAAGGGCAAATCCTGCGTACGGCCCTGATATAGGCATAGTGTTTGGATTTTTTTTCGGAAAATTATATTGCTATATTTTTCACAATAACGGAAAAAATACTGTAAAAGTTTCAGACCTTAATAATTATTTTTAGAGGTTCTAGTTATTAGTTTGGAATTGGTTAACTAATCTGATTCAGTTTGTAAGTACTTAAACAACAAACCAATATAAATATGTATGTACATAGAAAAGTTGATTGGTTATTGAAGGTGCTGAACCTGGCTAAATTCTCTGGATGATCTCAACATTTCTCTCTGGCAGGTTCCCGGGCACAGCGGTAATGATGGAAAAGAAATAGCTGATGAGACGGCCAGGAAGGCCTCCGAAATGGTCACAAACGAGACAGACAACTCCGTGCAACCACCTTTGGGAAATCTGCTAGGGAGAATCGATGAGCATTCTTTTAAAACAACGAATTTACTTTGGACCAACCGGGAGGATTGAGAAGTCTCAAGGTCCTTATGCCATGTTTAGACAGAAAAAGAACTAACTTTCCTTTCAAGCTAAACAACTCTGGTAAGGGTACTCACAAGTGTCACAGAACATTGTGCTATCGCACCAATGCTTCGACGACAGCGTATGCCAACAAGTTCCTTATGCAGAAAACGGTCATGATGATTGATTTGTCGATGCTCATGAGTCATGACTACAGTCAAGGCGTCTCAAATTTCTAAAAGCACGCTTTTTCGACTATCTGAGCTTAGGGAACTTTAAAAAGGATTAAGTATTATTCACTTGGTTGGACGAATGCCCAAATATATATGTAAATATATTAATTAGATTAAACCATTTCCTTCAATCTTGCAGTTAAAAGGTGTAAGCGTGCTGCGATAAAAGCAGAAAAAATTGCTTTTTTTCTGAAACTTTCTGTAAGTCATTAAATTTAAAGCCAAATATTAGTCGGGCATGCATACATACTCGTATGTTTTTTAACTGTGTGCTTACTTAAATGGCGCTTAATAGTTTATGCAAATCGATTTGTGAAAAATCGTTGTTAAAAAAATAATTGGGTGTTGTTCAAAAATCGATTTTACGAATAATTAATTCAAATGAAAATCATTTAAGATAAGCTTAAAAAAATAAAGAAAGGAACGATTTTCAGATTTTATTAATTCAAATTCGAGTTATTCGCATACAATATTTTGAATACCCATAAATATTTTTTAACAGTAAAAATAATACAAAGCAATAAGAGTCAAATATATAAAAAAAGTTTGATATTCAAATATGCAGTAAGATTTGCCTTAAACTTTGAGTTCAAATAATAAACCTAAACTAAGTAATTGGCACAAATATTCAGTGTTACCTAAGATTTGACCTCTGTTGGGTGTACACATTGTTATCCATTCTTTCATCCGTCACGCAGATGTCTTTTTTCAAAAATCTATTGAAAATGTGTAATTCTTATAATCTTACTATCGATTTTTAACACTAAGAAAATCGATAACTAAACAAAATGATCGAATATTGTAAAAATCAATAATGTATTCACAATCCTACGCCCAACATAGTCGTTTCTTCGCTTTGCCAATTGGAAGCTCCACGAGATAGCATATCTGTATCCACTTGTCTCTTCTATTGGAGTGGTGGTCCTCCCTCTTCCGCTGCTGCTGATAACAATCGCTTCTGGGAGTGTGGATGGATTTTCTTGTTTTGTTGATCACATGCGGAACTAATATGGTTCTACAACTATAGCTTTTATATCCCCAGAAACAGAGACAGCAGATCGGGTGCGGACCAGGTAACTATAGAGCCCAGATATCGTTTCATTGAACAGGGAAACGAGTTGGCCTATAAGCTAAATTCGGTGGAGCGGCTCTTGAGGTCCCATGAACAGATTCAGTATTACCAGAAGTAAGCAATAGCTGCAAGGCTAACAGTAAGTAACAGTAATCGTGCTGCAAAGTCCACGGCCTTCATACAACGAAATACGATCTTCGCCTATTATTAAGATGAATATAAGGTGCTGATTTACTGGGGCTCATGAGGCACACATGGAATTGGGAAACAAGACCTTATGTCGCAAAGCACCTTTCAAAACTCAGGGATACTTAGTCTGGGGAGTTTATAAAATATTGAAAATTCACGGAGTGGAAATCACGGTATTCCTACCCAGCTTTTTAATATAGGTCCATATTCTCCCAATATTTTTCATTGGTTAACTCACGAGTTGTGGAATCCAAACTGCGCATCGGCGTTGATTGCAGTCTGTGGGGACTCATCACACCAACTAACCAAGCAGCGATTGATATCCAAAGCAATGAGGACCCAGGGGACTTTGAATATAGCCGCGTTACGATAAGCCCGTTGTCGGTGGCGACTTACATGCAAACCTCAAACTTCAAGGGGTCAAACACCGCGGTCGGTCTTATGCCAGAAGGTGCTGGTAATGGAGAGGATCGGATTTATTTCGGCAACAGATTTCTTGGTCGCAACTCTTTTTCAACTTTCTGGGAATATTTTTGCGACTTAAACAATAACAGCAACAACCGAAACTTTATTCTTATGGAGTTGCCAAAAGTCGCAGTCTAAAGAAAATAATTTTAAATCACCTGTTACCCACATAATATTCATGCCTATTACGGTAACCGACGAATGCCATTCCTCAAATGCCATCCGATTCACACTCCCCTCGCTTGGCGAAGTTTACGCTGTTACAATAACAGTCGGATACCTGCTTTACCGACTCACGCACCGGATTGTGTCAAAAGATTTTTGGCGTTTGACTGCATTGTCAGTTATGATTTATTTATGTTTTGAAAAAATTTATTTGAGAAAAAATGGATTTAATTGCAATTTATTTCAACTTAAATGAAGCAGAAGATGGTACAGCCTGTGTCAGAAGGATATAGAACTTAAAATTTTCAAACTGGCCGATGTCGAGTATGTGGAATGAATAATAAAGTAGCAAATTAAATTCACAAATTTTTTGCTCCAAAGGTTCGTTAGGCAGTTTTGATTAAATAAAAATGCATAGATTCCCATTTTAGGAGTAATTTGCAGTAAAATCTCGCCAGTGATTACACGAGAGCAGTCAACAAAACCTGTATTTATGCCTTCGAGTCTTAGCTCTGGAATCTCGTAGTTACTTTTTCAATAAACGCATTAGAATAGCAAACCCTTCAAGAGTAAATTCTCATCTACATTCTACAAAAGGATTTCGTTGGTGGTCCCAACGCACTCAAATCTGTGCTCACGTTTGTCCAATAAATTGCCACAACGTCTAATGGCTGTTTGAAATTCAAACTTTGAATATATTTTTGCGATATTCTAGTTGAGCTTCATCTGCTCAACCAACAAAACGAACTGCTGGAAAATACAATTAGTGCATAAAATTTTATTCAAAAACAAATAATTTCTTCTTTCTTTAAATGGTCATCTAACCGCCTGGGCGATTTTGACCGTCCAACATAGCTCGCCAGTCGTTTCTTCGTTGCGCCAACTGGCGCCAATTGGAAACACCGCGGGATCGCAAATCGGTCTCCACTTGGTCCTTCCATCGGAGTGGTGGTCTCCCTCTTCCTCTGCTTCCACCGGCGGGTGCCGATAAGAATACCTTCTGGGCTGGAGCATCTTCGCTCATTCGCACTACGTGGCCTAGCCAGCGAAGCCGCTGTGTTTTAATTCGCTGAACTATGTCGGCGTCTGCGTAAAGTTCATACAGCTCATCATTAAATCTTCTTCGGTACTCGCCGTCGCCAACGCGTAGAGGTCCACAAATCTTCTCTCGAATACTCCCAGAGCCGCCTCATCAGATGTTGTTAGTGTCCACGCTTCTGCACCATATAGCAGGACGGGTGCGATGAGTGACTTGAAGAGTGTTATTTTCGTTCGTCGAGAGAGGACTTTACTTTTCAATTGCCTACTCAGTCCGAAGTAGCATTTGTTTAATTTTAATGCTGGTTCCCAGGTAAACGAAGTCCTTTACTACTTCGAAATTGTTGCTGCCAACAGTGGCTTGCCAAGGCGCGAATGCGCTGACTCTTTGCATGATGACAGAAGGTACTTCGTTTTGCCCTCGTTCACCACCAATCCCATTTTCTCCGCTTCTTTTTCTAATTCGGAGTAAGCAGAAGTTACGGCGCGGTTGTTAAGGCCAATGATATCAATATCGTCAACATATGCCAACAGTTGCACGCTTTCGGAGGATGGGGCCGTGTGCAGAAGTCCACGCAAGTGGGGAAAGTTTCTGATCGCCATTCACCTGGGAATGGCCAGAGCGATTCTTTTGCATGCGGTTCAAGCAGCTCACTACTTCCGGGCTTTGCGCCCAAGTATCCTCTGGGTAACCACCGAACACCCGTTTGGTGGTGAGCTAAACGTGAGAAGGCGACAACCTGGTAAGGCCACTCCGACATAATCGGTTTAAGGGCTTGCTGGGGGGTTCAAACAGCAGCGTCTGATCACCATGTGGTGCGGTTGCAAGCGGGCGTCTGCCTTGGATCAAGCGGCTCGCTTTACAAACGTGTAACAGAATTCAACCTCCCGTTGGGTTGGGACCCACCACATAAAACAACGTTCCAATGAAATTCAACATACAAATAATTTGCCTCTTATTAAATTCCATCTTAATTTATTTTAATTCACAATTTTTAACAATTTATGTCGAATCCGCATCAGATATTTAGCGGATCGCAGTTAGAAGAAATGACAGCTCTTGCGATTCGATTGCGGTTATGAGAGTGCCGTGAATCCACGAACTGCTTTATCCACCTATTTTTTTATTCGCGAACAGCTTTGCCGATCGGTTATGAGAATAGCATATCTTTGCAATTCGATTCGCATTACCTGCGGAAGGCACCCGTCGGATACCGTAATAGTCATGATTATCTCTTTCTAAAATCCCTACCAATCACAGACTTGTTGGGGTCTCAAAATACCTCTGCTATATCTTCAATTTTCTATTTTATCATCTTCAAAATCTAACATAATTGAACCTTGGATATGCCATCAAAATATTTATGCCTTTTAATCTTGTTTACGCATTTTGCTTCAACCAGTTAAACCAAATTGCCTCTGGGCTGTCTACTCTACTGCTAAAAACATAAAACAACCTTGCCAGCTGATCACAAGGCATTAGCAATTTGATTTCCTCCCCATTTGCCCGACCCATACATGGAGGTAGCTTAAATTTTGCACGAAGTTACTTTTGAATCGCAAATACCTATCGAACACTACTCTCGACCCAGTCGATGTCCACGCCACGACTGCTGACTTGACGTTGTTGTGAAATGAACAGAACTTTCGGTTAAATAAAGAAAAAATAAGAAAAAATAAATTGGAATTTTTGTTCATGATTTTTATGTTTTTGGCATTGGTAGGAAAAAGTGTTAAAGTGTTTAGTTGTTATTGTTGTTGGATGTGTCCTTTTCTAGAATTTATTTTTGGTGTGGCTGTCTCTATGTCGAGTTTGTAACTTACAACATTTTAAACATTTTATGTTCGTATTCTACTTCACTTTTCTGATTTCCTTCTGCACTTTTCTTCACTTTTTGCTTACTCGTATCTTTTCCAACTCCTGCATTGTTCTTTTTTTTTCATTTTTGCCCATACACTTTTGAGTTTCTTCCACTTCTTTTCAGATGCGCTCTTCGTCAACCCACTCAGCCTCATAATTCATGTTTGCTGACAGTTTTGCTGCAGCATTTGTTTGGCCCAAACTCTTTTGGTTCGCTTTGATTGTGGACAAGCTCCTCGTTGTGTTTTTTGTAGTTACTGCTCATTTTTCCATGGCTCCTGCTGTTGCCCTTTCTGTGGTAATGTGAATTGTATCTATTTCACAGAATACAAAGAAAAAGCAACAAAAATATACATATCAATCCATGATTTGTTGTTGTAGGAGCATATTCTATGCTTTCATACGATCCGATGTGTATCTGAAATGAAGTAATTTTACACGCATTCGCACTAAACATGCGAAACATTCGAATATGCTTACCTATACCCTAGCACTCACCAAAAAATTGGGTTAGTGATTATAAGCAATGAGTTTGTACCAGACCTATTAAATTTGATTAGCAATTGGTAATCAATTGATTGAATAGCTTTTTCAATCATTTATGATTATTTTAATTGTTTTCAGAAATTTTCAATTAGTAATTGATTCGAATTGGAAAAAAAATCAAAAGTAATCAAAAAAAAAACCAGTAGATTTGAGAGTATTTTTAAGATGCAGTCGTGAACCGTGGCAGCATCAGTTATGTGGTGGTAGTGTGCAAGCATACCACACCAAAGATCTCACGTTTAAATAACGGGACAGGGACATCAAAATGTTTGAAAAAATTGTTTTTAAAATAGGGTCGCCTTCGGCAGTAGTAGGCCACCCTCCGAGTGATTTTTTCTATGAAAAAGCTTCGCAGGAATAATTAGAAGCAGAACACTACAAAATTGGAAAAGAAGCTCGGTCTTAATCTCTTCGGAGTATATTGCGCCAAACTATTATCTTATATATAAATAGACAAGATGAATGCAATGTAGAACCGTTTTCTGTTAAACTATAATTCTAAGGTATACAAATTATATATGTATAGATAGGAAATTTTGAGGTGTACTTTTATCCGTAAATAAAAAAAATTTAAAAAATCATTTTAATATAAAGAATTTAACATAAAAGTTACACCACTACACATTTACTTATTCACACTATAGACACGCTGTGTGTGTGTGTACTTGCTTTTTGTGTACTATGCTGAATCGTGAGCATGGCCGAGGAGTTGCTTTGTAGGAAAAAATTAAGAGCCGTAGTAGTGTGAGTAGACTTGCCATGCATGTTTTTGTGTTATTCGTGTGGTCGGCTCTCACTGTGAGTGCGAAGAGTTGGTAGTGGACCAATGGAAAATAAGTATTCGCACTATAGATACTCTGTTTTGTCATGCATTTTTGCTTTAGTTGTTGTTATTGTATTGATTACTGGCTACGATGCCCAGTGTCAGCTGCTCTCCTGAGAGCACGAAAAGTTGCTTTGTTGGATACATTAAACAAGCCAGGTAAAATATGAGCAAATATGTAAAATTCATTGCTGATACCTACAAACAGGGTTTACAAAAATAAAATAAATGATTACTCATAAAGAGTATTAAACACCGAAGAAAATTAAAGGAAAATAGAGGAAAGGAAAAGAATTGAAAGGAAGGAAAATTAAAGGAAAGAAAAGGAAAAGAAAGGAAAGGGAAGGGAATGGAAAGGATAGGAAAGGAAGGAAAATTAAAGGAAGGGAAGGGAAAGGGAATTAAAGGAAAGGTAAGAAAACGAAGGGGAAGAAAGAAAATAAAAGGAAGGGAAGGGAAAGGGAAAGAAGTTTGAGGAAAGTAAAAAATAAAATAAGAGATTAAAAAAAGAAATCAAGGAAAATAAAAATATGTTAGAGGAAAGGAACGTTCTATGTGAAAAAAAGGCGGATAAAACATACCTACAGCAAAAAAATAAAATAAAATAAAGTTTATTGGTTGAATTTCAACCACTGGGCGAACTCTAGTTATTATTATTAGTAGTACTGAACCGTGACGATGCAAAAAGCATTGGATTCTGTGTAATATTGGACTACTCGCATAGTGCTCCTTTGCTTGCAATGCGTTTTCGGGCCACGCAGCTTATTACAACCAAATTTTTTGCGAATGCTATTGGACTGAGTTGTCAAGAAATATAAAACTAATAAAAAAATAATGAAATCGCACAATTGGTTCCATGTAGAATAGATAGAAGTTTGGATAGTACTTTTCTGTAGATACTCTATGCAGTAACAGCTTTGGAGTACTCAGAAACAAAAGGAGTAGGGGCTGCTGTCATAACACATCGCTTTGTAAATTTTATATGGTCCGTATTTCTATTACCTATTCGGATTCCAGAAAAATAGATTTTTTGGCTCAGCCTTATAATAAAACACTTGAGAAATGTTATTTTCCTGCAATGATTTTATCGCACGTGAGGTTATATTCGCCATAAGAGACAACCTTATACAAAGATGGCTAAGCTTTTTGAAAAACGACCTTGTGCTACTATTAGATACGAGTATGTATGTACTTTATTGTATATAAGTATAATCTTAATTCTATCAAAACTTGTATAAACACGAACCTTATACATCGCGTTATGTTTGTCTGAAAAAATACCAAAAATAATCAAAAACAATCAAAAATAATCAAATAATCAAAAACAATCAAAAGTAATCAAAAGTAATCAAAAAAATATTTTTTGATTGTTTTTGGTTATTTTTGATTTTTCTTGATTTTTTTCTTAAATAAAAAAAAGCATGATTGTTTTTTGATTAGTTTTTACAATAATCATTAAAACCTGAAAAAATGGGTAATCGTTCATTAATATGCTTTCCAAATAGTAATCAATCAAACCGGTAATCATTATGATTATTAATCATTACTTTACAGGTCTGGTTTGTACGTCTCAAAAAGAGGAAAAGAGTTCAGTGCTGCTTTCTATGCATACATGCTACTTCAACTCTTGTTATTAAAACCTTCTTTGGAACTTTAATCGAAAAATTGGTTTTAGTCATTACTAGATCTTGATCTTAGGTGTATATTTGCGTCGAAAGGGAAAAAAGAACCCACAATTTTTTACCCCATCTGCATTACAAAGTGTATTTTATTAGAAAAAAAGATAAAAAGAACGTGTTTTTGAAGCCTTTTCTGATAGTCCCAATAAATTGCATTCTGGATGGTTTAAATATCCCAGAAGCACTATCTCTACCACAAAGGCATATCACTGATTAGATATGTATTAAATAAACAAATCGGATGAAGTAAGGTTTAAAAACCGCGATTAATTTTTGTAGAAACAGTAAACGAGACCTGTAGGTGGATTCTGTAACTATTTTAACACCAGGTGTTAGCGTTAACTTCGCTTAACACCATTTTTAACGCGTTTCCCTATTCACTAACTTTTAACCACACGAAAAGTGTTAGCTGTCGTGAATTATTTTCGAGGTGTTAACAATAGCGTTAATATATTTGCAAGTATTTTAGCGTTTGGAAAAAACAAAAGACAGAGTGGACAAAGAACAACAACACAACGTAATATACGAAATAAAATGCAATGGAAAATTTGGAGACGACTGCAACAAGGTTTACATCGGCCAAAGCAAGCGCCAGTTGGGTATTAGAATAAATGAGCACAAAGCGGACGCGCGAAAAAACAGAGGTACCACTGCACTTGCCCAACATCTCAGCAACAACAACCATACAGCTGACTTCACTAATATAAGAATATTAGATGTGGAGAAACGAACCAAAACAAGATTGACACTTGAAAGCTTACGAATACAGGAACGAATAAAAGATGCTGTAAACTACAAGGAAGATGTGGACACTATAAACAGCGCTTACCTGACAGCCATAACAAAACAAACAAGAGGACGGAATGGATGTTAAAATTTATTGTTATATGTTGAAAAAAGTTGTTTGGTTTTGTGAAATATTCAAAATAATGGTGTAACGTTATATTTTAATTGTTAACCATTTAGTAAGTGTATTATGCGTCTAAATGTATTGTTTTACTAATTGTTTTATGTTTTTTGTGAAATAAAGGCAGACTCCCTGAGGAAGATGCAAAATGCATCGAAACTAGTAGGAGGAAAGAGGAAAAAATTATTTTTCGCTTATAATTAACGGCCAAAAAAGCTCCATAGGAATACCCCATTAAAAAAAATTAGTTTTGAGTTTTTTACATGTGATTTAGTGCAAAATACGGCGAAAAGAGAGTATTGCCATATTTTATCACCATCAAGAGTCAGCTGTTTAGCGGCGTTAAAGAAGAGTTACAGAATCGCATTTTCGTTAAGAACAAACACCAAAATTTGGCGATAAGCTTAACGCTCGGCGCGTGGTTACGAGTTACAGAATCGGGCTACTGATGGCTGACAGATGTCGGGAATCCTCGCGCAAATTAGTTTGCTCAATTTACATACAAAGTTTAGGAAAGCAAAAAAACAAACTGATTAGACTTTATAAGCACATAGCATAGAATAAGAAGAGGTACCAGCGCGGATTATCGCACGCTATCAATTCACGGGCAAGGAATTCACCACGCGGTAAGAAAAATATAATTCTTATGTAGACGAATTTTGGAAACAAGTGGTGAATTCCTTACCCAGTTAATTGATAGCGTGCGGTAACACTCAATGGCTCCTCTTCTTATTCGATGCTTTTTGTTATAAGTGCGGTAGCATACCTGTTACCTGTCGACTCCTTCTTTACTAAACAATTCTCAACACGTAGCAGAGTTGGTGTTAAAAAAATATATTTTTTGTCAACTCGATATTTTTTAAAATTGATATTCTGGTCTTGAGACGCTATAAGTTTCCTTATGATGCGTCTTGAGCATGGAAGTCGTTGTCACATAGTTTGCTAACTAACCGTATTCTCCGGTGTATTTGTTTAAGGCACATCTAATCAGCACAAAGTCAAATTTGCAGTAAAGAAAATGGAGAGGGATCTCAAGAGTCCACTTTATTTCGATCTAAACGACCTTTTCTAAGCAGTTGTGCTTCGCACACAAGATACATATTAAATCTGATTTCGTATAACTACGTTGACATGAAAAACAATTTTCGTTTTTTTATAACGATTGAAAAAAGGTAAAGCTAACCTTCAAATTTAGGAGTTAACTTTTATAACTTTTTTTCGTCCCGGTCTAATGTAACTATTCGTAAAATGGAACCAGTATACTGTATTTTGAGAAAATTATTTCGTCGAACCGCTGTTTTTTAGGCAAACCGGTGAAGAATCCGAATCCTCGATCGGACCCTATTTATGAATTTAAGTTGTTTATGCTCGATTGGGGAACAATTTTCTCAAACATCAAAAACTATACCCTTAAACTAGACGTTACTTCGATTGGAAGCCCTCACTTTACTTACAGTATATATGGCTGAGCTGTATTGTGTCAACAATAAGTTTGTGATTTCAAATTTTTTGGCGGGTATCTGCTCATGCATATGTGTATGTACATACATATGCATGTGAAAGAGCTTAGGAGTGTTGACATATATGCTGACCCTGCCACCTATCTATGTACATAAATGTTGTAAAAGGTACTATAAAAGTGGTTAGCTGAGTTGGTGGCTCTATGAATCAATTACGTAGCTTTTAGGGCGTTTAGATGCTTTAATGCAAGTATTTTATGTATATTTTGTCAGTGACACTGCAAAACCGCGTAACAATTAAGTGCAAAACCGCGTAAGTGATATCTCAGTTTGGATGTTTTTCTACTACAAGTTCCTTATTTTTTATACGAATATTGACTTAACGGAAAAGGTTTCCATCAAGATCGATTCTTTTAATTATTTTCCAAACCAACATGTAGTTTTCTTGGGAATAAATTAAAGGATCTTGATTGCAGGGGCCTATAACAGTTTTTGACACAAATGTCACTTACGCGGTTTTGCATTTGTGCGTTACGCGGTTTTGTAGTGTCGCCGACGATTTTCTCTTTTATACAAAATCAAATTTTGCGGGTCGGCGTCATATATGTATATACACACATACATGGTGCTTGCTTTTGAAAATATATATTTTGTTGAACTTTCGAAGGCTAACATAACGGCTTAACGTCAATGTTTCTATATCCCATATTATAATGATCATCATGGCTCCTAACAACCTAGACAATTTTGGTAGCAAAACACCCAAGTCACCCCTTCTTAGAGACCACTGCTGCAACTGGAAACACTCAGGGATGCCAAGTCATCCTCAAGAATTGTTAGACCCATATTTTGGTCAATTGCTCAGGTAAAGGTTGAGGTATCACATTAAAACCCAATCCAATGCTGCAATTTTTATCTTTTCTATTTAGTAGGGTAGGGCAGGGCTATTTGAGCATAGGGACAAGTTGGGCTATCGAAATATCTCGCAAACTATTCATCGTACGCATAGGCATCATATGATGGAAAGGAGTCGCGGGAGGGGCAATCACCACGCTATTGGCCGCTGGACGAGCGAGTGAAGTGTCCGTGCGTTTTGTTTATTTTGTGACCAAAAAGTAAAAACTTCGTTTATCGCAAGTTTTCGTCTGTATTAGTCAATTGTTGTCTGTTTTCAATCAGGTAAGTGTTAATCTTCCAGAGAATTATTGTATTCCGGGTTGGGGTTAGTTGATCTATAGTTGCTTGCAGGGAATGGGCACATACAAAATGTGTTCCAGGTGTTGGTCTTACTTTCGTTTGTGTCAATTGCAACAGTGACAACGACGCTTAAATTGCTAAGATCTTATTATATATTTTTTTAAGATATTTAAGTCTGATGTTGAACAGAAAGACTGAATTTAATCCTAAAGTTGTCTTAAGATACCTTGATGTTTTGTTTATTCTATTTTCTGTTAATTGTCCAAAGACAATTACTTTAAGTTTTGTTGTTCTGTCACTAAAATACTATAATAAAGCGCTAATGGTCAAACACGTATTTTACTTCATCTCTAGTAAACATTGAACCCATGGTTTGGTTAGTCATTCTTAGTGCTCAACTTACCTCACCTATGTAAGGGGTACATTGAGCGTACTTAACTTTCTGCATTTAAACAGCTGTAGCTTTTAAATTCGATTTGTTACAAAAAAATTGCTCTGGACACTTTTGCTAAGGGGTAAATTACTAATCCATCAAGCCACATAACAACTCATTGAGACTTATTATTGAGGAGCTATATCCGCTCAAGTGAAAAATTGCTCAACTAGCCCCGCCCTACCCTAACTACTTATATCATGCAAATATATTTTATTAGTTTCTTGTAACTCACCAAAGGATTTGGGTATTGTTCTTTTATTATAACAACACACATTAAAAATATCTAAAAACATGGAAATATTTCAATTTCGTTGTACGCTATTTTGAACTAAATAATGCATAACACATATTATGACAACGCATAGTCCATTTTATTGCCTTTTTATTTGCTTTAATATAAACAGATATCAACCCTTTTATTTTCTACACAATAGCAGTTCATTTCAAATATAATAATAAACTTCATATTTCGAATGCATATCACAAAACTGTACTCATACCAAGCATGCAAATGCATAAATTTAGCCAAACGCGCTCTTTTGTTTATTTCTATGGGCTTTTGCAAAAAAAAAAAATAATTGAAAAACAAAAACAACAATGTTTCAACTCCAATTTCGCTACACCTTTCCAACAACCTACATATAAATGAATGTGCACATGCAAATACATATCGAGGTATGAATATTACCCAGCAGAAAAATCACTCGATACTCGTGCAAAAAGTAAAACTCGATATAGAATGACCATGGCTATAACTGTGTTTCAATAATTTCAATAAAAAGAAAAACATTGTTTGGATACTACTCCAGGCAGCTTTCCAAAATGCGTCTTCAAAATCAGTGTCGCGTTCTCTACCTTACAAATTAACAATGGGTGGCGGCAATCTGTGAAATTTGGGATTAAAGGGATTAGATGTATGTTACCAAAAACTAAATATGTTTGATTTATTTATGCAAATCATCTACACTTTTTTTTTCGTTGTGTTAGTTACTTGTTTCTGGGCTACCGCACACACTATCTAAAGTTTTAGATTCTTTTAATCTATATTATTTCTTTTTTTTTTATAAAATAGTTTAGGTTAGATAGTTTTTCAAAAACATTTTCCACGTTTTTAAACCTAAGCTGTTGGAGACTAGTCCCCGGATCTGAAGATTGTAAAATCAGATCCCCAAATATACCGGAATAGTAGAATTTCAAAAAATTCATATTTCTGATATAAATCATAAGGGCTCAGCTAAGTTACCGTACAAGTCATTTGAATTTTTTATTAATTTCAAAGCAATTCTCTTTTCAAAAAACTCTTCCGGTCCCGATATCTCTCATAATTCATCCTTCTCCGCTATCTTCTCAGGTGTTGGTATCTCTTCCGGTTCCGTTCTCTACACCTGTTCCGGTCTCTCCTGCGGTTCCGGTCTCTTTATCGGTTTCGATATCTCTCATGGTTTCCCCATCTCTTCCTATTCCGGTTTCCCTATCGCTTTAGATATCCCTCCAGTAAGCTCTATTTCTTCGCTGTTCCGGTTCAGGTATCTATCACCGTCTATTCTCTTTCAGTTCGAATATCAAATAATTCATTTAACTACTTACCTGAGCAGATAACGTCCCAAGTCGGTTCCTACAAAAACATATACATTTTACCCAGCACAACACAAACTGTATTCTTATTTTCATGCGAATGGATAAAGACGCTTCTACCCAAAAATTATTCGAATTGATACTTGCAGGACGGTGCCCCAACTGATAGTGATGATTAGATAACGCTGGTTTACAAATTTAAAAAAAAAGAATGGACTGGAATAATGAAACATGTTTGTTAACTAATCTGGAAGCGCTGAATTCGAATCTGGCATTAAAATGCGTCTGGTTCATTTTTTATCGCATGCTGGCAATACTGTAAAATAGTCAATACTCACACTACAATTTCACAATTACTAATTTGAGATAAGCCCACGTTTATTCTAAATCTTTATAAAGTAGCGTTTAATCATGACCCGGAGATCGTGTGTAACTAATTCGAGCTACGAGTATTTCTGCTTTGTGTGTGGTGAAGATTTGTTTGGAAAAAAAGGACCAGAATCATTAAAATATGCATATTTGCATTATTTTGGGTTTTCTGTCCCAAACTTGGTTAAACCATAGACACCGACAATGGTTTGCAGAACTGTTTTATACAAGTGGTTAAATGGCAAAAGGATTTATTTCGATTTTTCTATTCCAGTACTTTGGAGAGAGTCAAGTAACCACCAAACCGATTGTTATTTCTGTTTAACAAAAGTTGCTGGATTCAATATGAAAAATCGAAAAAATATTATTTACGCGAATGCCCCATCGGTTTCCAAACCAGTTCAACGTTCACGGCGGCCGCCGTGGTGTGAAGGTAGTGTTGCCGGCCTACCACACCGAAGGTCCATGGTTCGAGCCCTGGTACAGGTAACATCAAAAGTGATTTGAAAAAAAGTTTTTCAAAACGGGGTCGCCCCTCGGCAGTGGTTTGGCAAACTCTCCGAGTGTATTTCTGCCATGACAGGCTTCTCAGCAAAAATTCGTCTCCTTTGTAGATGCCGTTCGGAGTCGGCAAAAAACTGTAGGTCCCACCAATTTGTAGGGAAAATTCAAATCGGCACACCACAAATTGGAAGAGAAGCTAGGCGCAAAAATCTCTTAGGAGGTTTATGATGATATACCTGTTGTATATCGCGCCATAGAGATAGAGATAGTCATTCCCAGTGCTATGACCAGTGAGTCCGATAAATCTTTCACCAGCAGTGGTAGTTTGTACTGAGAGGAGTTATCAAGGATTTTGGGACAAAAGCATGCTGGGAGACTATTGTTGGGGTCTAGTACGTGAAACCGACCCAACAAAATACAAACGACGGTCCAAAAATGCCATTCACTTTTGAAAATCCATAAATTTTTCAATAAACTATTGATTTTTTATTCAATGAACGAATAAAAACTTTTTACAGATTCGAATTCAGCACACAAAATTACCCTAGGAAAGATATTTGGTTGCTCCAGTCCAAAACCTTGTAGACCAGTGTAATGAAAGTCTTATAAAAACGAGCGTAGAATCTTTAACCACTTTAGAACTAGCGAAACCTATAAGGAGCTATAGCTACAGTTTGAAATATACCTAGTGCTGGTTTGGAAATATAGCAATAGAACTGCTACGGGAACAAGTTCCAGCTTCTAAGACATTGGCGTGTTAAATCTATACAATGCTTTCATCCAACATCGATTTATAATCAACTATGGACTTATGATTTCCAAGAATCTCCGATTTTCCCCACAGGGCCACATCAACATACATATATATATACATAAACCTGCACATTCCTCTTGCACTTCCTGCACATGATGGCTATGCTGCATTGCTCTGTCCTTTTTCCTGCTCGCTGAGCTTAACTCTGTACGTCCAGGGCATTAGCAATGCTTTTCTCTCGTTTATATGACGGCGGCGCCTGGCTACCGGTTCGGGTGTCACTTCATTTGCATATATGCAAAAATTTCACAATTTTACTATTACATGACATCAGTAAAACACAAAAAAAAAACAGAAACAACGACAACAATTACAATAGCAGTGCTGCAAATAAAACAAAAACAACAATCAAAATCCAGAAACAACAATCACGACAAGTATGAACAAAACTGTCTGTGCACAAATAGTCAGTCCCCCAAAAAGCCCACACTCGGTGGATTGGGGTTTCTGTCATTTTGTTTGTTAATGTGTGTATGTTTATTATAAAGCCTGTGCCCATATAAGTACCTACAAACATATATTTGCTCCCCTAACTTCATCGTTTTGCAGTTCAATGTGCAGCTGAATTTCATTATGACAATTTTTTCGCAATCATTTTTGGAGTTTTATTAATGTGTATCTTTAACTGGTGAATTTATAAAATTGTTGTTATTCGAATCCGCTCACTGGGAATTCAACTGTTTTTTTGTTATTTTTGCTGGTGTTTAAAACATAATTTCAGTTTTGTAGAAATGCGTTGATGTAGTAGGTAGGTATGTATTGTGGGACAAAAATGTAAATATAAAAATCAAAAATATATGTTATGATTGAAATAAATTAATGGACACAACTCGTGAGAAATTCTATATATAAGTTCCTAAAAAGCATCCCAACCTTTTTTATCCCAGTACTACCATTTTTATACCTAGTAGTGCTACGCGCACAAGGTATATTAACTTTAGTCGCCTAACAGTATTATGTAAGGGCATAAACGTTCAGGAGGAAGGATTAAGCAATGTCCATCCGTCCGTCCGTCTGTTAACACGATAACTTGAGTAAATTTTGAGATATCTTAATGAAATTTGGTATGCAGGTTCCTTGGCACTCATCTCCGAGCGCTATTTAAAATGGGCGAAATCGGATGATAGCCACGCCTACTTTTTATATATAGAATATTTTCGAAAATACAAAAAAGTGATTATTAAGTACATAATACACTAATAAGGATAAAATTTCGTGTGTACATCAACTTTAAGGCAGAAGATAAATTTTTAAAAAAATGTTTGAAAATTTGTGTGGCACCGCCCACTTTTGATTGAGTCAAATTTATAAATAATATTAATAATAAATCAAAAACCGTTCAAGATATGGAAACGATATTCAACACACATAGTTTTATTAATACGAGGAATGTTATGGAAAAAATGGACGAAATCGGTTAAGGTCCACGCCCACTTTTTTGAAAAGAATCATAGACATATTTAATAGGCAATAACTTTGCGTACAAAATCTTTATATCATTTCTATTTCACTTTCAAAGTGTCCGTGAACGAAGAAAGTCGAAAAATATAAATTTTGGAAAGGGGGGTGGCTCCGCCCCTTTTATAGTGGATTATTCCACAAGACCTTTTATGCCATAGCTTCATCAAAAATTGATTTGTCGAAACGAAGTTTGCCGAAAATGTTGTACACATAACGGTAAATGTTTGTTGTAAAAATGGGCGAAATAGGTCAACGGCCACGCCCACGTTTTTAACATAGTTCTGAAAAATTTGTTTGTAAAATGTAAAACGCGATATTTTTATAACCATGCTAGCTATATCAATAAGATCTTGCACACATAATAAGCTTTTTAAGCAAAACTCAACCGCAAAAAACTTTTGTGAAAAATTCTGCTATTTTAGAAGGCGATTGCTTGTAATTTGAACTATATATTTCAAGCAAAATATCGGGGCAAGTAGTTAATACTACACTGCTATAGGGTAGTTATATATGTTTTTTGATTTTCTTAATTTTCATGAACATGAAAGGTCTGTAAGTATGAGAAGAAGGAGAGATAACCATATCAATAAGTATACTGACGATGAGCTGAATCGATTTAGCAATGCCCGGCTCCGTCCGTCTGTCTGTCCGTTCGTCTATTTGAACGCAAATTTTTCAAACATAAAATGTGCATGGATTGGTATTTTGAAAAAATGTGGTTAGCAGTTGTTGGTAGGTAAGCTATTGATATACAAATTAATTAATTTACCACTCAAAACTCATAACAGAAGTATTTTTATATACGAACTAAGAAGTTTTAAAAAAAACCTGCTTAAATTGGGATGCAATAATAGATCACTACTAGGTATATAATGTTCGGTTGCACCCGAACTTAGACTTCCTTACTTGTTCTAAATTATTTTCTCTCAACGGGTTCCTTGTAGATCGTGGAATGAAGTGCCACAGCCTGACCCCGCCAATAAATAAACACCTGGAAGAGCTTAAGTAATTGAACTTTGGCGTTATTAAATTAGAAGGTTCCACTGGTTATACCAAATCCCTACCACGACAGTCGAGCAGTACCGCAAGGGAGTACCGGGTTCATATCCGACAAAGGACAGTCACTTCCGACAACACCCTCCAAAACCTTTGGGGAGTGTTTTTGTCGCTAAAACCAACAACAATGACAAGGAGTGTGTGCTTATAGAAAACTAAAACCTATCGTTAAGATATTCCGGGTTTTTATAAACTAGTTTATCAGGTCACATCCAAGTATTGAGTTTCTCAACGTAGATAATTAATTGAAAATCCTCTAGCCGTGCACATATTTAGTGACGTGGTTGATTCCAACTTTGAGTTTATGAGGGACCCCACATCTACATTACTGTAAACGACCTCAAAGTAAGTCATTTAAGGGGCACACAGGCTCAAAACAAATCATTTTCGTATCAGTAGGTAGGTGTTTTATTATAGCTTAAAGTATTAAGTAGAATTAATTTAATGAATATAAATTTATGAAACAAATCATTTTTAAGTTGGACACGTTGACTAATCCAATTATTTTTGACTTAATCATTAATTCATCAAAAAAGGAAGCTTTTTAAAGATACATTTATTTTTATTAGATAGTGGCAGCATTACCACCCTAACTTTTAAATATTCGAAATAATGTTTTCGTCGCCTTTAATAGCTTAAATCGGAAGTTAGGCTATTGATACGGCTAATCAGCGCTAATTGGAGTCAGTAGGGACTCATTGTATCAACCAACTATGTATGAATGTATGTATGCACAAAACAACAAACATGTAAGTCGTTGTTTATAATCAGCCAATTCGGTTAATAGCCAAGAAAAGAACAGCTGCACAGCTGAAAACAATCGTAAATATTTCCATAACCAAAATTAGAAAAGTGGTCAACATCTCAGAGCAAAGTAACCTAATCAAATGCGAATTTGCTTTTTAGTAAATGAAAAAAAAACGTTATGTTGAAATAATTTAATTGATAACAACAACAAAGAAAACAAAAAAAAAAGGCCGCCATAAGCATATAGTAAATTAACGTACATATCACATACTACCATCCAGTCAAACCTACTTTGCTGTAAACTACTTTAAAACTAGTATGAACAATCAGCTGGCAGGCAACTGTTTTCCATACAAGCTACAAATGAGCTCAAGGCCTCTAATAATAATTTTTATGAAAATTATAATAGTTTAAATATTTATATAATTTTTATTAATTATTAAAAGTTTTTATTTAGAGACAACTGCCATAGCTTTTCTTATAGATACATTCGGAAGCTGCTAGACTTCTTCACAGAGAAATTTTGACACGTTCTGTTGACCACTAGGCTATCAGAACGATGGTCTTTTTATCAGCTAAACTCCTATTTCTATTCATTTTTACCACCCTGTTGCTCCCACGGCCGATTTATTTAATTATTAAGTGAAAAAAATTAGGAGAAAAATTCAAAAAGTGAAAAATCATTATTCTTGGCCTGGAGCTCGTAAATCAACAAAAATTGTTGGTATAAAAAAAAGCAATAACAAAACCGAAAGCACGCGGTAAGGCAGTTCTACTGATAAAACAGATCTGTCAAAAAATCCATCATGATCACACTACCAACTGTCAAATGGCGGAAGTGGTTCATGCATATGGTTAAGAAGAATAGAACTATTGTTAGCTTAATGGTTAGCAATGCGTGCCAACATTTCTCTGATGAAGAAGCTTAGCAGCTTCCGAAATGGATCTATAAGGAAAGCTATGGCAGTTGTCTCTAAACATTTTTCCTAACCTATTCAATCTAAAAACTTTTAATAATTAATAAAAAATGATTATTAAAAAATAAAAACAATAATAATTTTCATAAAAATTCAAAAAGTGAAAAATTATTATTCTTGGCCTTGAGCTCGTTTCATGAATACTTTATTAAGTGAAAATAATTTAAATGGATTTGGTCATTGCGCACATGGTAGAAGTCATCGGTTAGAGCTTTGGTGCAGGATGCATCAAATTTATAAAATAAGCTATGCCGGAATCGTCCCAACTCTGGACATTTCAGAATTCTCAAAAATAGGTAGATATTTGGTCTTTTTCGGCCTAGTTTGAGATGAGCTAGAAAACTAGTTAAAAATGAGTATTTCTTTTCACAAGTTTAGTGTGTTTCACCGCGCAGTTCATACTTACGTACATATATACAGGGTGGCGCAAAAGTAATCCTCCTATCAGAAAATGCTATAAATTTTGCGATTGGCCCCTAAAGTCAGTTCTGTTTTGACATTTGTGTAGTAAACACATGCGAAATACACGTTAATAAACAATGTTACGCTACACTGCTCCAGAACGCGGAATATTGCTGACTATTTATTTGACCAATAATCGGTCGGTGAAAAACGGTTACTGTGAATGGTGAGCGCTACAGAGCAATGATGAACGAGTTCTTTTTGCCGCAACTTGCTGAATTGGGATTGGAAAACATGTGGTTCCAACAAGACGGTGCAACAGCACACACTGCACGTGCCACAACCGATATGCTGAACATCGGAAGCTTACTTTTGCGCCACCTTGTAGTACATATGGCTGTACTTATAATTAATGGAACAAATTTAAAATTTGGAGGCTGACAACTGATCGTTGAACGCAACACGTCGCTTCGCTACGGCTCAGTAGCAGACGCAATGGCAGATATTCCGATGTGTTTATGTACATATATACCACTGATTGGGGCATTTAATGTTGTATATCTGCTCCATCGCTTCAGTAAACCAATACCAGCAATCAAGCTTCCCCTACGGTCATTCAATCATTAAATCGTGCGCTGAATTATTAGTCATTTTCATGAAGCCGACAGACGATTTTGTGACATTTGGCAACAAGATTCGATGAATAATAAATAAAGTGAAGTTCAGGTTATTAAAGACTTTGGGAATTTACAGCGACAGACAAAAAAATTAATATTCAGCAAGAAATTTGCATACGTATAAATATAAAGTGTGTTCCCAGATGCATAACCATCCTTAATAGAACAAAAGTATATTAAAGTAGTCACTATTTCATTATGCAAAATATGGTTTTTAATAATTTTTTGTAGCTAGCGGAGATCAAATGTACATTAGGGTTGCCTTATATACTTATTCATTTTGATAAGTACGAGCAGCTTTCCCTTCCAATTACCTATGTAGTCTTATACAGAGGAGTGCGGCCCTAAGTTTTACTTATAGTTGGATACCAAACTAAATGCTTAATCGGTGAAATTTATTTCTTTCGACAGTTAAATACCTAACCCGTCAACAACGAGGTTTACAAGATTCGGCCAGTGAGCCCCTATCTATCATTTTCATATACATATATGCATGTATATAGAAAAATTAATCATGGCTTCTTCAACTGCTTTAAACTAGAAAACGACTTAACCAAATAAAATAAACCCGTCTGCGGCTTTGTTTGTAAGCGAACTTTTATGGAAAACGAAAATGTTAACAAACTTAATTTTTTATTCGGAATATCCCTAGAAGTGTTCATCGTAGGCACCTGGAATACAAACTGAATTATTCATGCTTCAGGTCTGTAAAGGTATTTGTCACATAATATCAAAACTTGGTGGGCTTATTCTGGCTGGTGGATTATTAATTCTTCTATTAGTGTTTCAAATTTGCTTCGGCACTGGCATACTTCGTTAGCAATGGTAGATTCGCCTAATGTCTCTACTAATCGATTAGTCGAATAGCAACTATTGAGCTGTTTGAAAATCGAATAGCAAATATTCGACTAACTGTCACAAAGAGTTTTTATAATTTTAAAAACATTTCAACATTTTCTCTAGTTGCAAGGCATTGACTCTGCGGAAGGTAAGAAAAAGAGATGCAAAACAAAGTTTGTAAAAGGACAGTCGATTCTGTACAATATTCGAATGCAAACAACTAGTTGATTAGTCGATTAGTGAAAATCTCCTATTTTTCTAAACAATAACTGTGAATCGATTATTCGTCTAATCGGTTATCAAGAGCTCTAATCTTTACCGTCAACAAATTATGAATCATTAGTTGTTGTTGTAACGAAAAAAACACTCCCCGAAGGTTTTGGGGGGTGTTGTCGAACTGACAGTCCTTGGCCGGATATGAGTCCGGTACGCTCCGGTACTCCCTTGCGGTACTGCCCGACTGTCGTAGTAGCGATTTTGTATGACCAGTGGAACCTTCAAGGTCATGTCACCACAGATGGGTAATAAGAGGTAAGAGGCATCATATCCGTAGATCAACCATCGAGTTGCACGTCATTACCTTTGTGCATATTAGTCGCCTCTTACGACCGGTATGCCTACCTCGGGCATATTCTAAACCCTAACCCGCAGGGGTTATGAATCATTAGTTAATCTGAACTTATTCTTAAGCATAAAAAGGAGCCAGCCTAATGTCCACTTAGTTTCCTAAACACACATCGACTGCTGAGTGGAAGATCACCCTATTTCAAAATATTTTTCAAAAACGCCCTATATCAGAATTGGTTTGAATAACGCTCTATTTTATGATTTGATTTAAAAACGCCCTATCTCAGAATTGTTTTCAACAACGCCCTATCTCAGCTGAAAATGTATTGAATTTTCGTTCAGATAGGGCGTTTTTAAAACTCGTTCTGAGATAGCGCGTTCTTAAAACTTTATTGAAAACAATTTTGAAGTGGGGCGTTCTTCAAAAAAATTCTGAGATAGGGCGTTTTTGAAAAATGTTTTAAAATAGGGTGATCTTCCAGTCCGCAGTCGACATAATGATATCATAGCATTTTTTAAGAATTTTTTTACTGTTGCTTTAATTATCATATCCTTAATAAGGCTGTAAACAGCTGCAATCGGACTTTATAGAACAGCTGCTTATGGCGCATAGACACATCCACTGGAACCTTTTATAACCAGCATATGTGCATGTATATACGACATATGTAGACCACCAATCCACAAACGAAGCGTGGCCCTTTCTTAAGTATGTATGCACATGCATACGCATACTTAGTGCTTACCACACCCCGCTTCTATTCGTCAACTCAAACGATTTTCCAAGTTCCTTTTGAACTGTCTGTAAGTACATTGCTCCATACTTTTTGTACGCACCTGAGCACTGTACAAAGAAAATTTCAATTAGATACATTTCACATTTATGCGCAATTTTTGGTTTATTTACGGAAAGTCCATCTCGTTCCGTTTCACGTTTATTTCAGCTCTGACGCGCCGCCGCGTGCTACGGAGCGCTCAACTACAAAAAGCGACAAAGCAGCAGCAACAACAGCAACACAACAATAATCAAATCGTTAATAAACGCTAAGATGCGAAAAATAAAACAAATTAAGGCAAATAATTGTTTTTTTTCAGAATTTATTTTTTATTTCGCACGCCATTTGTGGCTGTTCGCTTTTGTGCGCGGTGTCAACTTGTGCGCGTCGCCGCCGTTTCTTCCATCTATCGGCAGACAAAGCTTGTCTGGTTTGTGCACATTATTTCGAGTTATTTGTGCTTGTTATTTCAGCCTTTGATTGTTGTTGTCTTTTCTCGTGTAGTTATTGTTATTCGCATGTCATTATTTATACAATAATTTTTTTCGCATATCGCAATACAATTTTGTTTCATATTTCGGTATGTCGCAGCCATTTGCAAAGCAAAGTGCGCTCGACGTCGCCATGCCCATATCCGAAGAATTTGTACAGCGCCCGCGCACGCTTTCCATCGCTAGTTCAACGTGTGTTATGTGATCACCGTAGCATGCTCTGCCCATATTTTCATTTATGTGTTACATTTATTTATTTCATTTATGTGTGTTTTCCTTCTTTTTTCAAGTTGTTCCACTTGTCTTTTAACTTTTTTCGCAACACTATTTGTTTTATTATGCTCATAATTTTTTCTTTTTAATTCCATTTATTTTAAATTTTCTGCTTTTGTTTTTTGATTTTGTTGCCCAAAGTTGATCTGCTCCACTCACACTTGCCTCGTCGCCGTCGCATAAACGATCGCTTTGAGCGTTGCGCATATCACATCAAAATCGAATTGAAATGGTTGGCCGACAACTCTTCTCGTTAGTTCGTTTATTCAAACGCGCACTCGCTATCCCCGTTAAACCGCTATGCGCTAATGTTGCCGATTTTTGTCTGCTGCGCTTCAATTACTGCAGCCAGCTGCTTTTTGTGATTGTCCACCACTTCGACAACTTCCCACAACGCGCATCGCATATCGAAGAATCACTAAAGCGGCCCAGCCACTTCCATCGTCTCCGCCACATCCACAACTGCAACCATTTACTCCATTCCAATGCGTACCAATCGCACTCGTATTTCCATTTGACTTTCGCATACGACGACGTGCAACCATGCAATATCTGCCGCTACCGCCTCAACCACATCAACTCCATTTCGCTTCACTTCACTTCATTCAATTTCAACTTCAGCGCACCTCATCTCATACCCGCAAATGTATTTCTATTATAAATTTGTATTTCGTATATATGTATATTGTTAACAGCACTTATTGTTAGTGTTGTTGTTAGTATTGTTGCTCATTTTGACTGTTATGCACTGTTATTGTTATTATTGCTACCATAGCTTGTTGACTGTTTGGCCGTTTGCGCATCAACTGACCGCGTGGCTTGGTTGGCGTTGGTCAATCATCCGCTCTGCTCAGCACAGCTCCCCACTCTTAATCGACAAACGGCAGTCTGCTTTGCAGTATGCTGAGGTTATTGACTTTAAGGTCTATTGGTTCTTGTTATGCTGTCGCATCGTGGAGCACTGCCGCCACTACCAACTACGCCGCCGTCATCACCAACGCGCCAGTGCTGCCGCCACATCGAATCGCTGCTATCACTGCTGCCAATCACCGTCGCTTAACTACAAATACCACTGTATAGCTTTGTTTGCCATGCAAAAGTGTTCTTTTCGTTGTCGCGTCCTGTGGATAGAGCAGGTCTTTTAGTCGGCACACTGCGGTTGTGTTATGAATTCTGCATTTTGAAACCGTTTGCTATTAATATTTGCAGCTTAACTGACTGTGCAACGTTTTGCTGTAGCCAGGAGTCTGTCCAGCTGCCGAAAGCAATTCGTAGCGAATTCGGAATGTCCACTTGGCGGGGCGTCACTTCGCCTCTGTTATATCAACTTCGTTGCCGATTATGTGCGCCAAATTAGTTATTTTGCTATTTTAATGTTATTATTATTTAAATACTTGAATATATTTTTTGCTAGATACTCCAGTGATATAATGCATGCTTTAAACAAATTGTGAATTGTTAATTTTTCTTTTATTTTATTGATGTGTTTGAACTGGACCCTAATCCAACTCCTTGTCCACTTACATTAAACACTTAGTTATGTATGGCTGTCCGGCTTTGCCAAAGATCAGATCATGGTTTTGTCATCTTATGTATTTACCTTAACCGTAGACCTACGCTCGGGTCGAAAACGACCCGAAAGGCTGCTTTACGTAGCTATACCTCAATAAGTTGTAAAATTAGAAGTCTGAGAGTTCTTCACTTTTAATTATTATTTGAAATGAATGAAATTAATTAAAAATAAAATTGATAGTCTTAATGGTGTGGCTCTAAAAAAATACTCCATAATTCTACGCCTCGGCTCCTTTTCGATCCGCACTGAGGTTGCGTTCCATTTTATTGAGCAATAGCAGACCTTGTCCTGCCTAAAACGTGGCTTGCCTACATTCAACAAATTATACTCTTTTCCCTCCCCACTTTTCGCTTCTTCTACATTTATCCTTATCTCCTCCTTTTGCTTTCCCCCAACCCCATATAGCATTACTCTTCTCTACCGTCTTAATTATCCTCAAACACTACTTATATATCTCAAACTTCTATTCCTACTCTCCTTCTTCGCCCATTTTCTCTTCGGGTCCTGATGTGTACATAGTTTTGAAGATATATCGAATTAACTTTCATTTGATCCTGGTACTTCTTTCTGTTTACAAGGTTTTTTGATGTATAGAACACATATCTATATATAAAATATCATTAACTCGAACCAAATAAATTCCTAGCTATGCCAAATCGCCGCTTTAAAGAGCCTGGAGGCTTTGCTAAAAACTAAATATTACCTGTGTCGTTTCACAGAGATCGACAATAAATTTTAGATATTAATGAAGCTCAAATAACACATATATTCAAATATCATTATTTTTGCCCAAATACGGTCAGAGTTATGAACAATGAAATTTTATAAAGCCTATGCCGTACTCAGCGAACTTTTGAACTTATCGTGAAAGTTTCATAGAGATCGAACTTTTCCAAAACTAAATATAGCCTATGCTTTAACATATGATCCCAAGAATATACTGTGAAAATTTCATAGAAATCGGCTGAGTACTTTGGACGCCTATACAGGACACACAGACTCACATTCATTTTTATTTATAAGATTGAACTATTTTTTATGTAAATTCCCAAATGAAGACTTTCTTTTTCACCTGTTGGTAACTCTAATGAAATCAGCTGATTCCATGAACAGCACGTGCGTTAAATGCCAGTTGATAAAAACGTGAAAATTCGAAAAGGGTTTATAAAAAGAAAAATAAAAATGTCGCGACTTACTGCAGAACAAATTGCCAGTTTTCTAAATAGTGACAATGACCAAAGCGATAATGATGAGGTATTCAGTGAAAGTGATACAGAGTATGACCCTGAAGAAGGTAATCTCAGTGTTGCACTGACCGAGTGCTCTGAAGGCGACAGTGATGATATATCAGAAGGGGAATCTGCTGATTTGCTGATATCAAAAGATGGAACGTCTTGGAGTACAACACCCCTAACTGAAGGTAACTTATTTGTGTTGTTGTTGTTGTTGTTGTTAACAGTGCTTCGCCCTGCCCCAGATTGGACAGGGTTACACTGAAATAACAGCCCTTGGCCGGGTGAAAAAACCCGGGTCATTCCGGTGCGATAGAACCTGAATTATTCATATACACAACTATCCTTGTACATAGCTGGAAGAGCAAGAAGTTGCAAAGTTTTGAACTTGCGATAAGAAGATACGCCAGTGCTCGTGTGGATTCAATCAAAGATGCATTTTTACTTTTCTTTCCAATTTCAATTGAAAATATAATTTTGAAAAATACGAACGCTTATGGAAAACATCTGTTTGGTAATGACCACAAACAAATCAATCGCGACTTGTTGCATGCTTATTTTGCAGTTATTCTCTTGGCGGGAGTATATAAGTAATGAATACGCAGCTACTTTCCCCCTCTTCATGGTACTAATTCCTATTTTCTGTTATTTTCAGATCAAAAAATGAGAACGTCGAAGACCTCTTTTGTTCAACCTATGGAAGACCTATATTTCGATCCATAATGTCTAAGGAAACATTTCAAAAAATTACAAGAATCATACAGTTTGATGACCCAACTTCCCGTCGCAACAACTATCACAAATTTACGCCAATTCGCAACATGTGGGACAAATGGGTGGAGTTGCTGCCAATGTATTATAATCTAAGCGAGTGTGTTGCCATCGATGAGCAGCTTTTAGGATTACATGGAAGATGCAGTTTTCGTCAGTATATGCTAAGCCGGATAGGTATGGCATAAAATTTTGGATGCTAGCATGCTCAAAATCTTTCTATGTGGAACATACTTGGGCAAACTGCCAGGAGATCAGCCGGAGAGGAATCAAGGACAGCGCGTTGTACTGGAACTGGTAACTGGATTGAAAGTTCACAATCTTACAATTGACAATTTTTTTAGCTCATTTGAGCTTGGCCAGAAACTTCTTTAAAAAATATTTAACAATGGTAGGCACAATGCGGAAGAACAAACGTAATATTCCTGCAAAACTTTCGGTATGCAATAAACTTCCCCTTTATACATCTAATTTCGCTTTCACGCAGAATACTACGTTAGTTTCATATGTTGGACAAAAAGACCAATTCACTGTTTTACAGAGCACAATGCATCACACTATCAGTACGGGAAATCTACCTAAAAAGTTGCCGGAAATAATCGACTACTACAACAAAACTAAAGGCGGCGTTGATACCGTGACAAAATGCTAGCCACTTACAGCTGTAAAAGAAAAATTAGTCGTTGGTCAATGGCTGTGTTTTCCAATATAGCCGATATTTCGGCCTTAAATGCCTTAATAATATGGATGAGTATAAATGAAGATTGGGTGGATGCCCAAACAAAGAGTCGACGTAAAATATTTTGCGCTTGATTTGGAAAAACCATACATGGCCTATCGGAAGCATAGTACCGGAGAAATCACTCCAAGTGGCTTGAGTGACCTGAACATGAATGATGCTGACCCACAGTGGAGTAGCTCAGAACTACAGGACCCGGAGCCGCCCAAGAAACGAGCACGGTGTCACTATTGTGTGACTGAAGAAAACCTAGTTCAGAAAACAAAACTGAATTGGGATGCGCCATTTGCAAAAGAAAACGTTTGTAAACGAAGTCGCAACCACAATGTATGCATCAAATGCCTTAATAGTAATATAAATGTCTGAAAATATTGTATTTAATTAATTTTATCAATATGAAATATATTCGGGTCGAAAACGATCCTAAACGTAGAATTATGAAGTTTTTTTTCCGTAGGCCTACGGTTAACCAAAACATAAGAGTTCACAAACATTGGGATTTGCCAAGTAAGTCGCGCCAACTCAAAACTATCGAATTATGAGGCGGTATTCTGACACTTTTAACACTGTGATGTCCTACGAAGTGGCAGTTATCCTCCTCTGCAGACATGGTCGGAAAATTAATAATTTAGAACTAGTTCAAACTTTTATAGCTGCGGATCGATGGAAAGAAGGCGCAGGAAAATTTTAAAATGGAACTATTCGAAAAAAATATACCTAACACCTTTAAAATTACTTAAACTTTACTCTGAATTCCATTTAATAATTAACTATATGTTTTGCATTATGTATTTCTACTTATTTGAAAAGTAGTTCAAGTCACACTTTCAGTGCTCAGCGCTTTGAGCACATCTTCACAACATTTACGCGAAGGCCTATGTCATGATTTTTGTTGGAACGATTTTCCGTCATCCCTTGTCAAGTTTGGTCCTGCTCATTGCGTTACCTAAAATCCACAAGCAGGATACGCCGATGAGACCTATAATTAATTTTAAGTCCGCGCCGGGTTATAAACTGTCGAAGCATCTAAAAACGATTTTAAAGGACACTCTGAAACTAGGGCACGAATACACAATAAGCAATACGATAGAACTACTACAAAGACTTGAGACCGTTAAACTCACAAGGAGCAGTAAACTCGTATCCTTTGACATAAAGGACTTATACCCGTCAATACCACTAACAGATACAATGGATATAGTCAACAAAACACTACTGGACAAAACTGAAGATAAGGTAAAAACTGCGCAAATTACCAACGCGCTAAGAACAACGCTGCGGCAAAACTATTTCCGGTTCAACAACAAAATATATAGACAGACAAACGGACTAGGAATGGGTAACCCAACATCGGCCATTCTCATGGAAACATTCATGCAAAACTTGGAAGGAAAATATATACAGGAGTTAAAAACCAAGTTAGGCGTGGCATTCTACGCTAGATACGTGGATGACATCATCTGCATCCTAAATGACGATAACGAAGAGCAAATACTAGAGTTCCTCAACAGGCACCATAGCAACATAGAGTTCACAATGGAAGTAGAAAAAGATGGAATAATGAACTACCTGGACCTAACTATAGGGATTGACAAAATAACAAATAGGTTCAACTACGGCATTTATAGAAAACCGACTGCCACGGACACCATAATACACTCTACATCAAACCATCCGCAACAGCACAAAAATGCAGCATTGAGGCACTTAGTGGATAGGCTTCAGAGAACGCCGCTCACACAGGAAGCATACTGGAGAGAGCTTAATACAATATATAACATAGCGGCAAATAATGGATACAAGAAAGCACTTGTGGATAAACTCAGAAGTAGCCATGGAACACAAAAAAGAGTAAACGTAGAGGAAAATCCAATGGTTTGGACGGCAATGACATACACTGGAAAAACGACGTACAAATTAGCAAACTTCTTTAAAAGATATAACATCAACACAGCATTCAGAACATCTAACAACGTCGGACAAAAACTAAGAACCGACACTAATTCTGATGACCCATTCAACAGACACGGAGTGTATAGGCTTACTTGTGAATGTCAATACAGCTACATAGGACAAACAGGAAGAAAAATAAGCACACGATTCCGAGAGCATATCAGGGACTACAACAAAAAAACACGAAAACCCACCATAATACCAGAGTCTAATTTCGCGAACCACATGTTCGAGAACAACTGCACCCCAGCTAACATAAAAACAACGGCTCGAATACTTCACGTACAAGGAAAAGGCCGGCGGCTTAATGTACTTGAGAACATGGAGATATACAAGTTAAAAACATTTGACGGCAGGATCATAAACGAACAAACCAACACTATCTCTGACGAAATATTTGAACCCTTAAAATGAGTTTACAAAAAACAGCACAAGCCAGCAGGTACAGCAACCAAACACGTAACAATGAACAAGCAAAAACGAAATATGAACCAAACTGCAAAAATCACCGATTTCTACCTACCTCAACCTACCGCTTAGCTAACAAGCGGTATGTCTACATACCTACAAAAACAACCCTTGGGACAGATAACAATTCGGACGTATCAATACCGCGCACACACACACGCATATTAACGTTACCTACCACGAACACATAGATTGACATTACCTGCCACAGCACCCACGGACTATAAAAACAACGCAGCGGATAGACACAGACCAGAACGAAACTAGGCATTGAAAATGGCAGAACGCCGAAACCGGTTTGTCACAAAACCAAACTTGACAAGGGATGACGGAAAATCGTTCCAACAAAAATCAGCTTACTACCCTGTCGGAAGATCAACACAACAATAAAATAAATCGCCTATGTCATACGTACCACTGGCGTGTTTCATCCTTTAATCTAATATTGGAGTCAAAACCTCATTAATATCCGTAAATTCTTTTTCCCCAACAAATGGACGAGCACCTATTCGCAAATATGCCTCTTATTTTATCCCCATCAATTTCACTTAAAGTGCTTTCACTCCTAACATAAGCATCTGCCTGCTCTTTAAAAGCTCAGTTGTAGGTGACATAGCCATATCCACATAAAACAACCTTATGGAAATGAACATAATCGATTAACAATGCTATACCAGAACGCCATAGCCAAACCCATACCATGCGCAACCTATTGAATTTTGAGTTTTCCGTCACATCCATAACCTATTGATTTTTGAGTAGCAACATTTTTTAACTCTTGTAAATTTTATTTTTTTTCGGATTTACATACTTAGTCATTAGTTTTCCAATTCATTAGCAATTTCTTGCCACATTTTTATGAAACTGCCATAGTTTTCGGGTTAAGTAAGTATGGTTATGACCATGTCATTATTGTCTCCAGCTTAGCTAATCTTGTCACGTGCCGCTTGATCGTTTTCACAAAAATAAAATTTGTTAAATTTTTGCTAGAGCCTGCTGGCTAGATTTTCTCTTTTAAAATCTTGGCCCTGTAAGGAAAACATGCGCTGGCCCTGACCAGTTTGTTAATGCTTTTTTAGGCAGGGCTTGGGTAGTAAAGTCTATCTAGGCCCTGCCTAGTTTTTCAAGGTAATGCCACTTAAAAAAAATATTGCAGGATCGAACCGGGGCACCTCCGCATCACAGTCGTCTTCTCTATTCATTAACCTATTACAATCAATGAAATCTTTTCGGCAACATAACAAATTGATTAAAATACCTAGGTAGGCCCTGGATTAAAAAAGGAAGTAGGCGTAAGCTAGAAAAAACTAGGCTGGACCTGGCTTTCTGGCATATTAGTCGCAAATTGAACAATCGTGGAAAACCTATGCTGGCCTCTTGCAGCCCCCTGTTAGGTTTTCCAATCAGGGTGTAACCTGGGAAAAGCTAGGCCCTTGCAGCATATACGATAAATTGCCCAAAAATTGGGAAACATGCACATTCCAGAGCCCTGACAGGCCCTAGTCAGAGTTTTATATTGTAAGAACAACCTAGATTATTTTAATACCCCGTCCCTGCATCATCCACGTAGAATCGTCTTACAATGATATAAGACTTAAACGGGTTTTGGGTTATTACTTTCGAACAGACCTGTTCAATTTGATTAGTAAGTAGTAATCCATTAATTAGACGGTTTTTTTAATTGGTAATGACTATTTTAATTGGCTTTCGAGAAAAGACAACTATTTATTGATTACGATTAGAAATAAAAAAAGTAAAAAAAAAAATTGTCTCGATTATTTTTGATTATTTTGGGGTTTTTTGATTCTTTTCAGTATTGTTGATGTGAATATTTTTGTGCTTCTTCAGCAATACTGAAAAAAAAAAATAAATAATTGTTAGCTAAATGGTTAGCTATGCGTGCCAAAATTTCTCTGATGAAGAAGCTTAGCAGCTACCGAAATGGATGTATAAGAAAAGCTATGGCAGTTGTCTCTAAACATTTTTCCTACTCTATTCAATTAAAAAAACTTTTAATAATTAATTAAAAATGATTATTAAAAACTAAAAACATTAATAATTTTCATAGAAATTCAAAAAGTGAAAAATTATTAGTCTTGGCCTTGAGCTCGTTTCATGAATACTTAAAAAATAAAAAGACAATTAAAAATAATTAAAAGTAATCAAAACAACTTTTTTTCATTATTTTTGAATTTTTCTAATAATCACAAAAAACATGATTTTTTGGGTTACTTTTTAATTAATTAGAGAATAATCATTAAAAATTGAAAGTAATGGTAGTCAATCATTAAATGGATACTCAAGCAAATAATTAATCAAACCGGTAATCATTACGATTAGTAAACACTATTTAACAGGTCTGCTTTCGAATCTTCCAAATTACTTCTTCTATATGTGACAATGAAATGAATCATTACATAATTCGCTTTCGCAGTGAATAACTAATAAAATTAAATATTCATTCAAAGTTGTAGATTTCCTTTGAAAGTGCAATTTAAATTGGTAGTCTTTTGCAAGATAGCAACTAAAATTTTGAGTACTTATAATTTTTTCTGCTTGCTTATTTTTTTGCTGCTTTAAACTTTTAGGTCATTATACTTTTTTAGATTTTCCGAAATTTTTAAAAATAGGCATTGCTATCGTCCGATTTCGCCCATTTCCAGAAAAAAGCTCTTCTAGTTTCGGTTATACCAAATTTAGTTTAAATATATATTTTTTCTTAGGAGATGGTGGGAACGGCTGGAAGGACGTTTGATAATATTAATATATTGTGACGAATTCGATGATTATTAATCCTGGGTTCGATCACTATAATGTAACTAATAGCCAGTTTTATTTACTAGTAATAAACGCAATACAAATTTAAGAGTTTGGTAACTTCACAGTGGTTCACTGTTCAACGCTTGAAAATAAAGTGATCAACTTGCCTTGCTTGGTCACTGCCTTACATAGTCCGACAGGGTGCTTGCCTACTCACCGAGAACTTTCTTGGTCGTTCGCTCTTCGTGTTCTCGAAGGGTCGGTGTTATTTATTGACATCTCCTCTTTGCCTTGTATTCGCAAACATTCGCGCCATCTCTCTTCCTAGGTACACGCTTGCATGCATAAGAGTAGCCATCATCATCTCTGTTGTGTTTAACTAGTGGTCGGAGTGTTATTGAGTTAGGGATGGTACATGCTTGAGAATAATCGCCACACTATATATATATATATCTTCGATCCGTACATGCCGCTACAACGAAACGTCATATGAACAAAATTATAACACCTCGTATGCTGTGAAGAAAAATATACAAACTAGAAACCGATTATAAAAGTCGTGCAACATCGCGTTGAATTGCTTGCGTTGCATACACAATAAGGTGGCTAAAGGCGACTGCAATAAAAATATAATACGTACATACCTATTTACACATTTATAAGTGCAATTAAAGAAAAAGCAAAGTTGACGAATGCAAAAAATGCATTAAAAACAAAGCCAAAAGAATTAAAACAAGCGTTAATGCAGCATTTTTAAATGAAATTTTCACGATGTATAGACAGCAACTACAACAAAGCAACCACTACGAGGGTTGGTTGATTAGTCAGTGACGTTTTGAATTCGGCGAAGCAGAAATTTTCCATTTGCTCACATCAGCTACCATATATTGGGGCAGGTGGAGTGATCTTTAAAATTGAAGACTAATTGAGAAAATCGCCCTTAGAAGACCATTGTACAAGTTTGAGCAAGATGCGTCGTTTAGTTTGCTTTTGACAGTCATTTGAAGGCGAAAACCTCCATAAAATCCAGGGAATGCTACTAGACGATGGAGGATGAAAGTGATTGAAATTGCTGAAACCACAGGCATCTCAGCTGAGCGAATATATGTATCACAGCTTACATTAATATTTGAGCACCAAAAGGCTATTTTTAATTTAGTAATTTGTTAATAACAATTCATATCGGTTTTGTCCACTGTCTAAACCTAGTATCGAGTGATGTATTTGTATTTTAATTTTGAGAGCAAAAATTTTTTATATTTTTTACTCTATTGTTTTGTATTATTTTTACTGTAAAAATTACTAAATAATGATTATTTAAAAATGTTTAAAATTCATATCCGCTTCTGAATTAATGAAATCTGAAAATAATTCATTTGGTTATTTTTTTACATTTATTATCTTAAATGATTTCACTTGATTTAGTTATCCATAATATATTTTTACTAATGCATCGAATGGACATTTTTAATATCAAAAATCAATTTATGAATAAAACTCGGTAATCTATTTTTCCGCCTCGAGGTGACATCCCTTAGCTAGGTACCGCGATTGCTCACACTAGATCATAAGCCTAACCGTAATATTTTCTGTTTCTATTTATTTTAGAAAAAAGAATTTAAAAATTATCTAATGAATGTAGCATAAAATTTCAAAGAAAATACCAAAAAAAAGTAATTTGTTGTAAAAAATTCAAGAATTAAGAACTAAAAATGTTAAGAAGGTATTAAGAAAAGAATAAAAATAATGAAAATAAATGATGATATAAATTGGGCTAGCCTATATTGGTAAATTCGTCCCCTTGAATGTAGCTTCAAAAGTCTTATCTCTACACTTTCGTAATTGAATGATAAAGTATTTAACATATTTACATAAAAACAAACAAAAATTTTGAAAATCTCAAAGACACTTTGGATTAAAATAAAATGGAACGATTTACAGAAAATACTTTTTTTGACAACAAAATTATTTTATATTCAAAAAGTCAACGAACTTTCAAACTGCCCTCGTATGTACTTAAGTATGTATAAAGCGCTTTGGGCGTCTGGTCAGCAATTGTTTGTTTGTCGATTTGTGTGCGTTTTTAATGTGTTATTGTTTGTTCATTTTTATATTTTGCAACTTTTTCTTTGATTCCGTTTTCTTTAATAAACTCCAGTTGCATACTCAACGACTACATTTTTTGTCGCTGTTATTGTTGTTGTTATCCTACTACATACCATTGCCATCGTTTGCAACGATATTCACGATTTTGCAACATGCAAAACGAGCTCAGCACCGTTTGCTACGCCCGTCGAACTCCTTTGGCGAGTTCAAGTTTCTACGAACAAAGCTACATACGATAAATCGAATAATGTCAAAAAACGCACAAGTCAAAAGTTCAAGCTTTCCAAACAACATAAAAATACATATGCTAGTTGAACATAAATCCTATTGCGATGACTGAAATGTTTACACCTTAGGAGCAATTCAAACAAAGAAGAGCTATAAGCTTGTAACACCAAGTTGATGTCAGAACTATGCAAATTTTTAGCTAAACATGTCAAAATGAAGATTTGTTAGTTGTTTCCTTTTCATAGATAGTGTGCGATATTAGTCTCCATATTTTCCTACGTATTCACCATAATGATTCTTTGCGCCTGCACTGTACTTACTTTAATTGTTTTTTTTCTTATTTTTTATTTATTTTTCTCTTTCCCTGCTGTCGCCATTGTTATATTTAAAATCGTTACAACTATATACGCTTTTAGTAGGTACAGCTCAGGGAACTCAGTAACTAGTGAGACAAATTTAGAACACGATTTAAAATGCCAAATAAGAGTTAACAGCCCATTTCTGGCTTCGGAAAATATGAAAAAAAAATTCTAGTGACAGAATGTAAAAGTTATAGAAGACGAACTAGTTTTGGTTGCGAAAACACAAAAATCACGCCAGCTCTTAACTAGAGTTTCTCCCTATAGGATGTGTAAGCATACTTTTGCACTTCGCCAATCCTTTCCCAAATAGCAGTAGATTACTTCCAGAGAAAAAATAGTTAAAATTAAATAATTTTTATTTGCGAACCTACACATGTTTCATTTAATTTTGCACTAAAATTTAAATGCAGTTAACACTTCACTAGCCACTCAAGGTTTACTGATAGTGAAACTCCATTTCCATTTTCACTAAGATTTTCCATTATCTGTTAAAGTTTTATTTTAATGCAACTATCTTCTCATTGCCACTTAAGGTTAATTGTGAGTGCAAATTCACTTTTATTAGCACTAAAATTAATTGTTTAATTGGACTGGAGAGAAGGTCCAAGTTAATTTATACTCTCAGAATTATATTTAATGGAGAATTGACTGTAAAGTCATTAATGGAAACTCACACATTACTCATACGCCCCGACCAAAAAAAAGTGAGATTAATCTGGTAAGAATCTGGGCTGAGTTGCAAAAAGACATGCGACTAATGCCAGCTCTCAACTCTTCATATGGGTTGAACTGTTCACAATAGTTTGAGCACGTCCCATATAGAGGAGACCAAATTTACCCTTTACAAACTGACATGGCTTTCTACGCCTATGATTATGCTATACAAATTATAATTGACTTATTCCATCTATAGCCATAAGAGCCTAGTTCAGATCAATTATAGCCTGCCTAAATATGGAATATCTAATAAATTATAGTGAAATAAGTTTGTTTAATAGGAAAAAAAATCCTATAAAGTTCCATTTAGTACTACTCCATTGAGCACACTTTAAATGTCTTTGCCCGGAAGTTAAAAAGGAAAGTTTTCCAGTGTTGTTTGGTATTAAAAGAATTCCTCGTTAACTTTTGACTTGTGTCCGTTCTCATTAAATTTCAGTGGAAAACTAAAAAATCTAAATTTAATAGGATATGAATGTGTTAATGCTATATTTGTGCACATATAACTTCTTCAATAGCAAAATATTTTATAGGAAGTGCATTAGACCGATTCAGTTGCAGTTTTTCTTTTTTTTTTTTTTATGAAAACCAGTTATTCACTTAGGGCCAGTACTATTGACTTTTAAACAAACACTCAAATATAATATTTCGTAACTTTTTTTTATAGAATTGAATCCTATAGTATGAGAGATCTAGAGCACTTAAACTTTAATTATTGCATTCTCCAAAAACCCTTATTTTCGCCAGAAGTTTCTTAGTGAAAAGTTTACTTTTATAAGATAATTTGATATGAAAAATTCCGAACGAAATCTCAGGAAGGGTTTCAACTTCTGATACTCAAAGGGTTTGTTTTCAAAAGTATGAAACTTTAGTAAAGAAACATAAAATCCAGCCAGAAGCTATTTAAAAGATACCTTGAAAAACGCGTTAGTGAGAAACGGGTGAAAAAATCTTCAGAACTAAGTTCTAGCATACGCTGGACAGCGGGTGACTGCCAATTATTTCTAATAATAAAAACAGAAATACACCCGGATGGTTGCCGACTACTCTGAGTACTTTTATCCTAAAAACTTTGAGGCAAACGAAAGCCAATCCTGTTACAAATATTAAGACATATGAACTCATGATTAGCAAAGAGAGATTAGGATTAGGAATCGGTATGACCTAGAAGGTTCGACGTGATAATGTAAAATATTGTTATTGCTGTAGCAGTACTTCGCCACGGTCTATTCTTATATATCAAATAAGTAAGGAAGTCTAAGTTCGGGTGGAACCGAACATTAAGTACCCAGCATGTAAAAGTAGTCATGGGAAATTGCTAAATTGTTGTGGAGTTCTGACCTATAAAGGTTTCAAACTTTTTCTGGTGGGCAATCCTATAAATCAGAAAGGGATGTTTGTCTGTGTGTCTGGCGTCCAAAGTACTCAACCGATCTTTATGAAATTTTCACTGTAGATTCTTGGATTCACTGGTTACAGCATAAGCTATATGTAGTTTTGAAAACCGTTGATAGTATACTTTGTTTCATGTTTCGTAATTTTATTTAACAGAGTTCTGAAGCTAATAATAGCTGAAATTTGAAATTTTGTTCATTTATATGTGGGCGGAAATTTAAAAAAAAATCATTAATAAGATGATCAGTTCATTGTAACTACAAAATCCTAGTACTCTATCTGCATCAGTGAAGAAGATATGGCATGTTCCGGCTTCCTACCTCTCTTTAAGAAAACTTTGTTCCAGAAGTGGGCGTGGTCGTCCATCGATTTTGCTTATTTTCCGTGGGCATACTCTATCACCCTTATCGCGAGTTTTATTTTCACCCGAAAAGGTTCGCACTTTTTATTCGCCTTATCGCAGATATTGGCGAACACTTTTTTCGTGTTCGAAAAGCATTCCGCCTTATTGGCAACGCTTTGTTCGGGCGAAATGAACAACGGAAAATGCCAAATTTGTTCACTTTTATTTTACAGGCGAACAAGAGTGAAACAAAATGTAAGCAACGGTTTGTTTTGAATATTAGATATTCTTTTAATGAAATATGGTGTGATTTTTTAGGAGTAAATCAATATATAAAGCACAGTCGGAAATGCTGTTGGAGAAAATGTTAGAAAAGCCTGAAATTGCTAAAGGGGTTTCACTACTTTCTTACCTAGTAGTCGAGCATTACTGTGAGTTTCTAAATAATTTTCTTCTAAGAATGCCAATTTATCCATTGGCTACAAAGCAATGGCTCCAAAATACACAGCACCTCTGACAGAACCTCACTGAAATATGACTGACTAAGACCCATCTCATGGGCATTGCCAACGCCTTTTTGATAGCCTCCGTCTGCGAAAAAACGTAGACAAGCGCTCAACGACGAATTTCAGAATATCTAGCAAGTGTTTAAATGCTGGCTTATTTAGCCTGTAATATTGTTGAAAACTAGTAAGGAAACAATTAATTTGTTATTGAAAAGTGCCAAAAACAACTTTTTCCTACTCACAGTAAATCACTTAGCTCCAAAGGGTTGGAATTGTCTCTTAATTGCCTCCGGATTGCTCTCACATTTAAATTATCCTCGCGTTCTATCAATAACAACCTAAACAACCTATACATGTTTTTAAATAATTTTTAAGCTTTATGTTAAATTTATTCTACTAAATTGTACGCTTGTTTACAAAATAGCAAGTAAATTTATTTGTTCGCTGTTAATTCGAAATTGAGCATCAGCTGATTCGAAGTGAACATTGGTTCGCCCGAAATTAGCGATAGGCGGAACCAGTTCGCCCGAACAAAAAAAGCGAAGACGAACGTTCGTTCGGGCGAACTCTGCGATAAGGGTGTATATGTCTATAGTATATCTCGTATTAAGTTTCGTAATTATATCTTACACCGTTCTGAAGTTATTAACAGCCGAATTTGAATATTTGCTTGACTTATAAGTGGGCGGTGCTACACCCACTTTCCAAAATTTTGCAAAAATCGTATAAAGAATAGGAAAATTGAGGTAACTGCCAAACTATATTATTGTACCTGTATCAGTTAATTGGATAAAGCGATTTCTCTTATTTTCTATGGGTGCATTTATCACAACAATAGTATGCCTCCTACAAATTTCGCTATACTATCGTAAACGGTTCTGAAGTTATTAGCAGTCAAAGTTTGAAAATTTCTTCATTCATATGTAGACGGTGCCACACCCCTTTTCCAAAAATTTTACAAAATCGTCAATGAGACAACCAAACTAATAAATGTAGGAAATTTCATCATTGTAGCTGCTTTTAATATGGAATTAACCCATTTTATACGTTTCGAAATTTTCGATATCGAAAAAAGGGCCGTGGCTATGGTTTGATTTCGCCTATTTTAAATAGCAACCTACCTTGGCCGGAAAGCAAACTGTGGGCCAACTGTCCTTCAAATATCTCAATTTTTACTCAAGTTATTGTGTCCACGGACGGACGGACGGACATGTCTTAATGCATTCCTCTGTTCATTCTAAGAACTCCATACCTATCTCTACTAATTTGTACCGTTACAAACCACCGTTATATGAACAAAACTATAATACCCTGTGTACTAGTACACGCTGGGTATAATAGGTTCGTAAAGGATTAGGACCTGATGACATTGGACTCATAGCCTTCGGGAAGTGTTTGGATGTTAAAAAGTGACAACATAACATACCTCTAACAATAGATTAGGTGTGTCCTCCATAGTAGGTTCTTAAAAGAGCATCCTTTTCAAGTATAATCCAGAGACAATTAAGGGCCTCCTGACGTCACGGATCTTGTACATTTGTTAGATGTCTAAGTGAACTGGTCACAGTTCCTATGATCACTCCAAGCACAATACGAGTATTGTTAACGTCAATACAGGTGTCTACCACAAACTTCTTACCGTCAAGTAAAAGTTGTAATTATTTTATATACTAACCGGTTTTGGGTTCTCAGGTCCTTGGTCATAACTTTAGATTTTTTTGAAAGCAGATCTCAGTTTTTACGATCATATTTATACCTTTCATGAACATTAAATGGTATTATAACTTTGGTCCGATGTTTGTAAGTATGAGAAGAAGAAGCGATAGACCAACCAATAAGTATACCGACATGATCAGGGCGATGAGCTGAGTTGATTTAGCCATGTCCATCTAGGAACGCAAAAAAGCTAGGATAAAAATGTAGGCTTAGTACATATTATATACGTAATGTGTGTAGTGAAAGTCACCCAGATCGGGCCAACATAACATATAGCTCCCATACAATAGATTTTTCCGATAAATGGGGTTTGGGCTTTGTATCTTTAAATTAACAGTTTTGCAGAGCTTGTACTAATTGTGAGTAAGGATCGAACACTTAAAACCGTGATGTGTATTCATGAAAGGTATAAAGTCTTCGGCGCAGTCGAAGACAGCCCTTTCCTTACTTGTTTTCGGTCTTTTGATACCGAATTCCAAACACTCCTCGATTGATGGTGTTGCGGAATCGTGGCAACATGCGAACGTTATATCTTGTACAACTTAAAAAAGGTTGTAATATACACAACTAAAAATTTAAGCCTAAATTTTATACTTTTCTGGGCTACATATACAAATGTCCAAACCAAATTTGGCTTAGAATTTAAACTTTGCCAATTTTAAACTAGAAATGTCTTAACAATGAAAAAACATTTGTATCAGTTCGCAGGATACGAAACGACGCTCCCCGCATTAGACTCGTCTGCTCTACCCACTGAGCTTCGGCGCACACAAAACTGTTTAGAAATAATCCATTGACTTGAAAAAACCTTCAGAAATAAATGAAAACAAATTAAAAATTTTAGAGGTTTTTTTCAGTTAAGTTTTAAATTTAAGTCGCAATAAATTTAAAATTGGTGTAGGTAATTGAAAGGTTTGGAATTTATTACAAAAATGTTTAAAACATTGCTTAAACCGACGAATGGTTTAAAATTTAGCCGTGTAAATGTAATTTAAAGCATGACATCCCACCCGCCCCTGGATCCACCACTGATCTCACAAATTTTGTTTCCTTATAAAAGTATGCGACTAAACTAAAAATAAAAACAATAAATAAGATTATTTATTTATTTATTGGTATATGAAGTCAAATGAACATCAAATTCTTACAGACTATGGGAATTTATAATAAATCGAACAAAAGTATTAGAAATGATCATAAAGTAGCGATTGAACTACTTCACTAGGTAGGGACAGGTCGACATTTGGAGCAATATTTAACTCAGCATGGGTCCTCACAACTGGAGCATATTTATCATAACTTTACCTAAAGAGCCCAATGTAAAACAAAGCAACAAATCTGAGATTTCGCATAGGGACAATCTACAGAGCCATTTGACGCATTAGCAACAAAGATGCATGCGAGAAATGAGAATCTACTGCTTAGCGGTTTCATATTAGCTGTGGGCCAGCTGGTATTGATGTTAGACCTTACCGTTTTAACCCCAATATTAAATAGGAACAAGCAGAGAAAGCGTGAATGTAATCATAAGTTACATCTGTAAGGGGGGAAAGTATTTATTGGGTAAGACGTAGCAGTGGAAATATGATTAGAACGTAAATAATTCAAACTCGTTCCATCGCCTACTTTGTATGCTTGAACTTGGAGTAATCTCATCAGTTTGCAGAAGGTAATGGCAATTCAACTATCGAATCATCTCAAATTTATCTGTGAAAAATTGCGTTTCAGTTGCGAACGCACTTAAGGTGTAACGCTATAAATCGCGGTCAGATGGAGTTTTTACGCTGAAGTTCGAAAGAATCCATATAAACACTCCGAACATGGCTTATCCAGTCGTTGGTGCTTTCTTTGCTTGTATACTTACCAATTGCAAATAAAATTGCTGGCAAGAGAGGTCAGTTTTCAAAGTGGTGTTGTGTTTTTATTTGTTTGTCTTCAGCTTCCCTTTTTAGCGGATTTTCCAATAACCCTTTGTCTGCTCTTATCGCTACCATTCTTAAAAATACATTTATTTTCCCAATTTCACTTGAACTCACCGAGGGAGAGTAATCAACAACCTGTACCACTTGCAATGCTGCTCCACTTCAGTTGCTTGAATTGAACTACGAAGGAAGGCGAAATCACTTACAAGATGGCGACGCCGCCAACGCCACTGGCACAGCACCCGTTTATTATTGGTGAGTGTTGCCTATGATGGCAACAAGGGGATCCAAGCCGGCAGCGTGTGCAGTGTATAGTGCGTTGACTTATGTGTGTGAAGCGTTCAGGGGCAGGGGGAGAACGTCGTGGAGCCAACGGACGACCTCAACTTGTTCGCACGCTCATTTGTTGTTACGCAGCAATATACGCACAACAACAACAATTGCAAACAGCAACATTTAAGCAAAAAATAAAAAAAATGCGCGACTTGCCAATGGCAGAAAAGCACTGACAGTTACTCCTATCCATAAATTTGCGAGTACACTGTTGTTCATCTGAATGAACTTAAGGATTTTTGAAGTTCCAATTAAAAAATATTCTCGAGGATACATTTTGGTGAAAAACGAGAGAGATGGAAAAACAAATAAGTTGCAAGATAAACCCCCTTTTGGTTATGATTAATTTATGACTGATTTTAAGGCGAATTTAACCAGTTTCCCGGAAGGAAGTGATTCTCTTATGAAACAGTGAAGAAAAAATAAGTTGGGGTATTTGGCTATCTGCTCATGTGGCACACAACATATCCTCAAATCAAGAAAAACTGCACTTATTTTTCTCCATAGACATTTCTTCCTCAAAACAAGCAAAAATTTAACTAGTACAAGAAAATTTTCTTTAGTAGGTAATGAAAAATTTTTATGATATTTGGAAATTGTCTGTGGCGAAAAGTGGTTTCCGTTTCCTTAGTGTTGAGGAAATTGGTTTCTTTTAGTGCAGTTTTTAAAAGATCTCAAACAATTTTATCTTAAAATCCATGTTTGTTGTTGTTCGTATCATTTGTAACGGCAACCCACTTTCCGAAAGGTAGGGGTGTGACCAAAAGCATCATCACTTTCAGTGAATTTTTTTCATGAATACTCATGACCATCTATCTTCTTTCGACATCGTCCATGATTGCGAGACATTCTTCTAACGGAAGGCCAAAGGGGCATACCACATGCGGGGCAAATATTGGGTATGGTGGGGCTGAGTATGGATAAGTAAGAGTTTAACCTATTACAATATCCATAACAAAGTTGTGCTAACATGATTCTAGTCTCCCAAGGAAGGACGCACCCCTCTTTAGCTATTTTGGTCAGTTGAATGTCACGGGGTTCACATACCGAGATCTGAGTAATCTGTGTAGCGACTCGGTTAGAAGGTCACTTATATCCCGTATGTGGTTACGCAGATCAAACGGCAGGGTAATGTGGTGTCGGATCTCATCATAGTGCTTACGGAGATGCTTTCTTATGTCTCTAGGTGGCGGAACTTCATCCAATAGGTGTCGGTTTGGACGATCGGGCTTGTGGCAGTTAGGTAGAAACTGTCTGCTGATTTCAGTGTAACCCTGTCTTCACTTCTCGTCTTGCCCTCTAGGGGGTATCAATGTGGACAGTCTTTTTACAAAATATGCTTAGAGTACACAGTGTCACCAAACGTGAAGGAAAGCAGGGTTACTGTTATTGATACATTTTTGGAGCACGAGATGTTGAACCTCTTCAGATGGCCGGCAGTGTTCACATAAACACACATATATATATATATATATATATATGGGTATGAGCGCACGAATTTTTATTAATTATTGTCGTTGGATTAAACGACATGCCGCACACGCCTACCCCGCGCAACCTCCCGGATCAACATTGTGTGCTTGTTAGACATATTTTGTTATTGTTGTTGGCACTTTAGCTCTGGCCCAAGGTGCGACGTGGCTCGTCGACGCATTGATTGAGCTCCTGAGTATGCGCGATTTTTGTACATATGTATGTATGCACATTTATAACATTTTTTCCTTTTTTCATCATATCTCATTTGTTGTTTTTTGCTTGCTTTTAGCAGCGTTAAGGCAGCTGCATACGTTGATTGCTTTTATTTGTCATCTCAATTGCTGACTTTTCTTATTATGTATTTATATTTACAGTTTTTTACTTGTGACACACATGAAACCCTCATTCCGCTCTTGTTTCGCTCATTCCAATGACTCAGACCCTTCCATCGTCTACACCTAGTTTCTTTCCATTTATACTTCCATTCTTAACGCTTACATTTTATTGTATCTTATAGGTACATACATCACTTTTCTTATGTGTGGCTCTGCAACAGAAAACTCATCATTGTGCATATCCGTTCTCTATTCATGACAGATATACTTAAATGCAGATAAATGTATCTAGGTATGTTCGTTCACATGTACAATTTGTAGATACAGATTCTGTGATGGTTCATGATATTTGTTCTGTATCTACAATTGCTAGAAATATTTGTGAAAATGTGTTGTACTTTCCAACATGCTATGTATGTACATAGGTAGGTATATGATTATGTAGCCATAAGTCAAAAGTATTGAGCAGCCATTGTGTTTAAATCTTTGTGTGACGTAAATTTTCTTTACCCTGCATGTGTGCGAAATAATTTGTTTACCTACGGCTAACGGTCACTGTTGATTGCTCAGATTAAAAGATTGTCGGCTTTTGAGGAAAAGAGCCTATGACCCATGTATAAAGCCTTTCTTAACTATAGCACACTCGGAATTCACTTGTTTTAAACATTTAAATGTTTACTTTAATTTGATTCTCAATATTTTTCTAATAAAATTTCAATTTAGAACCTATTAAAATTGTATTCTTAAAGAAAGTTCAAAAAAGTTTTGAAAAGTTCTAATCTAATTTCTTGAAATAAAAGTCTAAAAATTGGGTTCCGTTGATATTTTCGGTTTTGAAATCATGTTTGTAAATCGTACCGTTTTTTATCGAACATCGAACGTTTTTAAACATGCTCGACAACCGGAATCGTTTAAATTTTCCCGCTTCGATTTCGGCAACTAAACTGTTCGCGATGTTGATGCTAATCATTGCAGCATAAAGATCAGAGGTGTGATATATTTATATATATACATTAGGGTGGGTCGATTTGTATGGACGAAAGTTAACCGATATCGCGCCATCGATTTTTCGATAGGTTTTGTGCTCAGGGAAAAAAAGTTGCACTACGCATACCCAAATAAGATTTTTTTTCATGACCTACTAAACAAATTTTCATTTGATCTTAAAATTTTCATGTATACCCTGTCCGACCCAAAAATGTCCGGGTTTTGGAAAAGTCGATTTTTCGACCAAAACAAGTCCCAAAACCCGAAAATAACATTTTTTTTTCAAAAAACCGTTATCGCCAACGTTTTTAGCGCATAATTTTAAGTGGGACAGGAAATATGAGACAAATTCGTTAGAACAATAAAGTATAAAATTTAACACCCATATTTATAAAAAATAAAATTGGTTAGTAAAATTTTTAAAAACGCCATTTGAATACAAATTTTGAATTACAACAGCTTTGTAGCCAGTTTTATATGTTACTAGCTTATACCCGTGGGTTCCACCCCCCATTCCTATAAAAAAAAATGCAGGTGTTAGGGATTGACCTCATATAACCCCTTCCCAAATTTCATTGGTCTAGCCTAAATACTTCCAGAGATATGGACTATACAAAATTCCAGTTGTATGGGAGGTGCCACGCCCCCTTTTCTTAAGTATATTTGAGAACAATTTTTAAAAATTGTAAATTTATACTTTATTTTAATAGAATTTAATGCGAGGCAAAACTATGTTGTCGGTTTTATTTTGTTGTGTTCTCGGTTATTGGTTCCATATGTATACCATTTTTGACATGTTTTAATCACTTATATAATTGGAATTTAAATTTTTTCCTATATTATTCTCATTAAAGACTAATATAAATTTGTATACCATCAAACGCTCTATATTTATATGTGAATGTTATGTGAAATTGTTTTATAAACCCCTCTTTGTTAATATGTTTCCCAAAAGAAGTTGAGAGAAGAGCTATGGGGAGGGAAGACGAAGGGAAAAGGGGAAAAGAAAAAGTGAGTAGTGAAAGTTACAGGAAAAGGGAGATGTAGGACGACGGCAAGAACTTGGGAGGAAGTATGTGCATATGTATAAATACAAGATAACAATCACAATTAAAATAATTCTAATTGAGTCATGTTCTAACGGCCACTACCTGTTCACCAGGCTGCCGCATGTAACTACGGCTGTTCTTCATAGTTATACGTTATACTACCAAAATTCAAACAAACCAAAACAACATTACCAAAGTTTAAAGTATGTCTTCGAAAATTGAGATACGCAAATTAATTTTCATTAAGGGGTTCCCCCTGTATGTACAAATGGACCAATGTTTGTATGTTTGTAAGTATGTATATACTAAATGTTTGGAAATCCACTTTGTGCCAATTATGAATCTCCAATATCAAGGTAGACTATTTAACATTCGAACCATTACTAAAACTATTTAATCCATGTTATTAAACGCTAACAACAACTTCAGCACAGTTCAGAGAAATTGTTAAATGAAATCAACTTTGTTTTTGGCCATGGCTAACTTCGTCAGTTGTTCGCTAACTGCCCACTTGGCAGCATTCGTTTAGATATATATCTGCATACATAACTACACAAATATATTAACAGTATTTGTCGTTTCAGCCTACATTTTAGTGCTTACTTAGATAGATATTCGTTTTTAGACAAGTAATTGCATACATACCTACATACTTTAGTATGCATTAAAGTACACAGCTACCTATGTATAGTAGGTAAATGTCTCTGCGATCATACAATCAGGCAGTCATCCATTTGTTTGGTCATCCATCTATCCATACAATCAACCATCCATCTCGACCATCGATAAAATTCACTCGTTCCATTTCACAGCCATTTCAAGCGCATATGCATACTTTTGATATGTGGACGTACATATGTACATACCTATGTATATAAATATGAATGCGCGTTCTTATGGGCAAAATGTAGAAAATGAGTAAAGTCACTTCAAAATGCTTTGGCTTTGGTTGTGGCCTGGTAGCGGCGACGTCGACGACGACGATGTGGAAGGTAACGGTGGCGGTGGTGGTGGTTGGTGTCAGCGGTAACAACAATGCTGATTGTAAGATACAGATACTCAGATACAAATATACTTACAAACGTATAAACGAGCTGTATGCGGCATACAGAAAATACAAATGTGTATGTATCTGCGCGTATGCTAACAAACCAACATACATACATATTTACACACTTTGGTACTTATTTGCGTTTGCAGAGTTCCATGCTCAACTGCGTAATCTTGTATGTCGCTGCTGATTGAACCAACGAGTCAGTCAGTCAGTTAGTCATACAGTCAGTTCCACAGTTGGGCAAACATATGGACAGCTATTCGTCTGTTCATCCATTCATTTACCATTTTGCCCCGACATTCGTACATCATAAACATAAGTGTACGTATATATACAGCAATGTGCATAGAGACAGCACACCTTTCGCAACTCTATGTAGGTTGAAATTCAACCAGAGCAGCTGACAGAATAATGCCTCTTGAACATGTTTCTGTTTTTTTTCGCCGCCTCTTTTCCGTTCCTTTCATAGCTGTATCTTTTCTTTTGTTTCCTTAATCTACTTTCTCTTTAACCATTTACATTAACAATTTAATATTCTTATTATTTGTTTTTTTACTTTATTTTTTTATTTCAAGTCATTTTATTTTATTTTGTTTTGTTTTATTTTATTTTAGTTTATTTTGTTTTCTTTTTATTTATTTTATTTTTTTAATTCAATTTAATTTCATTTTATTTTATTTTATTCTACTTTATTTTATTTGATATTTTTTATTTTATTTTATTTTATTTTATTTCATTACATTTTATTATTTTTCTATACATATAATAGTGAGTGGTAAATATCCACAAACGCTCTGTGACATTATGCAGATAAACCTAAGACTAGTCGAAAGGTGGACCAGGAACAAATGCCTAGGTTTTAACCCGGCCAAAACAGAGCTGGTCCTGTTCACTTCTTTAAATGGTCATCTAACCGTCCTGTTCACTAGGAAATATAAAATCCCGGAGTTACAGTTACCAACAATTGGCAATACAACCCTTAAACTGGGTGATTCTGCAAGATACCTTGGTATCATTATCGATAAAAAGCTCACATGAGGTGAGAACACCCAGGAGCGTGCTAAAAAGGCCCTAGTGGCCCTTTACTCATGCAGGGCCACCATAGGACATAGATGGGGGCATTCGCCTAAAACTACTCTATGGCTCTACACCGCAGTGGTAAGACCAATCCTCCTTTATGGAGTTCTGGTCTGGTGGGCGGGTCTGGAGAAGAGACTGAATAACATAGCACAACAAAGGGTACAAATAAGTGCGCTCACATGTGTTAACGGGGCGCTGCGCACCACGGCTGCGGAGGCACTGAATGCAGTCCTGAACGTTCTTCCAGTGGATCTAAGCGGTAAACTGGTAACGGCATGCGCCGCACCGCGTCTAAGGAATCTACCAGGATGGAGGTCGTTTGATGAAGGGCACTCATCCATCCTTAAAAACCTTCCAGTATATAGTTCGTACGCCGAAGTAGTGTTTCGAGATGAAATATGACATTACAATTCCAGAGAGAATATTGGCATGGAGGACCTCCTAGAAACAGTGGTATCGATAGTGGTGATGCTTTTCACAGTCCTGGAAGGGTTTAGGCATGCCGCTCGCGACTAGCCAGCTTTTCATGAGGGACACAAGTGACACAAGTGACAGATGGAAAAACATCAGCAAACTGGTGTGGCCAGTTATCATAGCGAGTAGATCGGAAGATTTACTTACTGCAGAGACGAAGAGGAGCCTGAAACAGTGAAGCATCTTCTTTTTAAATGCCCTGCACTGTGGGGAAAAAGACTGAAATATATGGGGTCCGGTTATTTCAATCACCGCGCGAAATTATCCAAGAAAAGGCCAAAGAATATTCTCCGCTTTGCGGAATCCACAAGATAGTTTGAGTAGGGGGGTCAGTAGATCCATATGATATCACAACGGGCCCTTCGTGGCCAAAGTGTGCTAGCAGCCACTGCAACCTAACCTAACCTACATATAATAAAATTGTAAAAGATCGATGTCTGTACATTCCAGATATTCAAAAAAACATTGTAGGAGGCATCATAGAAGCCAAGTCAAAAACTTTGAAAATTTTTGTCTGCCTCTATGTTTGGGCGCGCATCACTCAAAAACTGCTGCATTGCTACACGACTAACTTAAAATTTAAGATCTCCCTTTTTTCGACATCTCTAGCGGTTTCGGTGTGATCGACCAATATGAGTAATTTGGACCAGCGTGTATTAGTAGAATATGAGTATCAACCGAAAGGTGATAATGAGCGCTGCAATGAGCGAAGTAATTAAGTGTCATATCTTATCAGGTATGGGAGATATAATGATAAAAACCCGACTCAGTCCCTCAAAGTTCTGAGACGCATTCGAGCGTGGCAGTGTTTACTATTATTTTATGTTATTCCATTCCATTGTATTTAACCACAAAATGTATACAACAAACTCTGAAATTGAATATTCTCAGCTTCAATAAATTCAATATGTTTTGTTTCTGTAAACTGTGTATGTTTGTTATTGTTGACTAAATACTTCCAACAAAGCAACTCTGCGTGTGTGCTAACGATTAGCAAATAATACAATAGCAGTAACTCAAACACGCGTCTCCATAGTATGTTTAGTGTTTTAAGCGTTTGTAGAGGTGTCCCTTTTAATTTATTTTTTCATATTGTATTTAACTTATTTCTTTGAGTGATGTCAAAATATGTAGTTATTAATACCCCAGCTATATAGTTGGGTGGTGAAAGGGGTGCAACTTTTTAGTCGAGGTAGATATATCGGATTTGTGATGGGAGTGAGACTTCGTCGCCTCACCTATGGTCGCACCTGTAGAGGAGCGTACAGCCATGACCTGCAGAAAAGTTATTTACTTTAAAATTTGGTTTATCTGTGACACTTGAATCGAAGGATACAAAGGTACAAATAGGGTCACGACCTCATCCACTTTACAAAATTCCTGCAAGTGCCTTTGCTCCCATAGCGGAATTCTTCAATCCCCATAACTGTATCTCACTTTATATATTTACGCTGGGAAATATAGTTCTTACCGGATTCCCTATCGAAAGAGACTCAACCAAGTCAGGCATGACCATATAGAACTAAAATTTCCCATCAGATTTGAATAACATTTTCAACAGCAAATTGAGCATTTTGCCAAAGCACACATGATCGCATAGAACTAAAATTTGAATAACATTTTTCCAAGCTGCGCTACCACCCAGTGAAAATATTAAAATAACAAACCAATTAACTTTGTTACAAAGGAAAGAAGTCGCGCATTGTCCAGGAAAGGATAGGGGAACTGCGAACTTGAGTGCCCAGAGTTGGAAAATGCAAGCAGAACTTATTTTTTTAATTTTACATTTTAGGCACCAGGAATCGAACCTGTGACCCATCCCATGTTGGTCGAGTACTTATCCACCATGCCGGGGTCCAATTAAATTATTTTTCCCTATTAATTATCACTACAATTTAATTATTTTCCTTATTAAATACTACCAACAATTAACTATTCTATTTTGAGACTGATGTACATATGTATGTATTTCTGTCCGAAATCTGGCAATCGCCACCTCGTAGGACATCGCCATTCTAAAAATACAAGTTGCTTATAGAAATAGACAGCTGGTTGACTAGTTAGGCTTGGTATTTATACTAGTTTTGAATAAGTTTAAAATTAGGTGTTGCAGGAGCAGGTTTACCCCTATAAGTATGCTACACAAATTAAAATAGACTTATACCAACTAAAGGGTGTTTTTTTCACAGGTTTGTTTTTCGAATAGAGATAAAACTGGCATTTTGTGGTCAAATCTGGCAACTCTAATGTCATTTATGTTCAGTTTGGTTTGCCATTTCATCATGAACAGGTTGACAAAAGAACAACGCTTGCAAATCGTGCAAATTTATTTCGAAAATAATGGTTCAGTTCGCGAAGTTTACCGTGAGCTCCGTCCATTTTATGGTCGACATAATCGTCCATCAGAGCAATTAATTCGGTTAACCATGGATCGTTTTCGCACTACGTTTACTCTATGTGATAATACGCATCCGCAGAGACGTCGAACAGTGCGCACCGAAGAAACAATTGCCGCTGTAGAGCAAAGTGTTGAAGAGGACCCGAATGAATCGATTCGCCACCGTGCACAGAAATTGGAGCTTTGTCCATCAACTTTATGGAAGATTTTGCGCAAAGATCTTGGCTTGCGACCTTACAAGATCCAGCTTGTGCAAGAATTAAAGCCGCGAGACCATGCAATGCGTCGTGATTTTGGTGTATGGGCCGAAAATGAGATTGATTTCGATGCTGATTTTCATCGCAAAATTTTGTTCAGTGATGAGGCTCATTTTTGGTTGAATGGCTACGTCAACAAGCAAAATTGCCGCATTTGGAGTGAAGAGAATCCACATGAGACCCTTGAAACGCCATTACATCCACAAAAACTGACTGTTTGGTGTGCTCTATGGGCTGGTGGAGTCATTGGGCCATACTTCTTCCGCAATAATGCTGGAGAGGCAGCTACCGTTAATGGAGACCGGTATAGAGCCATGATAACCGACTATTTTGTTCCCGAATTGGATGGCATGAATGTGGATGAGTTGTGGTTCCAACAAGACGGCGCTACATGCCACACAGCGCACGTCACAATCGATTTATTGAAGGAAACATTCGATGAGCGCATAATTTCGCGGAATGGACCTGTCAATTGGCCACCAAGGTCGTGTGATTTGACACCATTGGATTATTTTCTTTGGGGATATGTGAAGTCGCTCGTCTACACCAACAAACCAGAAACGTTAGGGGAATTGGAAGCCAACATTCGTGGCGTTATTGCCGACATACGGCCCCATATGCTCGAAAAAGTGGTTGAAAATTGGACCTGTAGAATTGGCTTTATTCGAGCCAGCCGCGGCGGCCACATGCCCGAAATCATATTTAAACATTAATGGCATAAAATTATCCTTCCAATAAAGCCAAATTGATGGACCTTAAAACGATTTTCTTGTGTTTTATTTCAATTCGAAGTTCTATACCCCTAAAAAAACACCCTTTACAAACATATGCTCATAAGTGACTAGTTAGGATCACTTTGGCCCCTGCAGACGAAAGGGATTAATAGCTGGTCGGATGGGTGTTGGAAAATAAAACTTTTACAATTAACCAAAAATTATTGTTTGGCATATTTTTTTAGAGAGTGTGCTATGTTCCTGCCCATGGCTGTATAATATGTACGTATGAATGTTTGTATCTGCATCTGTTGTCTGCTTGCTTGTTTAATAGTAGTTTAGTGCTTCGCTGTTGTTGTTGTCGGACCTCAAGTCAACCAAAATGTAGAGACAAGCAGACAGATGCACACACACACATACACATTTAAACAACAATACCAACAGTAAAAGAGGCACAAACAACACCACGCATCACCCAGGCTGTGGAGGACAACAATCAAAGAGGAGCGCTCACTTCTATAGTCATTCAACGCAAAACGAGCGAGAATGAAATGTATAAATGTACAACAATAACAACAACAACAAAAATAAAAGAACAACAACTAGCTACCCAAAACGACACCGATTCGCAAAGTTTTGTTGAGTGCCAGTGGCAGTAGCAGCATAACGCGAATGCTGCCATCAAGGCAGGGGCAGAGCCTGAGACAACGAGTATACTTTGTACAACACCAACGACCACGATGACGATGACTATGGCTATAGCTATAGCAATGGCTATAACAACGACGACGACGACGACTACAACGACAAAGACACCGACGATTACGATTACGGACGGGCGGCAATTGCTCGCGACGCTGTCTGCCGCCCGTTTAGGTATCCGATAGATACGGCGCTGCGCTGACGTATTTGGTGGACGCGTTCCGTGTGAAAATCGCTGTTCCCATAGTGAAAAATTATAAAATATCATTTTTTAATAGGAAAAACGCATAAAAAATTAAGAAATTTATTAAATAATTATAAAATAATATAAGCAGAATGTGGAAAGTGTGAAAAATTGGTGGAAAAACAGTGAAAAAGGTTATAAAACAAACAAATCGAATATATATATATATAGTGAATAAATGCATATATGTATAATAAATATGAAGTGAAGCGCCGCCGATGAAACGGGTGAGCATTAAATTTGTTGGTGCTGTGAAAAAATCTATAAGCAATGATGAAGAAGAAGAAGAAGAGTAGTGAAAGCCAACAGGAAAATGAAAAAATTTCATATATATAATAACTATATATGTAGACATGTACATATATGTGAATATGTATAACGAAGTATACTAAAAAATTGTAAAGCAAATGAATAATAAAAATCAGTAGAAGAAGAAGCACCAGTTGTTGTTGTTAGAGTTGAGTTTTAGTACCAACCTACAGAGTGTATTATGGAAGTGGTAAAAACGCGAGTGGAAATCGTTCGCAATTGAGCGATTAGTATGGCATTGTGTACGAGTACTGTATTTCCATTGCGGCGAAGAAAAGTGTAAGAAAAAACAAAATTTGTTGGAGTATACATAATTTGAATTGGAAGTAGATACAGGCTCATCCATACGTACAAACAAACATGTGTAGAAGTAGACGAAGTGACTTAAAAACAGCGGTGGCGGTGGCGGTTGTGTAAAGCGACGGCAATGGCAGCAGCAAGCAGCAACAACAACAATAGCAGAAGAAGTGGAGGTGCAAAAATTTAGAGGCGCAAGCCAAGAGAATAATAAAACTACATACTCAGGTACCCACAATCACACATATGCATGTGTGTCTATCCAAACCAACGGCCGGAATACAAAGCTGGTGGTAGCACTGGCTGACTGACTGGTTAGTTGGCGGCATCTATTGTACATTTAATCCAAGCGCAAATGTACGAATATATCTAAATATGTATCTATGTGGATGTGCATTTGTGTGTGTTTTTCGAAGCCCAATGCATGTTTATATGTATGTAAGTGCACCTACAGTGTGACAGGCAGCGCGAACTGCCGTAACTAAAATCTAAAAGGTTAATTACCCGTTGCCAAATAAAGCAAAAAAAAAAGAATTTAATAAGTAACTGCTGCATATTGTTGAAATTAAGTAATTTTGAGGTGCATGTTTAAGGAAATTGGATTTAAGACTTTGTTTCGCTGAAAAAAAATGTTTCATTAGTGACAGAGCGAGCACAACAAAATAAACATTTAACAGAAACAAACTAAAATATGGAATCATAACAAAAAAAAGTAAAAATTATATACAAATAATGGAAAATTAACAAAGAAGTAAATAATAAATAAAAAAGAACACAAAAAATTTAAACGATAACAAATAAAGATAAACAAATCAACATATGAAGTAAAGTAATACAAATAGAAAAGAATTAAATACAAAATTACAATCCAGCATAAAGAAATAAATAATAGTTTTCTTTGAAAAATAAACAAAGAAGTATTTAGGTGTAACCGGACATTATACGAGGTGTGTTCAAAAAGTATCGCGAATTTTGAATTTTCGCTGGTTACGTATATTCGAATTTCGAATTTTTTGTGGCGTTATGTTGGTACTCATGTCTCTCACTTATGCCGACAAGCTCGGCCATTTTGAATGTTCAGTTAATTGTTGACAGCTGCTTTGCTTGCACGTGTTTTGGATCGTCTTCGATTTTTACGCGAAATTCGTACCAAAATTGCTCAATTGTGACAAAAAACAGCATCGCATGAACATTGCTAATGAGATGTTAAACCTCTGTCCGCGACGACCCAAATTTGCTCCAGAGGGTCATAACTGGTGACGAATCGTGGGTTTATGGTTATGACGTGGAAACCAAAGCTCAATCATCTCAATGGAAGCTGCCGCACGAACCAAGACCGAAAAAAGCGCGCCAAGTTCGGTCGAATGTGAAAGTTTTGCTGACAGTTTTCTTCGATTGCAGGGGCGTGGTGCATCATGCGTTCTTGCCAGAGGGAAGAACGGTCAATAAGGAATATTACCTGCAAGTTATGCGCAATTTGCGCGAAGCAATCCGCCAGAAACGCCCGGATTTGTGGAAGAACAAAAATTGGCTTTTGCACCACGATAACGCCCCTGCTCACGCATCGTTGCTTGTGCGCGACTTTTTGGCCAAAAACAACACACTAATGATGCCGCAGCCACCGTATTCCCCAGATCTGGCCCCCTGTGACTTTTTCTTGTTCCCTAAATTTAAGAGGCCCATGAAAGGACGACGTTACGCTTCTCTTGACGAGATAAAGACGGCATCGAAGGAGGAGCTGAACAAGATACAAAAAAATGATTTTTTGAAGTGCTTCGAAGATTGGAAAAACCGTTGGCACAAGTGTATAATATCTCATGGGGATTACTTTGAAGGGGAAAAAATAGATATTCATGAATAAATAAATAATTTTTGAAAAAACGCAAAATTCGCGATACTTTTTGAACACACCTCGTATACTCGTACACAGCCGTTTGCTTTATCAACAAAATTTAACCCTTTTTCCCCAGCAATGTTTTTCGTCAATACTAGAAACTTTGGGATCTACTTTGGCTAAGTTCATTTGTGTTTCCATGGCCTTATGCTACCACTCGACTGTTTTCTGGAAGAAGTCGGGAAAATTGGTTAACAGTTAGCTACATATGTTTTTCGCGGCCTTTTTAGCTTTACGACGACTTGAAGTCCAAGTTGAATAAAACCACAAGTTTACTTGTTGTATACTACATCCCATACAGTGTGGACGCGTAAATGCATTCTATCCTAACCCAACAAAGATAAAACTTCGTTCAATAGTGATGGGAGTACTCAGTCATATAACCAATTAAGTTTGTAAATATTTCACAAATTTGAAGAGTATTTTGGCCTTGACTTTTTCGGAGGCATATCCCGCCAAGTTACATGCATAAAGCCTTAAAGTTTTTTGTAATATCTTTGCAAAAGTCTTAAAATATATAAGAAAAGTTTGGGCTTCCAACAAAGCGCTCTAGGCGCATCTTCGTTTTTCCACTTAGTGCAAAATTGGAGACACCAAGGGATCTAAAACGGGCTACATTTAGTTCTTAAAACGTAGTGAGTCCAACCACTTCTTTTGTCTCTGCCGATGAGTCCCGATAAAAATACCATTCTTGGAGGAAAAGAATTTCTAAAGAGATGACTTACTTTTGTAACAGAAAAGTCTAAGGAATCAGGACTCCGCAGAAACATTAATGGATGGGTGCAACATTGTAACACATCAAGAAATAGAGTAAAAAGTAAATTGGGTCAAATGTGAAGATCGCATTTAAAGTAAAAAGTATCACAATAACAATTCCAAAAAAAAATGTTATTATTTAGACATAAAAATTCTGTGTGAAAACTGCATCGCAGCTAACCAAGTACGGAGCACGAGGACTTCTAGTTCCACAAGGGCACCGCATGGGAGTCTTTACGAATAACTTTATGCTATACTCGTATTACTTTAAAGTTTTGATACCGAAAAACAAACTGAAATATTCTCAAATGGAATAAGTACAGGGAGAAGGGAAAAAATATAATCTCGAAAGTTGGCACAGCTCGAAAATTAATTTTAATAAACTGTAAAACAAAAAAACGATCCCAAAACTCTCCGATACTGTTTGAGACACGATATTAGGACTCCAAATACTATTTAAGAAGACGCACCGCATGACCTTGTTGACCCTTTCAGTTTGCTCTGTATGAAATCATTCGAACCAAATTGACAAGGAAATGAACACGTGAAAACAGTTTAGCTCTATTTCAGTGTACTTTCTCATACGAAAACATGTGGCATTTATTAAAGTTTTTCAGCGAATGGGAATCGCAAGTGATTCATAAAGACGCAAAACAAAACTGAATTTAATACTCGTTAAAACATGAAACAGCAACATTAAAACCGTTTAAAGTGAGCACATTTTTTTCATAAAAAAAAAAAAAACAAATAGCTAGCAGAAATTTTTATGAATGAATTGATGAGGAAGGTTGCAGCTATGTACTAAATCCAAGTAGAGGAAGAGGTGCTGTGAATGCAGAAACCACACATTCTGTCATACATATGAACAAGTGTATATATTATATACTGTGATTATACATACAGAAGCGTAAATACATATATATAGCAGATGTGTATGGATATACCCTCTAGGGAAAATCTCTAGATCTTTATTGATGTGCTTCTATTGCATTTGGAACCGCTATGAGGTCGTTCTTAATCCCTTTTAAATGCAATCCACTGACGAATTTAATCTATCGACATCCGACCTTGTGAAATATTGTCAGTGGTTCCGAATCACAGCAAAAGTCTACATATTAATTTTAGCACGATTTCATCCCGCATTGCGATCGGTGTGTACCACTTAATAAATATGCAAATTGTAACTAGGCCGTTTCGACACACTATTTCTACAGTTCCCACTAGCTGAAAGTTTTAGGTATTTTGTTTGTTGTTTTTTTTTATAATTTTTCAATTAAAAAATCAATAATAAATTCTACATATACAAAATAAATAGTAAGAGGTACATGTCTATACATTGCAGATATTCAAGAAAAATTTATAGGAGGGATCACTATCGAGTCAAGAGAAGAAAAGCAACAGTTTTAGAATTTTTGCCTGTCGGTCTCTATGATTGGGGGCGTATCACTCAAAAACTGCTTAATAGAATTTAATGCAACCGTTGCCTTACTAGACCCCTAACTTATTATTTTTATAACTCTACCTGTTTCGGAGTTATCGACTAATATGTGGATCAGGGTGACCCAACATCTGTTATTACACTATGAATATCAAACAAAAGGTGTTAGTAAGTGGTGCAGTAAGCGATGTGGTTAAGTCCCATATCTCAATTGGTTTCGGAGATACGTAGCGAAGCGTGTCCGGATTTTCTAGTAATTGAATAGCTTTTCCAATCTACGGAAATCAGTCAAACCTTTTATATATAATAGAAATCCCGGATATATATATAAATAACAGGGTACTTCTGAATAAACAAAAAAAATTATTAATCAGAACTAATCAAACGTTTGTTTTTGATTATATTTTATTTAATTCTCTCTCTCTATGGAGCGATATACAACAGGTATATCATCATAAACCTCCTAAGAGATTTTTGCGCCAAGCTTCTCTTCCAATTTGTGGTGTGCCGATTTTTGAATTTTCCCTACAAATTGGTGGGACCTACAGTTTTTTGCCGACTCCGAACGGCATCTACAAAGGAGACGAATTTTTGCTGAGAAGCCTGTCATGGCAGAAATACGCTCGGAGAGTTTGCCAAACCACTGCCGAGGGGCGACCCCGTTTCGAAAAACTTTTTTCAAATCACTTTTGATGTTACCTGTACCAGGGCTCGAACCATGGACCTTCGGTGTGGTAGGCCGGCAACAATACCTTCACACCACGGCGGCCGCCAATTTTTATTTAATTAATAATCATTATTTAACAGTTCTGATTGAAATAAAAAAATTAGAAAATTAAAAGTGGTCATGTGCAGAGCATTAAATTGTTGTATTTGTAAATAAAATAGTTGACACAGACTTACCTTTTAAAACATTTAAAATTTCTTCAGAGCACCAACCAATTGGTTTTTTTCAGACGGGTACCCTGTTTCGGTTCATTTAAGTTAAAATCGGTTTGTACCATGATTATGAATGACTAGCATTTAAAATGGATTTTTAAATTTAGAAAAGTTCTTAATTTAAACTCATTTTAATGGACGAATATGATTGCGGATCAATCATTTAGAAATATAAAATAAAATAAAAATAACCTCAAATCAAAATAATAAATGTTTTACCTTAAATACTTGTGATGGTTAATCAACTGTCGGCTTATAGCTAGTGAACATGTACTTTAGATCTAAGTCTGAACCAGAAATCGGTCTAAATAGTTACTGGGTTCCCTACAGGGTAATTACTCACGTACATACCAGGCGCGGATACAGGTCTCTAGTTGAAGGGGGCGATCATGGCCGAAAGCTCAAAATCCAAATTGCCATGAAAGTCAGTAATATAAATGAATGCTTAATTCCAGAACACCATTTTGACATAATTACGAATAAACGTAACGAATTTATCTTTAAGCACTCAAATTAGCTTTCGAACAAAAAGCAATCAGGAAATGATTTTATACAGGTCAAAGGAAGAAACTAGTTCTTTCTGATAAGCGAGTTTCACTTGTGTCTTTTAACTAAGTGGAGTTATCTTGAATCTATATTTATTGGGTGATTGCCACCCCCCTGTATCCGCTACTGGTACATACTACATATGTTCATATGTACGCATGCACATACATACAGACGTATATTTATATTCATACATTTGCGCCTATAATTAAAAGTCGAAAATATATTTCATATTTTGCCTACATACTTTGCCAATACATATGTATATGAAGCTATCTTAGAACATACATATGGATGTATATTTAATGCTAAGAAAGTACATTCTCCCGGTGAAATTACAACAAAAAATTACAAAAACAAAACAAAGTAAATTCATCTTAAAATTGCAATAAAAAACAAACATAGTTACTAATCGGTACATAAATATTTCTATGTAATTAAATTTTCCCCTGAATATATAGGTACCTGTACATATGTACACAAATGTATCTTAAAAGTGCATTTCAATTAATTTCTGTGTGTGTATAATGAATGATTGGCATACGCATTGCAAAAATTACAAGTCAAGCAGATGTGCGTACGCGTCACGCACACACTTCAGCACGAAGCAGATAAATTCATAGATACACACCACTACAGCGCTGCCATGCAGTCGCTACCGCTGCCGCGTCGCTGCCTATTGCAGGTGTAGTAGTGCAACAGCGCTGCTGCTTATTTGCGATTCTTCTTTGCCTGCACTTTCGTTGTTGATACGTGCTCTCCTCGTTTGACGCTCTTTCGGCTTCTAAAATTTTCATTCTCTCTCGCGACATTCGCTCTCTCTCCACTAATTTTTTGTGACATGTGTTTGTGTTTTATGAGCATTTTCCGAAAGGAGAAATGGAAAATTCATTAAACAAAAACAAACAAATATACAATAAAAAATGTATAAGCGATTAAGCCAGAGACATATTCGTATAATTAATTTGTAAAGTGCTTAGATTTTATTCTCATTTCCGGTTCTTGCTGAGTTTGTATGTTGTATGTGTGTGTGCGTTCAGAAGTGCTGCGATAGTGTGAGTGTGTGTGATGTCTGGCATGTGTGAAGTACGGTGTGAGTGGGGAATTGAAGCGAAAATTTGTATTCAGTGGTATCTTAACTAGACGTTTGAGTTACTGCGCAATGATATTCAATAAATTATGTAAATAAAATAAAATACAAATCCGAGTTCATTGAACTTTGCTCCGAATGAAATGGAATTAGATGGAAGAGAAGAATGTAATTAGTACAAAGTTGTTAAAAAATGCTGATGAATTCTTGCAAAGTGTGTTCCTAATTAAATATTTTTAAGTTTTGGACACCACCTCTTTTTCATTATGAATATGATTCAGTATATTTTCTGTGTGATAGCCGCGGTGATATAGCAGTTAGCGTGCTTACACGCCATACTGCAGGCGCCAGGTTCAAGTCTCGTGGAAGATAATATCAAAATAGTTTAGAAGCAACTTTTAGCATTCGGAGTTTGGATATCAACTGCAGGTCAGTAAACATTAAATACAGCACATTCAATCAAACGGAATTAGAAGCTCGGTGTAAAAAGAATAAGAGTTATATCGCGCCAAATACAAGAATGTTTAACTGAATAGGCTTTAATCCAATTGAAGTGTGTGTACGTCATCTTACCGATACTACCGCGGTTTCTCCTCAGAAAAATGCCGCCATACATTCCCCCGTTCGGCCTCATGTTGATTTTGTATCGCGGTACAAGAGCCAAACCACCTGGTCCTATGCCCACCCACAAAAATGTATAACAATCAGGCCTAGTTGAACCACACACTTCGACTGGACATTTTGTGGTATTGTGTTGGTGAACGATGCAAAATGAATGTACTAAAAGTATGTGTGAAATACAACTTTCTGTTAGATGTTTTGACAAATTCACAGCAAACAATCATGTATTTTTATTTCTCATATTGTCATACTTTTATTTGTTTTCAACCTTTTATTTTAATAAAAAAAAATTTTAAACCCGTAATTTTTTGGAAAATTTAAATTAAATCAATGTTTGAAAATCATTTTCTCTATCATTAAAAACCTTTACCCTAGGGCAACCAGGATTACAAATTCGTAACGCTAGTTTTTCGCATATTCCGGAAAATTGCTGCCCCCTGGGAAAATATACTTAATTTTCGTGCTCAGGAGGTCAAAATACATACCTTTCTCTTTCAGCTCGTATTATAAAGCCAGCTGATTGTTTTCAATAACAACTTCTGTTATGAGTTTTGAGGGGTAAATTAATTTATTTGTTTATAAATAGCTTCCCTACCAAACACCAAATTCTTTCAAAATACCAATACATGCACACGCCCATTTTCAAAACATTCTTGAAATTTTTATTTTCTGCCTTAACGTTAATGTACACACCAAATTTTATTCTTATAAGTGTATTATGTGCTGAATAATCACTTTTTTTGTATTTTCGAAAATATTCTATACATAAAAAGTGGGCATGGTTGAGATGAGTACCAAGGAACCTGCATACCAAATTTTATTGAGATATCTCAAAATTTACTCAAGTTGTCGTGTTCCTAAACGTACGGACGGACGGACATGGCTTAATCAATTTCTCTTTTCCTCCTGAACATTTTGATATACATAAGTCAATATCTATCTCGATCCGTTTATGCCGTTACATACTACCGTTAGGCGACTAAAGTTGATATACCTTGTGTGCGTAGCACTACTAGGTATAAAAATATCCATCATCCTTGACAAAAAAGAATTCTAAAAATTCAGGGGAAGTTTTGAGGTACTTCTACCTTTAATAAGCTATAAAACTGCGTACTCTAAATGTCTTTCCAAAAATATTAAAATTTTGATCTAAACTTTTGAAAGTTTAATTAACTTTGGTGAGCTTTGTGTAAACTTTGAAATTTCTTTTTATGTGTTTTCTGTTATAGAATTCGCTATATTTAAAATGAAAATTATTAAAAACACACCTTCTTCTTAAAACGTCGAACGACATTCAATTTGATTTCACTACTATTATTTAAACGCAACTGTAGGTGTACAAGTTTTCAACAAAATGGAAAACTAAAAAAGTTCTGGGGAAAACCAGGTTAAGTGAGTCAATGTTAGTTTGAACTACAGTAAGTAATTGACTGTAACTATAATTTTCCATTGTTTTATTTTGGATACCTTTGTTTTACTTTCCATGTGCTTACCCCCATTAGGGTATCTTGTTAACTGTTCTCAGCTGCAACAACTTCAGCCGTCAAAATTCGAAACTTTCATATCGAACTAAACCGACATGGAAAATTCAAATAAACGCATGCAATATGTATATGCCCATACATACATATGTAAGTGGTGCGCTTGCGCACACAGGCATTGAAAGGATTTAGCAAATTTTTCCATTACAAATTTCAAAGAAAAATTCATGAATGACAACGTCAATTTTGCCAAAACTCTCTAAATACTCTCCCATGCTTTGCAAGTTAGTTCGTTCACTCAATGCGGAGCGCCACCTTCACGTAGTTTACTCGCTCAGTCAGTTTACTCGCCTCTAAGTATGTTTCTCTGTTTTTGCTTTGCATACTCCTTCTTGTCAGCTATGCAAGTATTTTCGTGTTATGTAAGACTTTTCATTTATCGCTAATTGCTTTCACTGAATTTGTATTCCTCCCTTTTATACTTCGGTTTTAGTTACTCGTTTTGTTTATTTTCTTTTATTCTCATTCTATTTTTACTCTTTGTGTATATACTTTCTATTTTTAGTTAAGGCTTGATAGCATCGTTTAAATTTTTTGTTTTGTTTTGTGTTTTTTATCATTACACGCGCTGCTGTTTCGATTTGGGTGTCTTTTTGTTTTTCGTTCTCCACATATCTTCCAAAAAAAGTTTGCTTAAAATAATAATAAAATATGCAATATTTATAGATCCTTCAGTTTTGGGGACGTAAGAGTACAAGAGTAATTTAACTTGTATGCCTGTATGTTGTATTTTATTTAATTGATTTTTTGGAAAGTTCAAGGTCATCGCTTTGTCTCCTTATTCACATTATCGATTTTCACCATGTCAGCTAGTTTCAATAATCAAGCGAAAACATATACATACATCGACCGATATATGTTTAATTTTTTGCATATTGAAACGATGGAAAAAAATTCCATACTATTTTCGGTAATCAAATTCACTTTTCGAAGGGCTATTCGAATACGTCCTTTTTAAAATTCGTTTGAAGTACGCTCTATTTCAGAAATTTTTTCAAATCCGCCCTATCGCATTTGGATGTATTGAATTTATGCTGTGATAAGGCATTTTTTGAAACAAATTTTGGGAGAGGACCTTCTTCAAAGGAATTCTTCAAAAAATATAATACTTTCCAACCCTCCAAAAACTCGCAAAAATTTTCAAAGCTAAACATTTTTCGTACACATTTCAAAACTTTTCTTCACTATTTTTTAAACTTTACGAATGAATAAAACTTTTTTTCGTGGAAAACACAATAACAGCCAGTTTCACGAAATGCATTTTAGTGAAAAATAATTTTTTTTTCGCTGTCAGATTTCACAAACAATCCAAGACAAAATCCTTTTTCATTTACATTTCTTTCGTGAAACCGGCAAAATCGGCGTAGTGGTTTCTGAGTCCAAGATTGAATTTTGACAAAAATGAAAAGAGGCATCAGTGGAATGATGCTTTTCTAAGTCTCTTCAGAGCACATTGACCAAAGAAACTCTGTGTGATTGCTATTTCTCTCGTAGCATTCTTCTTTAACTTACATACAGAGCCAAAGAACGTAGAACATAAAAAATAGTGGGAAACACTACTCCATAAATTCGCGGGTAGGTAATTCAGCCCTGGAGAAAATTGTGTTTAACGCCCTAATTCTAGTGTGGTAACAACATTCGTTTTATCGGCAAATAAATAGTTTGGAAACTTTTACACCCTTTTGGTATTCTGCCGGCTTAAGTTGCAGTTCTATTTCGCAACCAATAAAATAGGTGGTTACGTCGCGTAACCGCGAAAAATTGCACGTGTTTTGTAAATACTTGTGTGAACAGAAAATGCCCCAAATTGTGTACACATACTAGTTCACAAGAACTAATAAATAATATAAGCATTTTTCTACACCAAGTTTCGTTCGCGTTTTCAAATTATTCTCTATTGCGCATTGTTTGTTTTTGACAGCGTTGCCATGTACGCTAGAATCGGGGTTACATTAACTGCATTGCCAAAGGTTACGATTTTCGGTTAGATAATCTTCCAGGTACAAAATTACCGGTTACGCACAAAATTGACCCGTAAATCGCGAGTTTAAAAGCTAAGAACACTTTTGTTTTTATTCAATATTCGCAATTAAACGGTTTTGAAACTTAATTTTTTGTGTCAATGTACAATTGAAACACAGTGATCCAAGCATTTTACACGCAGGTACAGTGGTGAATTGCCTACCTTTGATTTGACAGCTGCCATTTGCATTCACTTTTGGATCTTCTTGTGGTTATACGTTCTTTGACAGAACGGCATTTTCATATTATTGGCGCCATGAGCGGCACTGCTTTTTTGTAAACTTACATGAACGTATTTCCCACATTCCGGCGATTTCCACTTCTATATTTGGGGGTCTTTTTCTTTTTGTTTCTTTTTGTGAACATATAACTTGAAAATAATTATTATCTAAACATTGAAATGCCTGAATTGTTGCATTTGTGAAAATATTTCAAGTATTTAATTGAATTCACACCGTTATGACAATGACGGTGAGAAAAAAGAACTAGTTTTCGCCGTCATGACGGCGGTAATATATTATGCTTGCCGCTATATTGCGTTATAGTGAACTTCACCGTCTTAGTTTACACGTAATTACTTTTACATTGCAATTTTTTTGACAACCTGCTCTACAGCTATGTGACGTCCGCTAGATAGCGGCACCGCTTTCAAGGAAACCTCGCCTTTACGTTCTTATTCTAGTGGGGTAACAACTTTTACGCCGTTTTTCGTATGCTGCCACCTTGTCATTACCACGATGAATTGCACATGTTTTGAAAGTATTTTTGTGGAAAGAAAATAAAATAAGGCGATTCTAACTTCTGAAAAATTCTAATTCCTAGATTGCTTTCCTACATTCAGATTCTTTTTATTTAATTACTTGAGACATAGTCAGTTTTATTGGTTTTCTTTTGTTCTTTTTTTAAGCTGAAAAGCCAATCTCAGTTAGAAAATTATCAATAACAAAAAAAAAAACAAGGAAAATACACTCCAAATTTCGAATTTTCTACCCTGGTTTCAGAACGTTAAATTTACTACCTAATGGGTATTTTAAAATTATTTTAGGTTAGTATCCGGTTTCGCCCAATCTAAATAGTAAAATTTATAAGTATTATAATTATATACTATTGGATAAGCAGACAGACATGTCTGAATCGATTCCTTTTCCCACCATTACTCTGGCTTATATCTATTCGTGTATGCCTATGCAATGTATCGTTATGTGAATATAGTTAATACATATTCGCTGTGCGCAAGCACAACTGAGTATAAAAAAAGTGTACTCCTTTTCATTTACCATTTTAGTCGGTTATATACGTTGAATTATATGTACATATGTACGTATGTGCTTATAAATCCATCCCTGACCTATCCCCACTCACCCATTTAGCAAATGTCTATATATACATTTACGCAAATACATATAGATACATTTATATTTACATAAATATGTATACATATTTATATATTATCTACTTCAACTATATGCGAGCAACATTCAATGAACTTGACCTTGTGTTGAATTTTAAGTTACTTGAAATGTAGGATGGTTTAAATTTGAAGTATCTTTCTAACTAAGAGCCAGAAATCCGGAGTGGCCGGAGTGTAGTTTCTATACCGAATGATTGAAATATCTCAGTTTTTCATCACACACAATCGATTTTACGATTCATCCAAGTTCTTTAATAAATGGTACTCTATATCGATCTCTCTTGCTCTTGCTGCATGCTGTTACAAGCCCCTTTATGTGGACAAAGTTATAATAGCCTGTGAAATTTATGATTTCTCAATCAGTAAAGATATCGCTATTGACTTGATGTTTGAAGATGCTTTTGACGTTTTTGAATTTTCCAAAAATACTCAAAACCTAAGATAATGTACAAAGAGTTATATATGAAAAAGACTACTCCCAAATAGTTTAAAGAAAAACGCGATTTAGCCGGCTTAGATGTCGCATCACAAAATCCACTACGCAATCCGTCTAAGGACATATTCTTGAGGGTCGAAACTTTGGAAATATTCAAAAAACATAATTTCTTTTTTTTTCCTTAAATTTTGAACTTTTCAGACACCTGCAGTATTGTGTTGTTGTTTCGAAGTTTGAGAAGCATTATGGATATGGCAGTAGTTTGCCGTAAAGAGTATGGTATGGCTCCAGCAACTTCTGATACTATCCCGACTGCAGCGGGAACGATCTTTTGACCCTTTAAACCTTTGGTCTGCCTCTTGCAGCAGGCATACCTTACCGCGGATATAATCTCAGCCCCTAACCCGTTGGGGATCTGAACTTTCCTGTTTAGTTTGCGCCTAACAGTTTAGTCTATTTTGGCTAACAACAACGGTCATATATTATGAAACATATTTTATTATTATGATACATGGGTTAATACCAAAAAAAGCCTACAAACTCTAAAGTTGTTTCAGTTGGGATCAGCCAATATTACATATTTCACAGTGCTGAAAGTTTTGAGCTTTTGTTACTTAAAATATCGTTATCAAGGGTTACAAAAGATTTTTTAGTTTACCTCATTCTTTTGCTGTGTTGTTTTGTTTTCTATAGCCTTGCTGTGGTCCATATGCTGAAACGGCCAAAGGTCGTAAAAATTATCGCACCAGTATAACGCTACAGTTGTAATTTGGCGCGCACATTTAGGCGCCAGAAGGTCGCAATAGTATCGTAGTACAAATTGATTACACAATTCACAATCGATTAATTTTTTCCAATTGATTGTTATAAAATGATAGACAAGCAATAACAAACATGCTATCCCAGTCATAGAACACAAAAAAGATGCAAATACGATCACAAGACATCGTGTGCTTGTGACAACTGTGTGCAACTGGGCTTAACCGTCTAGGTGATTCTGGCCGTCATTGGGCTCCTAAGATTTAATAGAGGAATTAAACTCTATTTCGATAAAAAGATGTTTCCAGGGATAGGTCGGTACTAAAAAACTTCTTACAGCAGTTATGTATAATTTTAATCATGACTTGAAATTTGAAACAATTTGGTCGTTTTTAATAATTCTTTTAGCCACAAAAAACATTAGGCTTGGCCACCACGCGATCGAACTTTTTGCTTCTGAACTTGTTGTAAGTGCGTTGGGACCAGTGTTGCCGTGACCTTGTATCAGTTTCTGAACAAAAAAATTTATCAAAAGAATAAATATCAGCTGTTTTTTATAATTTTTTACTTAATTAGTTTATAGCACCCGTTCTTTATCGAAATCCATGTTTTTTAGTAAAATTGATTGAAAAGCTAATTTTTCAATGGAAACATCTGACAGCTTTGTAAATTGTGTCTTTTGAATATATACATTTGTAGTAAAAAGTTTTGTATTCATAAAGTATGTTACATTTCTTCAAACGATTCATGAAATACACATTTTTACACTTTCAAGCATGATGGAAACATATCAGCTGGAAGCATTGGCTAAGCTGATTGCCACTTGATTTGACTTCAAAGCCGCGAATTACGAAAACAAAATACATGAAAAATGCATGTATACCTCTATGTACATGCATACTCGTATGTCTAGCAGCCACCACCTGCAACTATTATTAGGCCATGCCTACAAATGCTGTCAAAACTCAACAATCAAGCAGTGTTGTGCTTCAGTATAAGACATATTTAGCTCATACATAAAGTTAAGGCTTTATTACGAAACGAAGCAACATAAATACTGAAAATGTATCGAAATAGGAAACTAAATGATAAAAAAAAAAGTAGCAAAACACGAGTTTTACAAAAAAGTGTATCAATAAGTATACACCACGGCAACGCTGATTTGGACCAACCCAGTATCCCTAAGGGTGTAAAAGTGGTCAAATTCTTTATTATAAGGTAAAAGGCATACAAGAGCAAATGAATGTAAGGTAAAAATTTTAATTCTTCGTTAATTATTATCAACTGGTCTTGAGCTCGTTAAACTTACAAAAATATATATATAAAAAAAAAATGAAAAGACCATAAAACCAACAACAAAAGTAAAAATTTTAAGTTAATAAAATCGTATTGTTTGAAATTTTTTTATAAGGGCCGTTTGTCGTCCATATTCATACTTTATGTGGAGAAAACAGCCATACAAATTTTTAAAAATCAGGGTGATATTTAAAACTTGAAACTTTCACTTTGTTCTAATAGAATTGGCTACTTTCGGCTCTTTTTTCGGATTCTATTTGAAATATGTTTGTCGTTTTATTACTATAGTACACTCAAGGCGAATTCAATATAAGGTGCAAGGCGAATCTATAGATGGTGATAGCAAAGCGAATTCAGCCATATTCGCCCTGATTCGCCTCAGATTTTTGTAACTCAAAATGTCAAAGTAAAAGAGAATATAAAGGGACAACCTTGGTGAATGTTAACAAATCGTTTCCCATTTTCTTTTACTGACATTCTGAGCTACAAATGTACAGGAACAACAGGCAATCAGCTGTTTCTATGCCATCACCAGGTATATGAATTCGCCTTGATAAGGTGGAAGCAAGACAAACATACAGACACACATTTTCCATGTATTTTGTTTTTGTAATTAATGGATCTAATGTCAAAATCGTACTGCGGTGAAACTTGTAGTGTCCAAATTCGAGAAAAAAGTAGCTATCAGCTGATTGGATAATGCCACCTTGTACTGAATTCGCCTTGAGTACACTCTTAGAAATCAGTATTTGATCACTTTTGTATATGAGCATTAGGCATATTCTGGACTTTTTTTCCAAAGCAACTGGATGTACTATATTATTGTTTCTTTTAACTTGAAAAATCAGTGGTTTTGGGAATAGTACTTTGAGGAATCGCAATGAACACAGCCAAACATTTGACAGATATCTTTTATCAAAATGACATATATATTTTGGATCAATCTGACAGCATAATGAAAATTCCGACGTTTCATCCATTCTCTTGCTAAGGGCCACTTTCATAAAGGCCGGTTAAGCCTAATCGGCGAATAATTTGACAGCCAACCGTACAAAATACGTCAATTAAACTCCAGTTAGCAGCAGAGCTGGGGAACTTAGGATTACGATAACATTTCAATTACGATTACTGTAATTGTAATCCCTACATACATACGATTACGATTACAGTAATCGTAATCATATTTTTGTTAGATTACGATTACAGTAATCGCAATCGTGCAATTTTTTAAGATTACAATTACATTAATCGTAATTGAAATTTTTATGATTACGATTACTGTAATTGTATTCCTGTGAGCTTTACAATTACGATTACTGTAATTGTAATCAGGTTTTTTTTCGATTACGATTACAGTAATTGTAATCGTGAAATGTAGACGATTACGATTACTGTAATCGTAATCATGCAAATTGTGATTACGATTTCAGGTTATCATTGTGGCGGAATATTTGGAACTCAGTATGAAACATACAGACCTATGAAATAAATCCGCAACACCTATAATGCATACAGCTCAAAATTTGTTATAATGACCATTTGAAACTAACAAATTATTCAGTTGTTTTTAGATCTCAGTCATTTAATTATAATTTAATAATAATAATAATTCCCAACGGATTACCCACCATATCCCGCCCGACCGGCGCGAGGGGCGCATCCGCATAACGCGCGGATTATTCGTTCGTGCCGAGTCGTTGAAAGGCTTTGGTTTGTTAATCGTCGAGATCTAAAACTGCTCAGCTACAGAGAAAACCTCATCAGCTAAGTAAAGTAGATATAGGATAGATTATACATTAAGAAATAACTAGTTAACAGAATAAAATTATTGTTAAAAGTTAAAATAGAAGTCAAAGAATAAAAAACAATTAGTAGCTATGAATTTAGGACAGAAAGAATTGATTTTTTTATGCTGAAAAGCGAGTCTGAAATATCAAATCTACCAGAAAGAGAGTTATAATCTTGACACAAACAGCGAAAAGGCTCATTTAACTGAAAATTGGTTCGGCACTGTTTTAAGACTAGAGGTTTAAAATGCCTTGAAGGACGAGACGGTACATTGAAGTTCACTTCACTTAGAAGAAATGGGCTGGATAGTGAACCATTTAGCAATTTAATCATAAAAATAATTCCAAGCATTTCCCTCCGACTAGAAAGTGTGTGTAGATTAATGAGTTTTAAACGATTCGTATAGGGTGGCAGATTGTACGAGGGATCCCAATGAAAATCTCTTAAGGCAAATAGTAAAAATTGTTTTTGAACTGATTCAAGGCGATCTACATGAACCTGGTAACGCGGGTTCCAAATTATAGAACCATATTCAAGTATCGGTCTGACTAATGTAGTGAAGAGGGCTTTAGTTACATAAGGGTCGCTAAATTCTTTAGACCATCGTTTAACGAATGCTAGGACACCTCTAGCCTTATTGACTGTTGTATTAATATGGCGGTTGAAACTGAGTTTATAGTCCATAGTAACCCCCAGGTCAACAAAATCATACACTTGCTCAAGACTATAATTTTTAATTGTATAGGAAGCCGGCTGAGAAATTCCACGCGAAAACCCCATGTGTTTACATTTTTTAAGGTTAAGTGGCATATAATTTAAATCGCACCAAGTAACTAGTGCATCTAGATCTGATTGTAGCTTATTTCTATCTTCAAATGACGCGAATGACATGAAAAGCTTTACGTCGTCGGCATACATTAACATTTTTGAAAATTTTATTATTGTAGAAATATCATTTATAAACAACAAGAACAGAATCGGGCCAAGATGGCTTCCTTGAGGAACCCCCGAAGAGACATAAATGACATCGGATACTAAATTTTTGAACATTACTCTTTGTGTCCTGTCACTAAGGTAAGAAGAGATCCAGCGATTGAGACCCGGCTGGAAGCCCAACTGATCGAGTTTATGAATAAGTAATGAGTGACACACTTTGTCAAAAGCTTTGCTGAAATCCGTATAAATAACGTCGGTTTGCAGATTTTTTCTAAAGCCATTTGAGACATGACTGGTAAACTCAAGTAAATTCGTAACTGTGGACTTTCCCTTACTGAACCCGTGTTGGCAGTCAGCTATCAAAGTAGAGATCGGACCCGTAAGTTGATTTGTAACAATAGCTTCAAACAATTTTGGGATGGCAGAAAGCTTTGCGATGCCACGATAGTTCTCTATAGAAGACCTACTCCCGCTTTTATGCAGCGGTAGAAGAAACGATTCTTTCCACGCAGTTGGAAAAACACCACACTTTAGTGATAGATTGAACAAATTGGTAAGGGGTTGGTAAATATGGTTCGCACACTTTTTCAAGAACCATGTAGGAATCCTATCAGGACCATATTTAAAAGATTCTTTTAAGGTTTTAAGGTAAATTAGAACATCTTTGGCGCATATAATTGGTGAATTAATTGAATTTGTCCCGTGCAGCTTATAGGGATAGTTTTGAAAGTTTGAATTGGTGACAGCAGAATAGTTAGAAGTGAAAAATTGAGCAAAAAAATTTGCGATACATTGATTATCGCTAGATATAATGTCTTGATATTTCATGGCTGAGGGAAACCCTGATACTTTACGTTTAGAATTTACGAAACCATAAAATGACTTAGGATTGAGAATAATGTCTCTTTTCGTTTTAGAGATATAAGCTTTATAGCACTTCTTATTTAAATCTATGTACTTCTGACGTAGAATGGAATACAGTAGGTAATGTTTATTTAATCCGGATTTCTTATATAAATTAAATGATCGCGTTTTCCTATTTTTAAGAGCCTTAAGCTCTTTAGTAAACCAAGCTTGCGTAGGATGATCATAAGTTACTTTACGTTTAGGAATAAACTTCTCAAATAGGCAGTCAATAGTGTGATTGAAATGTGAGACGTTTATGTAATAAAAGTGCTTTGTCCAATTAGATGGAACTTCAGGTACTATTTTTAATCCAGCTCGAAATTCAAAGTATTATATTCGGTCTCCACTTGGTCCTTCCATCGGAGTGGTGGTCTCCCTCTTCCTCTGCTTCCACCGGCGGGTGCCGATAAGAATACCTTCTGGGCTGGAGCATCCTCGCTCATTCGCACTACGTGGCCTAGCCAGCGAAGCCGCTGTGTTTTAATTCGCTGAACTATGTCGGCGTCTGCGTAAAGTTCATACAGCTCATCATTAAATCTTCTTCGGCACTCGCCGTCGCCAACGCGTAGAGGTCCACAAATCTTCTCTCGAATACTCCCAGAGCCGCCTCATCAGATGTTGTTAGTGTCCACGCTTCTGCACCATATAGCAGGACGGGTGCGATGAGTGACTTGTAGAGTGTTATTTTCGTTCGTCGAGAGAGGACTTTACTTTTCAATTGCCTACTCAGTCCGAAGTAGCATTTGTTTGCAAGAGTGATTCTTCGTCGGATTTCTAGGCTAACATTATTGTTGGTGTTAATGCTGGTTCCCAGGTAAACGAAGTCCTTTACTATTTCGAAATTATTGCTGACAACAGTGGCTTGGGGGCCAAGGCGCGAATGCGCTGACTCTTTGCATGATGACAGAAGGTACTTCGTTTTGCCCTCGTTCACCACCAATCCCATTTTCTCCGCTTCTTTTTCTAATTTGGAGTAAGCAGAAGTTACGGCGCGGTTGTTAAGGCCAATGATATCAATATCGTCAGCATATGCCAACAGTTGGACGCTTTTATAAAATATTGTTCCAGCGCGGTTAAGTTCTGCAGCTTGTATTATTCTCGTAAATTAAAGAAATCGCACGATAGGGGGTCACCCTGTCTGAAACCTCGTTGAGTTTCGAACAGCTCGGAGAGGTACTTCCCAATTCTGACCGAGCTGGCGGTGTTGCTCAAGGTCATTTTGCATAGCCGTATAAGTTTTGCGGGGAAACCAAATTCAGACATAGCGGCATATAGGCAGCTCCTTTTCGTGCTATCGAAATCGGCTTTAAAATCAACAAAGAGGTGATGTGTGTCGATTCTCTTTTCACGGGTTTTTTCCAAGATTTGGCGAATTGTAAAAATCTGGTCGATGGTAGATTTACCAGGTCTGAAGCCACACTGGTAAGGTCCAATTAGTCTGTTCACATCAGGCTTCAGTCTTTCGCACAATACGCTTGATAGGACCTTATATGCGATATTCAAAAGGCTGATTCCGCGATAGTTGGCGCAGTTTGCAGGAGCGCCCTTCTTGTGGATTGGGCAGAGAACACTTAGATTCCAATCTTCAGGCATGCATTCATCCGACCATATTCTGCATAGAAGCTGATGCATGCGCCTTACCAGCTCCTAGCCTCCGTGTTTGAATAGCTCAGCAGGCAAACCATCAGCGCCAGCTGCTTTATTGTTTTTCAATCGGGATATTGCTATTCGCACCTCATTATAGTCGGGTTGTGGAACGTCAATTCCATCATCTTCGATTGTGGGCTCGGGTTCGGCATCTTCTCTGGTTTCTTGCTCAGTTTCTCCATTTAAAAGGGCAGAGAAGATCCCTCCATATTCTGAGTGTTCTCTGAACATCGGTCACCAGGTCGCCGTTCTCATTCTTACAGGAGTTTGCCCCGGGTTTAAAACCTTCTGTCATTCGCCGAATTTTTTGATAGAATTTTCGGGCATTATTCCCGTTGGCCAGCATCTCAAGCTCCTTTATTTCACGCTTTTCTGCCTCTCTTTTTTTCGCCCGGAAAAGCCGCCTCGCTTCCCTCTTCAACTCGCGGTAGTGTTCACACACACTCCTCGTTGCATTCGATCTCAGCGTTGCCTTGTAGGCTTCGTCCTTTCTTTTCGTTGCAGCGCGCACTCTTCATCATCATACCAGTTGTTTCTTCGCGTTCGCCGGAACCCAATTACTTCTTCGGCTGCGGTACGGAGTGCTCCTGAGATATGATCCCACTGCTCATGCATTCCACTAGGTTGAATTGTGCTCTCGGAGAGCAGGTGTGAGAGGGGATCTGCGAAATAATTGGCGGTCTGTTGCGATTGCAGCTTTTCGACGTCCAGCTTTCCCTGCGTTTTTTGTTGCACCTGTTTTGTCGTACAGAGGCGGGTACGAATCTTGGCTGCTACTAGGTAGTGATCAGAGTCGATGTTAGGTCCTCGTATTGTGCGAACATCTAAAACGCTGGAAGCATGCCGTCCGTCTATCACAACGTGGTCGATCTGGTTGCGTATTTCAAATCTATAAACAAATATATGGGTGCCTGTCCGAGGGCTTCATATTTTAGGCATTTTTTTTTTTTCGTAATCAACATTTTCATAATTACGATTACTGTAATTGTAATCATAAAAACTTTACGACTACGATTACTGTAATCGTAATCATAAAATTAACGATTACGATTACAGTAATTGTAATCCTTACATTTTTTAGGATTAAAATGACAGTAATCGTAATCGTAAATTTTATGATTAGGATCACAGTAATCGTAATCGTAAAGTTTTTATAATTACAATTACAGTAATCGTAATCATGCAAATTTTGGATTACGATTACAGTAATCGTAGACGTACAACTTTTATAATTACAATTACAGTAATCGTAATCATAAGTAATCAAAATGTAATCGTAATCCTAACCTCCCCAGCTCTGGGATGTACTAAGCATAAACTTAAAATAAAAGATATTTTTTATATTATTTAGGTACTGCAATAAAATAAATAAATAATCTGTAATCATACATTGAAAGCTGCCACTTAAACCAATTATTATCAGATTGCGGAAGGGATTACGATGCAGCCATGATTTCTGCTTTTTTGTCGTCATTCTCATATAAAAGAATTTGAAATATTTGAAGTTGAAGAAAAAAACTGGCAAATAGTTGTTTCTAAATTTTTTGTAAACATTTGCATATCACTTTTAAAGTGAAATGATTTATAAAGTTTGTTCTTGAAGTTTTTAAAAAGTTTACTTCAAATAAGTTAAATCTGAAAGAGATTGTTGTAACAAGTTTACTTAAAATTATTTCTAAAAACATTCACAGAAATTTTTCTGGTGTTCTTTCGGGCCTTATAAACTATTTCATTCATTAAATTAAAGAAATGGTATTTAAATTATTGCACTCATGGCATCCCTGCTCCACTCGTATTCGTTAGCCATACCAAACAAGTGCCAATTAGTAGTGGGACTATTTTCGAATAATATTCGAATAAATACTATTCAAATAAACGAATAAAAATATTCACTGTCTTTATCGCTTGTACCTATGAGCATGCATTTACGTTTTGTATGCATGTTTGCGTGTACAAATGTGTGCAAAAGCTGTAGTGATATTTTTTTAACTATTTGAATAGTTGTCATTTGTTCGAACAATACTATTCGAATAATAGTATAATTAATATAAATAATATAATGATTCGAATTTTTTATAGCCTTTGAATAAATGGATTTTTTATTGGAATATTCCCATGCCTAGTGCCAATACATGTTCGTTTCATACATGTCGCAATGGATTCGCACTCCTGACTGACTTTTTTCTTTCTTCCAGCGACTACAACAAAATGGAAAAATTGCAGTAAATATCAACAATCTCAAATGTTAGGAAAACCAGAAGTTATAAACAAAAAATAGAAAATGTAGAATTTGCAAATAAGCAGAACATAACGCACAAAATTTTCCAATGCGCAAGTGGAAATAAATAAAAAAATTTGGGAATACAAAAACAACGCACATTTCGCAACTAAACAAAAGAGAAGTGGTAGAATATTGTACTTGTGGACAGCTCGGAAGAAAGTGGAGTACAACAAAGGAACTAATATTATTTTCCTTCAGCAAACGGCAAAAGAAAAGCCTTCAAAATTAAACGCAACAATAAAAAGAAACCCCACAGCAATCATCCCTCGAGTTTGATGAAAAACATGGACAAAAATGCCGGCGGCGACGGTAGTGATGGTAAATCCGGGGTCGGCGTCGGTATGAGTGGTAGCAGCAGTGGTAAGGCCGGCTCCAGCGCCAGTGGGGGCGGTGGGGCCGGTGTTCATGATCCCTCGGCATTGTTGGATGCAGCCTCACTATTTGGTAAGATTTAACCTTTGTATTATATATATTTACGAGATATATTTTTGTTTGTTTTGTCCATTTTAAGCTTACTGGGGACGCGATCCAACAAGTGCAGCTGCAGCCGCTTCCAATCCTCTATTCAATTCACAATTTAATGCTGCCGCAGCAGCCGGTTTGGGCTTATTACAAAATCCAGCAAGTGCTGCAAATGATCGGTATTCCATAGCAGCTGCTGCAGCGGCTGCCGCTTCACATCATCATCAAAATACAATGGCGGTAGCGGCATCGCAAGCAGCCAGTTTGGCTGGTCTGCATCCAGCAAGTGAGTTAGAGTGTACGATCGTTACAGAAGTGTTGGTTATACTTATACATTATTTGCTTAAGAAATATATTTGGGTCTACCACACCGAAAGGTGTCAGGTTCAACTACCTAGACAGACAACACTCCTAGTTTCCCTGCGGCTTAGGGGTTTAGAATATGCCAGAGGTAGGCATACCGGTCGTAAGAGGCGACTAATATGCACAAAGGTTGATCTACGGATATGATGCCTCTCACCTCTCATTACCCATCTCTCCTTCCTTACGGAAGGAGGGGTGACATGACCTAGAAGGTTCCACTAGTCATACCAAATCGCTACCACGTCAGTCGGGCAGTACCGCAAGGGTGTACCGGATTCATATCCGGCCATGGACTGTCAGTTCGACAGCAACCCCCAAAACCTTCGGGGAGTGTTTTTGTCGTTACAACAACAACAACAACAACACTCCTAGTGAATATCTTGCATGAACAAGTTTCTTAGCCAAAATTCATCTACATTGGTAGCTGCGGTTTAGAGTAGTCATTAAACATTTCGTTTCCGCCAATTTCTAAGAAAAAAAATGGAAACAGTAGCAAATCGCGCCAAATTATTATTTTTTTTTATTTGCTATTTTATAATAATTGTTGACCGTTTTTGGATCATTCTAAAGAAGGATGTCCCGTTCACATCCGAAGATTTCAACCAGGGACCGCCGATACTGATTATTTTTAATGGAAAAAATCAAAGGCTTCCAAGTATCGGAGGACAGTTTAAAGTATATGAACGTGCACGTTGAATAAAATTTGAGCGAAACCTATATAAATTACATATAATCAATCTTTTTTGAGTTTTATTTTTTTGCTCGCAAATATTATTTTTTTGATGAAGGTAAAAGAGTAAAACTTATTGCTTGGGCGGTATTTTATTTTTAAAGAATAAAAATAAAATTTTAAGTTGTAATTCTTTTCACAGTTCGAAAAACTCTAATAGCCTTTTTGCATGCCAACCTATGTACATATACGTATGCATGTGTCTATAAATATGTTTTAATTATGGAGTACATATGCTGACGAGATCATACCAACCCTTATTTATGATCAATTACTTGCCAAAAAGGCGCAGCGGATTTTTGAGTTTTTTGATCCGTGAAAAAAAACTAAAACTCAAAATTAAATTTTTATTCTTGAAGGATAAAATATCGCTTATTCCTACTTACTTATTCCTGTATTATTTTTGTCAAAAATTTATTTTCAATCAGAAAAAATAAAACTCAAGAAATAAACATTATCCTTAATCAAAAAAATAAAACTTGAATATGCCTATTATTGTTGATTTTTATTTAAAAAAATCTGAAAATAATGATTTATAATAAAAATCATAACAGTTACGGTCCCTGATTTCAACTGTGCTGTATGTATTTAACGTAGTTACCCATTAGCGCCGATTTGCTTGATAAGCTACGTAGCGCATTGCTTAGCGCGGTTGCGTTGCATTCGGTAGGACGCAAGTTCAAATCACGATAGTCCTCTGTAGCAAAGTTATTGATGATGACTGGAGTTAAACAGCAAACGCATTTGTATTAACAATTAAATGTCGTTTGAAGAAAACGCTCCTAGAATAAATGCTAGTTCCCCTTCTCATAGAAGCAAAACATGTTCAGTTATGAATCTAGAGTTGGAGCTACGCTTACAAAATAAATAAACGATTTTTTTTTTCACTTTTGTAAATATTTTCTTTTTTTACTTTTATTAATGTTTTTTTTTTTTTTTAATTCAATTAACTTAAATACTTGTAGAGTTTTACTCTGTGCGGTTTTATTAATATTTATTTACTTATTTAACCTATCTTCGATTTATCGTCCAGTATTTTCTTCTTGAATTCATTTGTGCATTTGTTTCTAATTTTGTAATTTCGCTTAATTGATTTCTTTAAAATTTTTGATTTACAAATTATTAATAATATTTGGCTCGATTTACCTCCGAGAGGGTTAAGGCCAATCTTTTCTTCCAAGGAGGCCAAATTATGTATGGGAATGAATTGACCTTTTTACTAATTATTTTAGGATTATTAAATTTTTGTTTTAACTTATAATTAGGTATGCGAATTTTTACAATTCGGTTTTTTTTTAATGAAAATTTGAATAAAATTGTTCGAATTTACGGAGGATGTTGTTATGCCATTTTTAAAATAGATTTTGAATACTGAATAAGTAAATAAAAAGCTTTCGAAAGTGGGTGCGATAGATCGACAGTTTTTGTTAGAAGCTGATGTTGAAAATTTAAAAATTCAAATGTACACAAACAAAAAATTTAATAATTTTCGTAAATAAATCACACATATTAAGTTTAAAGGAACATATTTCCAATGACGAAAACCCCGGTTTTCCGCACGATTTTTCGGAATACCTACTGTAGGGTTACAGGTGAACCCTACAACGGCGAGTTAAATTATGGCTAGAAATCATAAACTTTAATTATGTATGAGTTTTTTTTTAGAAATGAAAAACTTTGAGGTGGGTTATAAAAAATCCGGTGTATGATTTGTAAAAGTTCGAATTCGAAGTGGAGATTTGACCTTTTGAAACTTTCATTTATAATATTTCATCCCACATATTCATTGAAAATCTAATCTCACAATTTTTTTTCCTTCGTATAACAGGTTGGTGGTCTATGGCCCAACTGGCAGCACAAGACTACTTCAGCCGCCTCCAAGCTTCTGGCCTATCACCATTTGCGCATCCCGATGTAATGGCTGCGTTTGGTCCAGCTGCTTTGGGACTTGGTGGTGCTAGTGGTGCAGGCGGCACTTCCACCGCTAGTGGTGGCGTCGGCGCACTTGGTGCTGGCAGTGGTGGTGGCAATGTTGGTAGTGGAAGTAGTTCATCTTCAAGCAGTAAATCTAGTAAATCCCGCAAAGAGAAACGTCAGCAACAGCAGCAACAACAACAACAGCAACAGCAACAAAATTTAGCTGCTGCTGCTGCGGCCGCAGCTGTAAGCGCTAATCCTGCCGCCGCTTTGGCCAACATGCACAGTTTGCTGGGTGCTGGCGCTTCACTCAATTCTGCCTCGCTGGGTATGGGTGGTAGCGGCAGCAGCAGTACAGGCAACGCCACAGGTGTTGGTGGCAGCAGCGGCGGTAGTAGTTCGTCGTACAAAGTGAGTTCGTGTGTTGATGTGTAGTTTATTTGTTTGTGATATTTTTATATGCTTATTTGTTATTTCAAACAATTTTAACTTTTTAGTCAAGTTCAACGAACTACAATAAACCATCGGCGAGTCCAGTTCTACCGGCTCCACCCGGTTCAGCATACGACCCCGTACAGTTGCATAAGGAACTAATGGCAATGCAAGCAGCGGCTGCAGCGTCTAGTGGCACTTCCAGTTCCTCATCATCGAAGAAATCCTCATCACATCATCATACACAATCACACCAAAGCAACAGCGGTGGTGGCAACAACAACGCTAGCAACAGCGGTGGCAGTAGTGGCTTAGGCATGTCAAGTGGCGCTTCCCCTTCACTTAGTGGCGGCAATAACAGCAGTAGTTCTAGTAAGAACTCTTCGTCGATGAGCAATGTCAGTAACGCGGCGATGCATCATTTAAGCGCACTGGGTGGAAACAATTCTACAGCGCATCACATCAATTCGTTAATGTCGCCTCATGGTTCATTAGGTGGTAGCAGTGGTATGAGTAGTGCTGGCAGCAATCTGGGCGGAGGTGGTGGTGCTAGCAGTAGTGGTGGCAGCAACAGCTCAGCTTCGAGCAGTAAAGCAGAACGTGAGAAGAATAATGCTTCGTTGAATGCGCTAAGTTCGCTGTCGCAATTTGGTGCACTTGGCATGAGCCCACAGCAAAGTATGCAAGCGGCAATGAATGCCTTTGCTGCATCTAATCCAGCAGCTGCGGCCGCTGCGGCAGCGGCAGCTTCAGCAGCAGTGGCAGGAAGTAGTAAAGGTAGCAAGGATTATATGCCAACGGGTATATTAAGGTGAGTGGAATCGAATATACATTTGATAAGAATTTAATTAAGGTAATTTTATAAATTATTTGAATGGTGTAAAAAAGTATGATGAGGGGGTTTCCTTTCATATGCACAGTGTTATGCAAATCAATAGCAATCTCAATAGTAATTGCACATAGTGTATTAGATAAATATGATATATGGTAATCAAGAACATTTTTGAAAATCCCTATTTTTGAAATTTTTAAATGTTGTAATGCCAACAACGGCGAAATCGAAAAACTAACAAATTTATTGTTGCCAATCTGGCTACTGAAATATTTCATGTAGAAAATTTCAGAATAGAATTAAGTTAAAAACAATTGGAATTAAAAATTAGTCTGGACTCAAACTTTTCAATATTTTGTGGTACTTTGTATTGCACAACACTGTTGGTATGTAGCAGCACATATCATGATTTCATGTATGAAATGGTGTTTGCAAATATTTTGTTAAACCTTAATTTTGACAGTTTTTTTGTTTATAACTTCAATTTTTTTTATTCTCCATGTTTGATACGTTTTCTCCAACACCAACCCAATGAATTTATCACTTTTGTACAATCATAAAAAATATTCTTTTGGTTTACGTAGTGCTGCACTGGAAGGAAAGTAAGATCCTCCTTTTTGCTAATAAATACTTCATTATATATTGTTGTTGTATACATACGGTCTTTATTGTTTAATTACTCTACATAATATCTTCAGTCATTATTTGAACGGAATAATTACAATTACGAATGAAGGAAGCGTGCCCGTGGAATGTGGGAAATATTTTAACATTCACAGATCAAATACCCCCTTTTTATTTTGCATAGAAAATCGTCTCAACCAAAAATCATCACTTAAATCTTTTTTTTTATTTTACGGATGTCATTTATCATGAGCTCACAGAAGAACGCTATTGATGATATGTACTATGTAGGTCATTCGGAATTTAAAAATAAACGAAAAGAGAGGCTGATAGTCCTCACTAGATAACTAAATGGTCTTAAGAGTATAGTATGCTTGCTTATATGTTTGCTTCTTTCATCCTGAGTTGAAATCATTTAGTTCCAAAAACGACTGTTACACACTTTCACATTTTACCATATTTTACCAAACACCAACAGCATTTATTTCACTTTGAAATTATATTATTTTGAATTGGTCTTGCATGCTTTTTAAACTTGTCTATATTGGCAATCATGGCGTAATTATAATGGTGATATCGAGCCACAAGCTGATTTTTATTTTTTTTCGCCGCGACCGTACATGCTTTTCAAACTGTCTTGTTTTTGAAAATTGAATGTTTACATTCCATAATTAAAAGGTGTAATTGTTTCCTTTAGGGGACAACTGCTAAAACACGTCCAAAAATATCGGGAGAGGTATCAAACAACGCGTTTTGATCTCTGTATCAATAAACCGAAAGCGGAAATTAAATAATTTCTTTTTTGTGAAAAGTTATTAGCAAAAAACACAAAAATTACCCAGGTCCGATCCCAAATAGGGGACTTGATCCAAGGTATTTATGAGCATAACACCTTTTTGCTTAGGCGGCCTTCGGCCGCGCTTCTAAAAAATAACCCTTAGCCGGTCGAACACCGGCTACGCGGTCCACAATATTTCCATATGAAAATGACAGACAATTTTCAACTTTAATTGCGAATATCCCTGAACAAACATAAAATATCGAATTTCCGCTTTCGGATTATTGATACGGAGGTTAAAACCCGTCGGTTGATATCTTTCCTGATATTTTTGGACGTGCATTAGCAGTTACGTACGGTCGTATGGAATTACCGCATTTTCATGTCGCATATCGTGCCGGAAGAGTAGACATAGCATCGCCGCTGATGGGTGGTACAGGTGGATTCCACAGTATGCACTCAATTACTCCTACATGCAAGCGTTGCTGCTGTAGTTGCATGTTGTGCTGCCTCCTCCCGATATATTGCAGAGAATCTGCCACCTATTTGCTTTGTGCCGCCACCACTATTTCCATACAGAAAACTTTATGGATACTCCGTAAAAATTGTTATTTAAGTTTTGTTGTTCCTGTTGCTGCCGCTGTTGGTGATGCTCTGGCATTTTTTAAAATATTTTCGACTTGAAATTGCACAGAAAATAGGTAAATAAAATAGTTTATCGCGTTGTTTTCCGAATTTTGTTTTGAACTTAAATGTCAGATTGTTTTCGACGAATTCAAAATTTGACATTAAGTTTGCTGGCGAATTCAGATTTTGCCAAGCCGAATACAGCGAATATTGATTTTCACACTAAAATATGACAATCAATTACCAAAAAGCACTAACAAAATACACGGGAATCGTTGTTGTTGGGGAAACGAAACGACCATTATAATTGGGCCATGATTGGCAATAAATGTATAGATGTAAACATGAGTGAAAAACACAACGAAGATAGTGGATACCAGGACCGATTTATTAAATAATTGTAACTAAATATGACTTTTGACAATAAAATTTGCGTACTCCGAAAATAAATTTCTTATCTTTTTTCATTGATTACGTAAGCATGGACTTGGAAGGCAACAAAATATGTGAATTACATATCTCTAACTGTAGCAAAAATTCTCAAGTTGAATGAGTTTTTATGACAAGCTTATATGGAATAAAATATCAAACCCCATATAAGAAACAAAAAATCCAAAAATCAACAGATTTTTATAATCTTGAGACTTCCGCTTTGTGAGAACTTAATAGGCAACAAAACTGCATACTCAGAAATAATTTTGAACTTAGCTCCAATTTAATTTTTCTCACGCCGTGTTTGTAATTTCGAAGGAGTTTTGGAATTTTCGCATAAACTTGCAGACATTGATTCAAAAGATTTTTATGAAAGAACTATCTATGTTTTAATATGAAATGAAAAACCAAAGTTTTCGTAATACATGGGAAGGATCGGCTGCCTCATTTACACCGTCAGCCAATATAAGTTAAATAGAGAAACTTAACTCATAGAGAAGTTATTATGGAACCGTTTTCCTTCATCCCTTGTCGATTTCGGTGGGGGGACAACGTCGGCGTTGTACCATCTTCAGTGTCCGCTTCCGTTCTCGAAATAAATCTAATTGTATGGTATTGACGCTGAAAGAACATTTTTAGAAATAATTTCATGTATCCACTGTCTCCGTTGTGTTCCGCGGCATCTCATTGCTCAACTTTTAATCTGTGCTTAGTTTTTAAACCTTGGGTTTCAGATATTGTAACCGTTTAGGGCCGCATGATCGGTCGCCTATTCTTTATTTATGCGATATTTTCTTAGCGCTTTCCTACAAACCTGCTTTTACCATATTTTTAGGAAGTAATCGAAAATATCTATGTGATCACAGTACTAGGAACAAAACCTTTATTTTCGCGAACTCGCAATTCTAAAGAAATCATTTATGACCACAAAAGCTGTGAATGCCCACAACAGTTAGTTAATACAGAAACTAGTTGTATGTTAGGGGCCAAAATTGATTGCTTGGTGTTAGGCTATAATATTGACTTGACATCGTGCCTCTGAAGAGCTATATGCTGTTTAAAAGAAAATCTTCAAGAAATATTCTCTACTGTTTCTTCGGCATGAAATGACAGTAACCAAGAAATTTTAACATATTGCAATTGCGGAAAAGTTGTAATAAAATAATTATTTTTCTTAAAATAGGCATGACTAAAAATGAGCTCAAGGCGAAGACCCCTGCCGACAGACTGACAGTACCGCAAGGGAGTTCCGTACCGGCGAAGGACTGTCACTTTCGACAACACTTCCCAAAACCTTCTGGGAGTGTTGTTGTCCTTACAAACAACAGCAACAACTAATAAGTTTAATGTTTTTACTTTTCTTTTTAATTATGAAAGCTTTATTTGAAGAGAAAACTTTTAATATCAATAAAAAATATTTAAAAGAAAAATAAGTACATAAATTTTTAAAATATATAAACAAGTTAAATAATAAGCTTGAGATAAATTTATTTAGCTAGCCGTAATAATAAATAAATTAAAATAAGATTATCGGAGCAATAGAAAACATTGCTGAAAATAACATTGAATGTACTTTTTAAATTAGCTGATGAAGTTTCATATAAAATTCCTCAATACTCCTGGGTGTCGCGCCCGACATGGATCGCATTGAGAGCGTGATTAGCTGTCTGTGTACCTATCCTACACTCTAGAACTTATCGGTTTTAAGATTTTAAAGACCATTTTTATCTTTAGAATACTGAGAGAATTGCGTATATATGCCGAAACAAATAAAATATGAGCTCATATCTTTTCATATCCTTATCATTGTCAGCTGCTCTCTCAATATCGCTCATATCATTCAATATGCATACACCTTTTTTGTTCGTATCTTAATTTTTTTTGGCTTATGGGTGTAAATTCTATTGGCGACTGGAATGCAAATCTGTGTTTAAGTTACATTTAGAATATTTGAATATATATCACATTTCATTTTCTATCTCTTACATAATTCGCTCATCGCATTTTATAGTGACCACCAATCTCTGCTTGGTGTACGCTTGCCGCCCGATACGGAAATTATAAAGTATACGTCGTCCATTGTGGGACCCAAAATACCCGGCAATACGTCACGTGGTCGTAAGAAAACTATTTCAGAAGAGCAACAGCAACAACAACAACAATTACTAGCACAACAGCAGCAGCAACAACAACAGCTGCAGCAGCAACAGCAATTGCAAAAACAAGAGCTAGATGCCACAACAAATGCACTTTCTTCTCTACTTGCCATCCCAGGTCTGAGCCCAGCAAAACGGGCTCGGCTCGAAATGGAATATGCAGCCATGGCGGCAGCAGTGAATGTCGCACAACAGCAACAACACCAACAGCAACAACAACAACAACAAGCGCAACAACAGCAACAACAAGCGCAGCAGCAAGCTCAGCAACAACAACAACAAGCTCAACAACAACTGCAACAGCAACATCAGCATGCGTTAAATGTGGCTGCAGCCGCAAGTGGTTTCGGCGGTATTAGTGGCACAAACCCCACAACTGCAGCACAAGCAGCCGCAGCAGCAGCTGCCGCGGCAGCAGCTCTTGGCCAATTAAGTGGTCCAGCTGCCGCAGCAGCTCTAAGTGCCAGTGGACTTGGTGGCATGGGTGCACCAATGAATATACCTGGTCTGGGCGCTTTGAGTGGTTTAGGCAGTGTAGGTGGCGTTGGCGCTTTAAGCGCAGCTGGTCGTTTAGATTCACATTCATTGGCTGGTGCGACATCATTAAGTGCTACACCCAGTAATAGTCGTGACTCATCAACGGATCGCGTGGAAGTGATAAAATTACCGCCCACAATCACCTCGAATGGCGCTTACAATTTGTCGAACAAAAACAAAGACTTACTCGATTTAACGGGTGATAATAGTAGCGGTGCAGGCGTAAATCTTAGTATGAAACCATCCTCCTCCTCCTCGACCTCATCAACACCAACAAATCCCTCAGCAGCATCACAAGCACTTATCGGTACAGCAGCCAATCCCATAATGATCGAAGATTATGATGCGCCATTAAATTTGTCAATGAAACCTGCTGATAAGCAAAGTTCCACAAGCGCTATGTCATCCTCGATGGTAGGTGGAAGCAGCGATTATAGCAGTCCTGTGAATATGGGCGGTACTGTTGCGGTTCCTACTGGCAGCGGTGGCTCAAACAGTTTGCAAAGTTTGACTTCCATTACAGCAGCGCTTGGAGGAGGCAGCGGTGGTTGCAGTACGCCACTACAAGGTAATGGTGGCAGTAGTGGTGTGAATGCTGGAAGCAGTGGTGCGGCTACTTCCAGCGGTGGTGGTGGTAGTAGTGTTGAGCGCTCAGGTCAGACACCTTTTAAAGAAGGACGGCCGCGTAATTTGGGACGTGGTGTATCTAAACCGAAAAAGAATACAGTCGCTTCGTTGCTGGCGCAGTCACGTGCAGTTGGCATAAAACCGATGTTGGCTACTCAACAGTTACTGCAACAAGGTGCTGATTTGGTAAGTTACTAACGCTTTATTTTTTTAGTGCATGAATAGCAAATATTAAATGTGAGCTTTCCATTACAGGAGAAAATCCGCCAAGCACTAAACGAGGCGAATGCACAGTTAGATCTGTCTACAGATTCTGAAAGCGTAGCAGCAGAAAGTGGATTGTCCGAGTCTGAGAGCGAAGATGCAAATATTCTAAATGTGACCGAATTACGTGTACCACTCGATTTGGGTTGGAAACGTGAAACTGTAATACGGGGTTTAACTAAAGCGGGTCAAATACGTGGTGAAGTGGTCTACTATGCACCTGGTAGCGCAGTGCAACTTATGAATATTGGTCAAGTGATCTCTGTGAGTTTGTAGACAACCTTTTTCTAGCTTCCACTCATTTATTTGCCAATCGTGTTTGGATGGATCTCAAAATATTTATTTTATATTACAGTATTTGGAAAAGAATCCCTCGAAGCTGACACGTGACAATTTCAGTTTTTCATCACGTGCTATTGTCGGTTCATTTTTACAACCAGCACCACCACCTTATGCTAACGATGGTGAATATATACGTATGACAGACGAAGATGTGGCTAAGCGTTTGGAGGATTTGAAAATATTTACACGTCAAACATTGAATGTGGAGCAACGCATTGAAATAGCCAAACAACAACAAGCTATACGCGATGCGAAAAAGCAACAAAAGGAGGAAATGGCACGCAACAAGGAGAAAGCAAAGCAGGAAAAAAACGAGAAACTTGAGCAGCAACGAAAAGAAAAAGAGTTAAAAAACCAGCAAATGATTGAGGTGAGCTGCTACGCCGTTTCTGCGATTCTTCTAAATCTCGCAGAGTATATTTCAAATGATCGGTATTGTTTTCGTTTTCTAATTATATTTGTTTTCTATTTTATGTTTGTAGGCGCGCAAGAAGCGTCAAGAAGAACTAGAACGCATCAAGCAAGAGGAGCTGCTCAAGAAACAACAGGTGGGTAAAATATGCAGTTCATAAAGTTTGCTATCTGCTACCTGTTTTATTATACTCATTGGTGGTAGCACATAGAATATTGTTCAATCATGTTTTGGATTTCACTTTCTAGTGAAATTTACATTCACTCACTATAGGGTATAAAAAGTTCAACCTTACCCGAACTCGGTCTTTCTTACATTGATTTGAATAAATTGATTTCTCTTTCAACAGTTAATTTAGAAGCAAATTTCAATAATTTTAAACTCAAGCTAGAATTCAAATAACTAATTATGCATTTTTTTATTTACTTATTTTTTCTTTAGGAAAAAGAAAAGAAACGACAAGAACTTATTTTAGCTAAAGAACAGGTATTAGCTAGTACCTTTCAACTACTCTTATTTATAGTACATAATTATCTTTTATGTTCGAAATTTTTTGAAAAAAAAAGTAAAAAATTGGTTTTCTGCTCAATATCTTTTCCCTTTTGCAATTTAAATGTAGTAACTTCTAATGTAGATAACCTCACTTTGTATAATTTCGGCCAATATTTCCTTTTTAAATACCAGCTATGTATACATATTGACATATATAAATATATTGCATATTTATCTAATAAAAGTATATCTTTCTCTCCATCTTCAACCTTAGGAGCTCCAAAAGCAGAAGGAAGCCTTACTTGCCGCCGAGATGGTGAGTTCAAGATATTTTTCGTAATTCCCCTTGCCATGAAATAACTAACCACCAACAACCACTTTCCTTTTACAGGAACGTGAACGCCGCCGCCAACATATGGCTTTGGTGCGCCAGCTGGAGGCGCGTCGCAAATTTGTTGAACGTGAAAAAAAGAAACATCAAATGATTTTAGATCGTCTGATATTGCGTGAAAAGCGAATGGCAATTAGAAAACGCGATTCAGAAATTTTAGCAGAAATAAGGTGAGGTGCTGTCAGAAAATAAATAAAAAAAATAAAAGCAAAAAAATAGCAATCCTAGAAGATGCAAATAAACTTGAAAACTTATGTAGCATGCATAATTTTGTTTATATAAATTGTATTACCTTTATTTGTTATTTATGCATTTTACTTTTACATTTTAAATAGAAAACCACGTGAAGACTCTGAAGTTGAACATCCTTGTGAGTTACCTGAATTCGAACGTATCGGTGGCAACCGTTTGCCTGGTCAAGCAATGGCAGATTTATTGATGGTTTTTGAATTTTTGCACAACTTTGGCGAAACATTAGGATTTGGTGAGTAATGTAGTAAATAAGCAAGAGAGATGTAAAACTATAATGATAAGGATATAGTTAAAAATAAACATAGAATAATGGCCAAATTGACAGCGCCGGGCTAACTTACATCAGAGAGTTAACTATCGATTGGCAATTTTACTTTAGCTTTCTTTCTAAATATTTACTCCCCAATGCACACTATGATTTTTAACTTGAGGTTAACTCGTCAATATTAGGCATGAAAATTGAAAATCGAGAGTTAACTCGCCACTGTGAAAATGGCCCTAACACAAGTAAGTATAGCGCCGTTTTCGGCTGTACCGAAGGCTTTATGCCTTTCATGAATACGGATTACGGATTTCACTTTCCGATCCTTATTTACAATAAGTACAAACTTTGCACAGTTGCATTCTCTTATCTATTTAAGAGAAAGATGTATCTTATTTCACTATGCACATTACATATGCAATAAGTGCAAAAGTTGCAAAATTTTACGTTCCTAGCTATTTAATTCTCTGAGTTATAATCCATCGTCGGTCCTATCTGATTGCTTCCAACAAATGACGGTCACATACCATATTTTAACCAGATATCTTTAAACCTGACGGACTAGATTACGTTGAAACACAAAATATATTTATTAGAAATTACATACATATTTGTCTTGTCATTCGAAAAGTTTTCATGTCCATCTCTTTTTTTTACCCTTTACAGACATGGAGTCACTTCCCACCTTACAGAATTTACATGACGCTCTTATTAGTGACAGCAATCCCGACGCAGAAGAAGAGCTGCTATCCGTGATGACACATTTGCTGGTGTGTGCCATCGAGGATCCGGGCATACCCAATCCTGGACGACATACCACCCTACTCGGACAATCTTTGCGCAATGCAGACATAACAAACTCCAATGTTTCGGAGATTCTACGCATTTATTTGTATGCCACCGCCACCGGTGAAATACGCCAGTTGCACGGGATAACAATGGATCGTGAACGTGAACGTCGCATACCTGATCATCACCAAGTAGATGCCGAAACTGCATCACATTCGGGCAAAAATGCCGAATATTATAAGTTATTGCATGAAAACGAGACATGGAAATTGTCACACTCCTTGAAGAATCGTCCCTTTGTCGCTTTGAATCCCACAAGAAAAGCACAAATACTCGCACATCTTTGTAATGATTTGCTCATGAATAAAGCTGTTTTAAGGCAAATCGATGGTAGCTTGGAGACATGTGCACAAATGCGCAAAGAAAAGTATATGACCGATATGAAGGTGCGTAAATATAAAGCCTTACATCAGCGTAAAGCGCGTATCGAAGCATACGAAAAGGCGCAAGCTGAACGAGAGGCGGCAATGCAAGCCGCCATCGCAGCACAACAAAAAGCCGACGCTGAGCGTTTACAAAAGGAGGCGGATGCTGCAGCTGCAGCAGTCGAAGCTGCGGCGAATGCCGTCACAGCGAAATCTGGTGAAGAGGAGAAAGATGTTGGCAGTCTTAATGTTGCAGCTAAAGGTGCTAATGGTGGCGATACATCGGCGTCAGCCGAAGTAGAACATAATAATAATAACGGGAGTGCCATCAATAATGGCGAGACTCATACTAAAGCAGATAATGATCTTGCTGAAAAAATGGATGTGGAGGGAGACGCGACAGCAATTAATAATGGCGACAGTGGCATAGGTGTTGGTTTAAAGTGTGACAAAGATAAGCAATCAGCGCAAATAGACACGACCGCAGTTGCTCCCGCTCTAGCGCTTGGTGGCGCCAAGAAAAATCTCTCAGATTTACCAGCACCACATCTGTTGCCAACACCATCGTTGCCCAATGTATTTGACAGCCTTAAATATGATGTGAGCCCCACAAAAAGTTTTACCAGCGATAACGCTAGTACACCTAATAAACAACAGAAGTTGGATGATTCCCTGTTAGGCACACCTGCTTATCACAATGGTATTGGCAATATGTCCACCTCTTTATCTGGGACAGTCGCGAATCCAGCAACAACGTCTGATTTGAGTAGTTTGTTGCCGAAAAAAGGTGGCACTGACGAGGTTGCAACCGATGTGGGATTAGATGAAGACATCAGCGATATTGAATCAGAAATGACAAATGTAGACGAGGACGAGGACAATCGATTGAGTGCGGATGAATTGCAGAAGAAGCTTGATAAAATATTACGCGCATCAATGAATTGCAAAGAACTGTTGGAGAAGAGTACAAATCAGTTGCGTGCAACTTGTTTTGGACAAGATCGCTTCTGGCGGCGTTACTGGAAATTGCCGAAGGCAGGTGGAATCTTTATAGAAGCATTGGAGTCTGCACAAAATGATATATTCCATTATCAAGAACTTTTAGAAGCGGAGGCGGAAGCGGCACGAGCTGATAAATTGGCAAACGGTGAACTTGAGGCTAAGAAAGACTATAAAGGGGAAGGTGGGAATGAAGACGAAGATGACGGTGGTGTCGATGACGAAGGTGCTGAAACAGAGAACGCGGACGAAGGCGTTGAAGATGAGAATTATGCAGCAGAAATTAATAAGGAAAATACTCTTAATGCTAACGAGGAAGATAGTAAGAAAGAAGCTTTAACCGCAGAAACAGTAAAGGCCAGCGATGCCAAAATGGAAGTGGATTGCGTGCCAACAACCAACGTCAACACCGCCAACGGTAATGCTATTAGTACAACGTCTTCAGCAGTACTAGATGATGACGATGATGATGTTGTGGTCACAAGCAAAGATGAACCAGAAATTGTCGATTTACGTGATGATGATGATGATGACGATGATGTTGTACATACCGCCACCATACCAGCGCCACCAAAGCGTATGGGCATACATTTGGACAATTATGGCTTAGCTAAAAAGCCACATATCGACGCTGCCACCATCTCCACTAAAACTGACTTTGAAGCAGAGATAAAAATACCTGCTATACCAGCTCAGTTCAATGCAGCAATTGCCGCTGCAGCTGCCGCTGCCGCCGCTGCTGCTGCGGCTAATGCCAACGCCAATGCGAATCCAAAAAATATTATTCGTGACAAAATCTGTGATAAAAATGAGATTACAATGCTGACCCCGTCGCCATCGCCGATGATGACTTTACCAACACCGATTCCAACACCAACATCAACACCTACACCCATGTCATTAACAATGCCTTTACCGTTGCCATTACAAATGTCGTTACCAGTGACAGCTGTTGGGCAAATTAACAGCAACAATGCATTGGTTAGTTGTAGCAACAGCATTACCGCTCCAATTACTAGCACTGCTTCAGCCAATACGATTATTGGCGGCTTGCATGGGGGCAGCAACTCGTTAGCGTCAACCATTGATAGCGTTGTAAAGGCTGAAGACTTAAAGAAGGAAGATGATTGTATTATAGTATCGACTTTAAGCGGCGAAGATGCGCTATTCAAGCAGCCGGAGAATGTTTCAGATAAATGGTTTTCGATACTCGATCGTGAATTGCCATTGTTGCCTAGCGAACCGATGGATGATGCCAGTCTAGAAGAGTATAAAATGGCATACGCAAATATATCATGTGAATCTCTATACCAGACTCAAGGTCATCCGTGGGAGGTTCAGAATGTTGCGCAATATTTCAATGTTACCCTGGATGACTGTAAAGTGGATCCGTCTAAATTCGTACAAGAGTGTATTCTTTCACTTTCCGGTTTAGATGAGAAGCAAATGGAAGAAAAGAGGCGTGAATTTGAGCGAAAAATGTCCGAAGCAACGACAACTGAAAGCAAAGATGCAGAAGCAGCATTACTATCACCAGCGGATTCAAAAAACTGTTTAGAAACTCCTCGTCAGCGATTGAAGAGTGAGGAAGCTGGGGAGAGCGGTGATGAGGAGGACGAGGATGAGCAAAAGTGTGAAAGTGTTTGTAAGCCATCAACATCCACAGCAGCTGCAAAAGGGTCACAAACTGCTGTGACAAAAAAGGAAAACAACGAGGAGGAGGGCGATAAAGATGATAAAAAAATTTTTCCATTCCTAAGTGGCTCAAAAAATAATGATTGTAAACCTGTTAAAGATGTCAACGATAGTGCTGCATGTAAAACCAAAGATCATGACTTTAATACAGTTAAACTGGAAATACGCATGGACGACATAGCTGGCATGTCCATACAGAATTTGGCAAATATGTCGTTACAAAATCTCACCACATTCCTGCAATACGATGTGCAAACGCCACTCCCCATGTCAGCGGAAGAAGAAAAGCTGTTAGAAAAAGTGAAGAAGGAGGGATTCCCCGAAAAATTGGCCTGCACATATGTGCCCCGTGATCTACGCTATGGCTGGTGGAAGCTTGATACCTTTGAAATGCTGAAGCGTGTTATCGATTCTCTTGATCCCAGCGGATTACGCGAGCGTGACTTGCAAGATAACCTCATACGTTTCATGCAACATGAAGATTCCACTATCGGCATGAAATACCCGCTGAAATGTAAAGCTGGGGAAGATGTTCCATACCTCGAGCCCGATAAGCCACACGATTGGAATCCAAAAGTAGCCAAACGCACAGAACTCGCATTGCTCGATCAACTTGAAGCATTGGAAGATAAAATTGCCAGTGCCTCAATGCAATTGAAAAATTGGCAGCTACCACCACGTATCGAAAATGAAATAAATCTCGAATTGGAGGACGTAACCGAAGAAGATTTCATTAGCATTATACCAATGTTACGCGAACGCATTATCGATTTGGAGGCAAATATCGAGCGACGCTACTTAAAGCCACCCTTGGGTTCACAAACTGGTGATGCTCACTTGGCTGTTATCGCACAAAATCAACATACCACAACACAAACACAAAACTCAGCTGCAGCTGCTGCATTTCTTGTACAAATGCAACAACAACAAGCAGCCCAACAACAAATTATAAATATGCAGCAACAACAAACTCATAATGTAATCAATGCCTCGGCTTTCAATGAGCGTGCCATGGCAATAGCAGCTGCTAATGCCGCTGCTGCTGCTAATGCTAGCGGAGAAGGGACTGGTGGTGGTGGACATACAGCCAACACCAGCGGCAATAATTCAGGCGGTGATTCGCCGGCAAGTAACTGTGACAGTGAAAGAGATGAGAAGGTAGAAAATATACCAAAAGGTTTAGCGTCGTGGCGTGATGCGGTGTCGCGTTCACACACCACAGCACAATTGGCGATGGCACTTTATGTGCTGGAATCGTGCGTGGCATGGGATAAGAGCATAATGAAAGCGGTAAGTAGCAGATAAAAGCAAAAGAAGATTGGTGCTGACGATGAAGATTTTTTCTTAAAATTGTTTTTATTTCTGATTAATTTTTATGCATTTGTAACACACACATATACACACATACAAACAAGTGTACGACACGAATCCCAACTTGTGCTCGCTGTCATTGTTTGCTGTAGGTTTAATATGATACATACATATGTTGTTGTTGTTACAATTATAGTTTATTATTGTTTGTTTATTTTTTTGTGATGCATTATTTTATTACATTATTTCATTACTTTCATTTCATCAAACTAATTTGCTTAAACTTTGCGTTTGTTCCATCAAGAAACGTAATCGCAGCTACAAACGGTTGGACGTGTTCTGACAGTCGAGGAATACCAATGACTTAGTGCTCATATTTTACTATCAATTGAGCCTATATTGTAACAATTTTCAAGATTTTGTAGTGTATACACTCTGATATTGTTTCAAAGTTAGTTGCCTTGTTAGATCTAAGGGTTGCTTTTACTCTGCCTTGTGCTTGATTTTGACGGCATCCAGTGTTTTCTTCATCATTAAATTGAATGTATTTCTTATCCAGTCACAGTCATTTAAGCGCTAATTATTCGCCGACTTACTATTGGAAGTGAAAATTATATTGATGCTTTTTATAATAATCACTATCCTTTCAGTTATCGTATATATCTTATCAGAAAGCAAATATTTTAAAATAACTTCAAAGCTTCAATGGTAGGTGATCGATGTAGCTTCTCTATTATCATACTTGATTTTTTATTTATCAAAAATAAGAAAACGGAAAAGCATCATGGAGTTACATTTGCAAATTCATTTCGTTTCCATGAAATGCTATTTGAGGTCAATGCTCCTAAATAAATATATTACTTATCGAAAAAAGGTTTGTGAAACATTTCAGTTCCGAAACTAGACCAAATGAGTGCACAATTAAAAATAAAGCAAATATTTTTGTGCATACATATTTAAAATTAAATCATCTTACTGATTATAATGATACTTTAAATATGATCAAGCAGAGTCAATAACAAACTAAGGTTAAATCCATCGAAAAGACAAATTAGTCTTAATCAGAATGGAAGAACTACTTCAAAAAATCATTTTTTCAATGTCTTAATTAAAATTCTGTTATGGACGTGAATCTCGACCAACTTAGGGAATTGCTGTAAATCAAACCAATCTCCAACTCAAAGTTTCTAAAGTATTAATACGAGTTTTGGAAAATGGGTACTCGGGATCTTTCGGGACGCTGACTACGGATTCGGTTCTTTTATACAAAATTTCAAAACATTCATGCATTGATAATTTTTTTCAGAATCATACTAGGCAGCCCGCAGGTATTTTTAAGCTCAAGCCGGATATTAGGGTGTCAAAATGATGGATCATTTGTTAAAAAACATTAAGCACTACGCTATATATATATATTATCTATCTCGAATCTGCCAACATGAAAATGCTCGAGTAACTATTCGAAACGATTGTTTTTTATATTTTATTCGAGCTGTATCGATTGCAAAGCTATAAAATTGGTTTAAATAAGTCTTTTGAACTGAGAATAGCATACATATTTTATTTGCTTAATAAATCCAAAGTTTCATGTTTTAAATTTTGCATTTTATTTATTAAATTTTCTTTTATTGTTTATCGGTTTCTTATTTTGCTAAAATTTGATTTCTCTTGATTTAAAATAGTTTCACAATTAAATAGCAGTAGTTAAAAGACGAATCATATGCTATTTATCTATCATACTTAGTTGTTATTGCAAAAAAAAAATCAAATTGCCTGTTTTTAAATTTTTTTATCAAAATTCGTTAAAACTAATTGCATATTTTTTTTCTTTCTTTTTCTTTCATTTCTTAAAAAAAAAACAAAAAAACTTTGATAACGCGATTAATTGTTGTTGTTATTTAAACAAACTTAAAATCTTAAAACAAAATCAATTATGTAATCGTTTGTAATTAATATTTTTTAAAATGTGTATGTGAATGCCAATATATTTTCTATAATCTTATATATATACCATATACACAAATGAATAATTAATCACTCATAATGATAATCTGCATTTAAACACGCTTGCTTTTGAACTTTGTTTGTGCTCGCGTATTTTGTTGCACAAAATTAATATATACTTAAATTGTTAAAAAATACACTTTGCTTTGTGAAATGTTCATTAAAAAACTTTTACATATTGCTTGCCATGTTTGAAAATGCTTTTATATATTTACAAAAACACACACACTCATTTGCTCATACATTGAAAATCCCCTCCATATATATTCATTGAAAATACCAAAAACAAAACTTGCTTAATGCATAAATAGGAAATATCAAAATCAAAAAAATCTAAAAAAGCTGAAAAGCACACTGTCAAGAAAACGAACACACCTAAAACGAAGAGAAATAAAAGTAAGAACAAAAATGTCCGCAACTGTACCCCACAGCATACACTACAATCTGATTTAAACACAAGCAAAGCTACTAAATCGCCACCAAGGAGAAGTACTCCCAAAAAATCAAGATCACGCAACACTTCTGAGCGCACAGAATCAAGTACGCATAGTCAAAAGCGGGATCCCGAGAGTCAAATTACAACTGCGTCCATAACGCCAAAGAGAAAAATAACAGAGCCTCCAACTACTACTCAACCCATTACAACACCGCCAGAGACACAAACCACGCCAAGCGCACGTTTGAAATATCAACGGAAAGCAAAGGCACCCACTAGCGGCTATGCGATAAATTATGTGGAGGCACCAAGCCCACCGCTAGAAGAGTCGAGTAGTAGTAATGTTAGTGCACCTGAGATACTTCCAACTAAAATATCTCTAACAGTCATGGATGATAAAGATATACAAAATGGTGTCGTAACATTGCTGCAACAGGCCTCGCGCAAATCGCAGCATAAACGTGCCAAATCCCACAAGCATAAAAAACATAAGAAGAAGAAACTCGATGTGGATGCAGCATGTGAAGGACTTTCTTCGGACTCGTTGCATATGAATGGCGTTGTTATAGCCACAAGCTGTGTGGAAAATATCTATGAAAAGGCGGGTGGCACTGCTTTTGTTGCGGGTTCATGTGACGGTAGTGTACAAATGGGCACAAATCCTCCACTAACAACTACAATTAAACTTAAAATGCGAGGAGGACAAAATGAAAATGAAACAAAGAAGCGCAAAACTTCAAATGCTAAAAAGCACAAGCGGCGTAGTTAGTACTCAGAAAAGTAGGAGTACGCCTTAGAGTAAAATATATAATATGAAAAGCACAATTTTTTGATGAAAAGTACAAACTCAACTCGGGGTTTTTAATTTTTTAAGCATTAAAACATATGAATATTTTTTTATCTAAATATATTTTAGTATAAAATTTAACTGTAACAACAACAAAGTAACAACAAATATTGCGTAAACAAACAAAATGTTAGCAACAATTTAGGTAGCTGCCAAAACCCTCATATGTCTGTATGTGTGTGTTTACACTTGCAAGTCGCAACTACAACTACAACATCATATGTAACAAACATCAATCTCATCTTCTACTACGCATCTTCTCTCCCTTTCTGCGACCTACTTCTATCTATTATTACAGTATTGCCAATTCTGTACATCTGGTGAGAATGAGGACAAATTGCTGCTTTGTGATGGTTGCGACAAAGGCTATCACACCTATTGCTTTAAGCCGAAAATGGACAATATACCCGATGGTGATTGGTGAGTATATTTTTTATATATTAATATATGAGTTGTAAGGATAGTACTAGCGATATGATGGCGATCCTTAAGCCTGAACGCCATGACTAACCTTTTGGGCGTTTCAGAAGTTGTAGACTGCACCTCGTTTTTATAAGCCACATCATGTACACTTCTTCCCTGCATAAAGTGGGCGTGGCTATCTTCCGTCTTTTTCCCTATACCAAGTGATAGTGCAAACAGGTGGACATAACTCAATAAACTCATTTTCTTAAGAAGAAATTTTTAAATTTTTTACCTGGAAGCCAAATTTGAAGTTATTTTTATTTGAAATTTCGTATATGGCCTTCTCTAAGGATTTTCTTTATTAAATGTCGTTCAATATACATCCCGCATGATCACATTCGAGTAAGGAAGGTTTTCTTGAGCATTTCTTAGCCTCTTCAAGAAATGCGCAAGAAAACCTTTCTGAATCGAATCTGATCATGCGAGATACACATTGAAAGACATTTTATAAAGAAAATCCGTAAAGAAGGTCATATACAAACTTTCAAATAAAAATTACTTCAAATTTGGCTTCCAGGTAAAAAATAAAAAAATTTCTTGAGCGTTTTCTTGCTAACTGCATTCAGCCCTTTATGCTGATAGTTTTAATCGAACTGCGTGCTAATTAAAAATTTTTTTTCTGTTTTAAATGTATTTGCCCATTTGTAAATAAACTTTAATATTAATGTTTAAATTGGCAGAAGTGACATTTTTTACTAAAAATCGGTCCTATACTTTCTAGTGTTACTATCTCGCTCTCAGCGAATTTATAGTTTTATACAGTTTTACTAGTTTTAGTCAGAGAATTACGGGCTTGGACTGTTATTTCACTCACAAATATGCCTGGTAATTCTGAATAGGTTTATGAAAATGTTGATTGATATGATAATAATAAGTTTTATACACAAAAAAAAGAAAAACCAGTTTGGAACGCTCAGAGAGAATTATTTTATGGGAAACATTTCTTTATGGACAGAAGGAATGAAAACATTGATAAGTTAATAAAATAAACAAAATTTTGTCAAGAATACTTTCGTTATCGCACAAACTCTTCAAGAATTTTAAAAACTGCTGTATGAGAACATTTTTTGATGAACCAAAAGCTTACAAAGATTTACCGATCGCTGTCTGAATACCTTTTCATATACAAAACCCATCTGCATCTCATCGAAAAGCACAAATTTTTATTTCCAATAAACCACATTTTTACTAACTCCCCCTTTGTGCTCGTACACTTTGAAAATTGTTTCCCCCCCTTAATATTGTCCACCCACGTTTTCACTGTCTACCATGCACCAAAGTTAATTTAAGTTTTTTGTGCAGCTATTCATAACATTAATAATTATTTATTTTTATTTGTTTTGTATTAATCCTTCCATCATTTTCTGTTTATTTCGCACCTCTTTCAGGTATTGCTATGAGTGCGTCAATAAAGCGACGAATGAGCGCAAATGTATTGTATGTGGCGGTTTGCGGCCTTCACCCGTTGGAAAAATGATCTATTGCGATTTGTGTCCACGTGCCTATCACGCTGACTGCTATATACCGCCATTATTGAAAGTACCACGCGGCAAATGGTATTGTCATGGTTGTGTCACTAAGGCACCACCACCAAAGAAACGCACCAGCAGTAAACCGAGACGTGATCGTGATTCTTCGAAGAGACGCGATCGCCATAGCAATTCATCAACATCGTCCAATATTGATATGCAACAACAGCAGCAGCAACAACAACAACACCAGCCGCAACAACAACAAACACAACTACAACAGCAGCATCCACAACTCCCACAACAGGCTGCGGTTCTAGCGCAGGCGCAGGTCATGGCAGCTGCCTCGGCGGATCACCACCTGCACAATTCATCACAGCTATCGCTGAACTCTTCACATGATGAGACAATGAACTCATTACCGACACCGCTCAGGTAGGTCGCTCAGGCAGCGCCATATGTCACGCCTGTCGTTACTAACCCGCCTCTGGTATTTGCAGTCCGACGCATTCGATCGCATCCACCTCTTTTGATGAATCGCACAATAATTCGATTGATGCAACACGTTTCCAACAACAACAGCAAATGGTTGGCGTCTGCAGCAATGCTACAATTGCAGTGGGTCTAGGAGCTGGTGTAGCTACTACAGTAAGTATGATAGGGGACTCAAGCGCCACAAGTAGCAACACAGCTCTTCATAACAACATCCGTGCGACACATTTATTAAAAAATGAGTGTAAGGTAATAGATGGTAGCGTGGATGGTACATCACCAGTAGGTTCAATGTTGCATCCAATGATTGGTGGGGTCTTATCACTAGCTCCAACTATGTTCAATAGCCCAGCGCCTACTATAAATATGCCCAGTTATATAACACCACAGGCAAAACTCACGCAATCACCACAACAAACTCAATTGTCTGCTGGTAGCATTGGCGCGTTTGTGCCTCATATCACACCAACGTTACCCACAGTAAGTACAGGCAATACAGGTTCTTTGACTATGACGACGACGACACCAAATAATTATATGACACTTACGGTTAGCCAGCAGCAACATTTAGCACAATTGCAACTGAATAGTAATGGCGCTGTGCAATTACCGCCCCCGTCTTTTAATGCAGCTGTGCCGTCGTCATTGCCGGCGCCGTCTCTATTACCACCCAACAGCGTATACGGTACTCCGCCCCAACCTTCTACTTCACTACCACTCATTTTGCCGCCGACGTCCAATGCAGCGCTTGGGCAACAGCAGGTACAACCGCAACTGTCGCCCCTGTTGCAGTCATCGATTTTGTCGCCACAACATAGTAGCAATCATGCACCGACGCCTATACCCACGGTGACGTCGATCTCCTCACCACGTTCTAGTACACCAGCACAACACTCCCCACAAACGTGTGGACCCCATTCACAATCACAGTCGCCAATTGCTCATCAATTCGGTGGACTCTCGCCTATGACCACGTCGCCAATGAGTCAATGCAGCACGCCACAACCGCCTCCGCCATTAAATGCTCATACGGCTCAAGAGGCGAAGGAGAAATTGAAGCAAGAGAAGAAGGAGAAACACGCAACCAAGAAATTGATGAAAGAATTGGCTGTGTGCAAGACATTGCTCGGTGAAATGGAAGTAAGTGCTGTGTGACAGTGATCAGTAAATAAATAAAACCGTGAATACACTTTATTTTACAGCTTCACGAGGATTCGTGGCCATTTTTATTGCCAGTTAATACAAAACAATTTCCGACTTATCGTAAAATCATTAAAAACCCAATGGATTTATCTACGATCAAAAAACGCTTACAGGATTTAACGTGAGTAATGGTGTTGTAATAATATATACTTTTTTCAATGGGTATTTAATATTAAAATCGATTAAACTTCATTCACAAAATGTTAAATAATGTCAAGTGCTCCTAAAAGTATACGTTTTTTAGTTATTCCTTTATCACATTATTCACCGTATTTCTTATTTAAATACTAATTTCGTAATTTGCCGATTTTAATTCTTTTCCATTATGCATCTCTTTTACAGCTATAAAAGTCGCGAGGACTTTTGCATCGATGTGCGACAAATATTCGACAATTGTGAAATGTTCAATGAGGATGATTCGCCGGTCGGCAAAGCGGGCCATGGAATGCGTAAATTTTTCGAATTACGTTGGGCTGAGTTAACAGATAAACACTCATGATATCAAATACATCACCACCTCAAGTATTCTAGTGATTAAGAAAATAAAACAAGAGAAGCACAAGAACAAGTGGGAGAAAAAACTTTAAAACAATAAAAGAAAAAAAATATATAAAGCAGTTGAAGGAAAACACTAAAAGTAAAAAATTAGAAATTTTGAAATATTCAACTAAAGTATTAAATAAAGAAAAAGTATATAAAAAGATTTTTAAGGACAAAAGCAATTTTCGGCAGTCTCTAGAACCTAAAACAAAAGTTATGTAATTAAAATATTCGGCTAAGCATAACAACAATAAAAAGTTATGATAAGTGGAAAATATGAGATATTACAATGAAAGAGTCACAACACAATAATGGAAAGCAGCAGCTAAAAACTATCAGCGATGTGGTATTTATAAAAATATACAAGACATTCATACTAATATGCATACCTACATACATATATCAATACATACTAGTTGATTAGTTGAGAAAAGTTGATACTAACTAATTCATTATTATTTTCAAAATTGTAAAAACCTTAGACATAAATCAGCAAGTAAACGTTTTAAAATTCGACAGAAAACTGTGAAACATAAACCGCCAAGTTTGTAATGCTTTTGAAAATGGCAATTCCATAAACTTTTTAGTTATAAGAGTATTTATAAACCAGTTTAAGAATTTTATATTAATTTGGGATAATGTTTCTTCTTCTTTAAAATATGCATATCGAATATTATTTTGCATTAAAATAGTGTGGATCAAATGCGTGTTTATGAATGCAGGAACAATTTTGTGTTAACATAATTTATGATGATAAAATTGGAAACATCTAAACTACACCTTTTCCAGATGTACTTCAGAATTTCAGAATAGTCAGATGTACTTCAGAAATCGTAAAATGTATTTCAGAATAGTCAATTGTACTTCAGAAACTGTAAAATATATTTCGGAATATTCAATTGTACTTCACAAACCGTAAAATAATTTTCAGAATAATTAATTGTAGTTCAGAAACCGTAAATTGTACTTCCGAAACGATAAATTGTACTTCAGAATAATTAATTGAAGTTCAGAATTTATGGTTTCTAAAGTAAAAGTGATTATTTTGAAGTGCATTTTACAGCTTCTGAAGTTTAATTTACGATTTTTGAAGTATATTTTACATTTTCTGAACTACAATTATTTATTCTGAAAATTATTTTACGGTTTCTGAAGTACAATTGAATATTCCGAAATATATTTTACAGTTTCTAAAGTACAATTGAATATTCTGAAATACATTTTCCGATTTCCGAAGTACAACTGACTATTCTGAAATACATTTTACGATTTATGAAAAACACTTTATTCTGGAATATGCTGACATTTTTTTAAAACAAACTGCATGAATCATATTTAGTGGACGGGATGTTCGGCCTAAGTTCTTCCAAAGAAGAACAGATTATGATCTAAAAAGGCTTTTTTTTTTTGTTTTATGAAGAAGCTCTCTTATATCTTCTTATCTATAATGCAGCTTTATATTAGATTCAATGAGAAATTAACTAACATTACTGTACATCTGAATAACGAGAGAGAGGAGAATAATTCGGACAACTCACTCTGAGAATAGTTTTGAAGCATTTTAAACTCTTTCTCCTTGTTAATGTTTTTGTCACTCTGCACGATGCTGAATCCCTGAAAATAATATTATGGGACTATTCGACTCATCCCCAGGTCTTCCCTCTGATGCACTCACCCTATCCCCCTCCTTTTTTAACTCTGTTTATTCTCTCTATCTGTGTCTCTTAAACCAACTCAGCCTCTCACTGCCCCAATTTCTCTCACTCAATTCTCTGTCTGTAATGGCTGCTTTAATAGCAGTTACATAAAATCAATAATTTGATCCACACTATTTCTAATTTGAAAGAACAAGTTTGTTTTAATGAATTTTGAATTTAAAAATTTATTTATTCCATTCCAACTTTGTTGATATTTTTGAGTTTCGCCTCATCACTTTGGAATGCATTTGCAGGTGCAATTTTTATGTTTATACATGCATAGACACACATACACATACACTGCCCATCAGCACACTTTTAGTGGGTGGGGCAATTAATTGTAAATAAATATAATAAAGAGAAAAACGCGAACAAATTTCAATTATTATTTTATATAATAAACATAAAAAGAAGCTTGTATTAGACTTAACATAGATGTAATAATCAATGCATAATAATATACATAAATTCACATAAGCTGCATGTATACAATATACACCCAACGAAAATGAAGTATGATGAACCATAATATTTATAACATACTAAATACATATACATACTTACCTACATAAATACATAACATACATATAAAAAAGAAATAGTTTTTTAGTTGATTTAGTAGCGAATAAATTTTAAGCGAATGAAAACTCAAAAAAAAAAATTATAATAATATTAAAAAAAGAAATAAAATTAGTTTAAACAAAAAACTTAACTAAATTAAAGCATAAAATGTATTGTAGAAGCGATAATTAATTTAATTATTAAAACTATAAGGATTTCCCAAACAAAAAAAAAACACTGACTGAGAAATGAAAAAAGTAAAAACAATCAGTGAGCAAATAATGTATAGTAACAATAAAAGCAAAAAACGAGGAATATTATATATATACTTAATACACACCAACTACACTTGAGTATTTTTTAAACATTGAAATTAAATTTAAAAAACAAAAACTTAGTTTAAATATCTATGTATTAATATTTAATTGAAATTAAAACACACAACAAGCACAACAATCTCATTTTAAGCAAACAAAAAAATGCAAAAATTCATAAAAAATTGTTAAACAACAAATAAAAAACAAAGAAAGCAAGCAAAAAAAGCAACAGCATAAGCAAAACCACGTACAAAAGCGAATTCAACTTTTTACGCCCATCTCTATCATTCTCAAACTAAAACCACATTCAGCAACACTCATTATCTAACAGCAAATACGCACTAGGTTGATTTTAAAAACTGTTTTCTCTGCGAAGCAATCTCTAAAGTTTGGTTTGGATAAAGAAAAATAACAAAAGCTTTTCAAATCGAGTCTGAGAAATTTTCTCATATTCATAAACCGGAACATGGTTGCAAAAGTATTATTTACACGGTAATTTTGGAAATCCAAAAATGCGCTGCGACCACCATAACTTCAAAGTAAAAGGTTCATATTTTAACTTTTTTATTTTTATCCTCAAACAAAAACTGAAAACTGTTTCGCAGAAAGAAACACTTATTTTGACCAATCTAATATTTAACAGCAACTCAATCTGCTTGCGAGCAAAAATAAACAACACAAATTAAATGAAAAAATTATAACTTTTAAGGCATTAAATATTTGAAATATCACACGTACACACAAAACTGCAGTATTTTTTATATTTTATTTCAAATAAATCTTTTTAAATTTTATTTAATTTTTTTAATCTCACATATTTATATGCATAGAATATATAATTTTAAGATAATTCAGAAACAAAAAAATAATCATGATAATAATTTAAGTAAACTTGAAAAGAAAAAAAACAAATGAATTGTAATCAGTGCATAAACTACGCGCAACGATTTTGCTTATACATACACAGTAAAAAAATCCCTTTCACAAGCTAAATAAAAATTTTAAAGTGTGTGCAAATAAATAAAATAAAAGGCAAGAAGAAAATTTTCGAATTTTTTTTATGTACTATTTTTCATGTAGCATAACTTCGTAAAAAAACATATGTATTATCTATATGTACATATACAATGCATATATTTTCCATGTTTATTACACACAATTATTTATGTATGTATGTAGAATGACAAACGCATGAACATATTAAATATATCTGTATGTATGTTAAAATACTAATTTTTTGTACTTAGTTTTGTAATTTGTTTCCACTAAGTATTAGTTAAGTTGCAATCCTAATTTGTGTAAGTTTATAAGTATATAATAAAAAATTAAGATATATATATAAATATATATATATATACATAAAATAAATTAATTGAAATATACAAAAAATGTGGTGTTATTATTTATTGTAGGTTTAAAAAAAATCTTTTTGGTTTTAGTAGCAGTATTTGCGCTGCGTAACGGATACCTTGTTGGTGTTGTAACAGTATTTGGCGCTGCTTAGTCTGTCTTAGTCTTAGTTGTATTGAAATAACAGTCGTTGGTCAGGCAAGACTCGAGTTATTCCGGTGCATAATATCGGCTGGGGTAGGAATGAGAGATACCTTTTGCTGGACACCTTCAAAAGATAGCTGCTTTTCACTTATGGTACGTTTATGCTGATCGATCAGCTGTCTGATCCGCGTTTGGGGACCATGATTTGTGGATCTCCAGGGTAGGAATGTCGCACTTCCCTAGCCAGTGGTAAGAAAGTTGCTCACCGTCGGCACCTAGCTCACATCCATAAACCCTATGAAGAACATTTCTCTAGAATACCCAATGATCATCTGTTCTGATGTCACCGTTCGAGCTTTTGCGTCATATATCAGGACAACTAAGACATGAGCATCATTTGAGTACTTAGATAGAGTGTTTTATTTCTCTTTTGACACTCAATCCAACGTAGCAATTGTTGACAATAGTGATTCTCCGTTGCGTTTCTAGGCTGACATTATTTAAAATTGGTTCCCAAATATACAAAGTTATCTCATTTTGAAATTTGTATCTAAAGAATAACCTAGCTGCCTAGGCGCCAGACACATTTTTGTGGCCCCTATTTGTTAAGGCCAATGATGTCTTGTAAAATATTGTTGATGTGCCTCATGGTTCTTTTCGGGACTATGTAGAGCAGGGATAAGAGGCTTTGTATTATACAGTGTTGGAAAAAATAATAGGGACACCAGGTTAATTTTGAAGTTTTTTATTTTTTATTTATACCGGATAAAATGTAGAGTATTTCACAGAAGATAATGTTTAAATAAGGTAATTCTGTAGGTGTGTTTTTCCAAAACCAGTTTTTGATTTTCAAGCGAAAAATTTATATTTACTATAGCAGACCTGGAAATAATAATAGGTACAAATAAAAGATATGATGATTTTATAAGTTTCTTTTAATTTTCTTACATTTTGCGGGTTTCTGTTAATATTTAGTTGACGCCCCTTTATTCCTTATCACTCCTTACATGTTCGAGGCATGGAGTTGACTAAGTCTGCATAAATCTTAACAGGTATTGAATACCAAGCTTCTTTTATTTTCTCCCACAGCTCGCTCTTATTTTTCCATTTTTGCCCGCCGATCGACTTCTTCAGCACTCCCCATAGATGTTCTATGGGGTTGAGATCCGGTGACTGAGAGGGCCAATCCAGGAGAGCAACTTGATTTCGTTCAAACCAAGACTTGACAATCCGCGATGAATGTTTCGGGTCGTTATCCTGCATAAATTGCCATTTTAACGGCATGTTTTCCTCTGCATAAGGCAACATCACAGTGTCAAGTATGCTCATATAATCGACAGCACACATCATTTCACGTATCCAGAAAATTGGCCCAACTCCAGATGCCGAAAAACAGCTCCATATCATTATGGAACCACCACCGTGCTTAACTGTCTTCCGGGTATATTTTGTATCGAATTCGGTGTTCTGTGGGCGTCCAACAAATACTCTGCCATCAGAACCGAATAAATTCACCTTGGTCTCATCAGACCAAAGGACATTTTTCCAGTTTTGCCTGAACATGTACGTTTGCGCAAACTGAATCCGTTGGCCTATGTTCTTTTTGCTCAGAAGGGGAACTTTTCTGGCACATCTTCCATTCAATCCGGCTTCGCGAAGACTATTCCGAATTGTCCTACTAGTTACTGAAGCATATAAGCGCTCCTTGATGTCATTGGAGGACAAAAATGGATCCCTTTTTGATTTTCTCACCAGCAAATGATCCAAATTGACCGATGTTTTTCGCTTTCTTCCACGCTTCTCCCCTCACTTTCTCGACTTCAGAGCATTACAGACCATATTTTTGGAGCGGTCCACAATTCGCGCTATTTCTCGTTTGCTTTTGCCCATTTTTCTCAGTATTTTTATAGTTTGCTTTTCACTTTCCAAACAATGTTTAGTGCGTCCCATTTCCTCGTTTCTATTCTTTAACTCAGCGTTTTTTAGTAACAAAATTAGATTTCTAATCAAAACCCGTTTCACTAACTTACACTTTTTCTGATTACGTTCGCGAAACCTACTGCGACTACGACAAAATTGATTTTGTCCCTATTATTTTTTCCAACTAAGGATATGACTGTAAGGTAAAAAACTAATTTTTTTACAAGTGTGCAACCTGCTATGATCCACCCGTTAAGTAAGCAAAGTACCATTCAGTACATTGCGTTTTCAGTTGATTTCCACAAAATAAATTTAAAATATACAGACTTATGGCGTAATACATATATATTGAATATCAGAAAGTCCCTATTATTTTTTCCATCACTGTATATATAAAAATTATACTTACTTTCTAAAATGCGAGGATATTCCTCTAAAGCGGAATATCTTCGATGAAAATGCAATTATTTAATCCTCCGAAGGGAATTGGCATAGATAATTTACTGTTAAGAGCAATTTTTTTGATAAGTCTTACAACAGTTTGCGATTTACTGCTCAAGTTCTATCTGTTGCCACAAATATTGATACGTACGAAACAGCAATGAAATTAGCATGCCAATTTGTGCACATCAACATTGTTTCGGTTAATGTTGATAAGCGTAATAGGTTACAGCTGTCTTCAATATAAAAGTAGTGAAATTAAAATGGATATATTTCTACAAAATAAGAAGATGCTGGGATTTTAATACCAAATTTTTATTTAAAATAAGCGAATTCCATAACAGAAACCACATAAAATAAAATTTCAAAGTATACAGTTCAGGAAAGTTAATTAAACAACATCCTTGACAAAAAAAAATTTTTTTAATTCAGGGGAAGCTTTGAGGTACTTCTTACTTCCACATTATTGTGCTAAAATTGAATGAGCTACAAAACTGCGTACTCAAAAATTTGCTAAATATTCTTCGCAAAAATATTGAAATTTTGATGTAAATTTTTAAAAGTTTAATTAACTTTCCTGAACTTTATATAAACTTTGAAATTTGTTTTTATGTGGTTTTTGTTATGGAATTCGTTATATTTTATATGAAAATTATTAAAAACACAGCTGTATATCTGTGGCAATAAGCGGAAAAGCCAAACTCAAGTTTGATAGAAAACAAGATAGTACCACCATTGTGTTCTCCGTGCTAGGATCTATAATCACAAAAAATCTCACGGCTTTTGCTCAAAAATTCTGGATTTTATGGACAAAAAACTATATTTCAATTCCATACATTTATTCTACAATTTCAACTTTCGAAGCACTCTACTGAAAAATTCAAAAAAACTACTTATGTAGTTTTCCCTTATTTCTTACTTTCTCACTGGGTATTAGCTCGAAAAATAATGTTTATAGCGGTATTATGGGAGTTTGGCTTTCGTATAATATTCGGAGTAAATTAGCCGAACTCTGATTATAGCAATAATACACAGGGCTCCTGAAATTAAAAATTTTACGAAAGGTTGTTGTCTTTGCTGGAGAAAAGTACAGAGCACCTATTTTAATATAAATCTTAAATTAACCCTTTGCAAATAACATAAGTCTTCTTTGCCCTTAGTAAGCGCCGTTTTACACGATGAAATTGTTGGATGTAATTCTGCTTGCGTTACTGCCTCCAAGGGAGAGATAAAGCAAAGAATATGGATGGATAGATAGATTTAAAAAATGCAATTCGTTAATTTTTTGGTACGTCACTGTATGAAGTCCGAAATTGATTTTTAATTTAGCTAAAATTGATAAACCTAAACAAAAAAATTTACCGTGGCCTCCTTTGATATTTTTTTGTGAAATAGGTTTTTCAAAACGCCAAAAGTCTCCGAGTGTATTTTTGCCATGGAAGACTTCTGAGCAAAAATTCATTTACCTTGCGGATGCCAAAAAAATTTTGCCAACGTCCTAAGCTACTGGATGCTGAAATTAATACTCAGATTTTTTTTTTGAATTATCAAAACTTTAAACAGAGTGAATATTCATTATATAAAATATTCTGAAAACGGAGTGTTTTTTTTTTCAAGTGGAATATTCGATTTTCCGATGGGCGACAGCACATTGTAAACTTTTCAAAGCCATTTCGATGCAGTCCGACCCGGTACTTGAACCTAGGACCTCCGGTATGGTATCTCAGTACAGTACCACTACACCAAGGAAGCTGATTGCATTTATATCACCATTTTACGATGTGAGGCAGAATTTTATAGCCGAAGATTCTTGGTTGAACGTTGTCCAACAACTTAAGATGCACCAGAGACAGGATATATGGGTGTCTTCTGTTCTTCTAGCTGTGTAGAAATGGAAGCGGTTGGCTTCTTCCGCAAGGTGAAAAACATGATCTTTAACGTTAACTCCTTCCGCTTCCTCCTCTCGCAATCGTCGAAGGATTAATATATAAATTGTCGATATAAAATTCCATCAGCCTAGCCTAGGATTAAATTAAAAAGCACAGATGTGATTGGCATCTATGACATTTTTTGTATATTACACGGCTAAAAACTTCAGCCGAAATCTTAAACCATTTGCCCGTGTAAGCAATTTTTCAAACTTTTTTGTTATAAATTCCACAAATTCCAACTACCTACACCAATTTTCAATTTATTGTGGTTTGGATTTAAAACTGAACTGAACCATGATTCAATTACAAGAAGGTTAGCTCCCTAGCTGACGTTTACTTTTGACACTTCCATTTTCTGGGTTTCTATTGCGAATGAAAAAAAAGTAGGAGTATTTTTTTTATTTGTCTAGTAGTAATACATTTTGTAAAGTCAACTAAATACAACATCAAAACATGTCATCCCATATTATCACTGTATAAATCGTTGTAAATTTTCTCAATAATTAATTAAAAAACAATAAAAAACTGTCACGTACGCACTTCGCCTTCTTGCCAGAATTATGAATGTGATAAAATGAAAATGTTGGTAAAACAAAATTAAAAGTTTGATTTCGGCTCATACGATTTACATGGACCGCAAAATATTGTCGTTTCGGTGTAAGCATGATACCAAGGATTTTCGTCAAACTTAGAACCTTCAATGGCTAATACAGTAAACTTATCAATTCAAACTATAGGACTATGTTTTGTTCTGACTATAGGACTATGTTTTTTAATAATAATGACAAATTGACAAGATGCATATTTATTGGAAACTTTTAAGGGCATAAAGCCACTCTGACATAGTCTACCAAGTGAATAGTAAACTGATAAGTTTCAATAAGATAGGATTGGTTCCTATTATTCATGCACACCTAAAACAAAAGTTGACTAAGAACTGTTGCTTTATACTTAGGTTAAGCCAGAACTGATTTTAAACCCAGAGAATAGTAGTAAAGTTTTGTTAAAAACAAGACTTCGAATCACATAAGGAACACAATGAAGTCATGTAAGTATATAAGTACGCAGGAACAACATTTTAAGACATACCGGAATGTCCCGAGTTTTAAACGTCCACGACTACACTACACTCCCAAAAGTCGATCTAAATAATAGTGCAAATTAATCTATTTTCTGAAACCAACATATTTAAAATTTGGTATAATATTACATTTTTAACTACTATTTTTATATAATTTCGAAAAAGGCAACCCAGAATGTAAATGACAATTTTTCAGGCAGCAAGATGGCGGAAATTGTCAAAATATCTCACTAGAGAGCTAACCTTGTAGTTATTGAATCATGAACTGAACATGATCCAATAATACAGGTCGTGTTAATAGACCAGCTGATTTTCACTTTTGTCTCGAATTTTGACATTACACTCATTTCTCAGTACGATTTTGACGTTAAACTCACAAATTACAAAAACAAAATACATGGAATATTTTGAGAAGAAATCAGTTAACTGGCTCTCGTTTCAAGCACTGCAGGACCCAAGCATACCATTTTTGTATTGAAGGTAAACCTCAGTTTCGTTCATGCTTTTTTTGTTGCTGATTTAGGAGCAAACATTGGCGATGTTCCTGAAGTGAATACTCCTTTGCTGGATTTTAATACGTTACGTTCAGACGCTATCACCTTCTTATGTTAACCCGGCTGTCAGTGCGAGCATTTTAATATGGAGACGTCGAACCATGTGGGTCACCTCACATCTCCTTGCACGGGAAACATGGCTCCTTGCACGGGAACATTACTTATGCAGGATTAACCTTGTGTAAGTAAGGTTGACACATTGGGGAAACTTTTTAGCCATGCAGGAATATGTTATTCTTCGCAACCCCTTCAATGCCGAGTTAGTTGCCGATCTACCCCTATATTTCACAGTAGCACCGAAGCGAAAGAACTGCCTAGCTTTTTAGAACTCCGCCGGCCGAATGAGGATATCGATAGCTGCTTTCGGGATAAAGAAAACTAAAAGTAGGTTGCCCAACAGCAATTAGGATCGGAATTCGCGCCCCTAACCTCTCCTCACTTTTCGTGGGAAATATATAAAATTATGTAGTTCATTTGTAAAAGGTTTTCATAATTGGCGCATTCCCTTTTCGGAAATATAAACCATATTGCTTGTGATACTACTGTGGTTATCGATAGTAGCTGTAATCGAAATTTATTGCGAAAACTTTTTAATGAACAACATTTACAAGACTCGTCCATACATATGCTACAACAATAATTAGCACACCAGCAAGTAAAAACCAGTGATTATCAATTTCATTTCATTTTGAGGCGTTTTGAGGTTTTAAAAGCGCATCGAAAACTCACCGCAACTGTCAACACAACATTTAATCAAAGATGACAACTTACGAGAACAACAGCAGCTTACAGTTTTTGGGTAAATTGTTGGCAGCAGAAATAAAAAATTAAAAATAGTAATTGGCAGATAATTTTATTGAGGTAGGGATGGAAAATTACATATTTGTATGTATGTATGAGTGACCATTAGGGTGACTCTTACTTCCAAGTCAATAAGCTAACTGGACTCAAATAGTGCCGTTTCAAAACATTTAAGTCTAATAATAACCTACCCCCGGTCCATCGAAACACGTGATTCCCTGATGCTTCGGATAACGACTTGACTTCGCTTGTTGTTTCTAATTGTCATCGGATTTGCGTATCGGAATCCTCAGGGCCAAACTTGTGTAGGCGGCACCAATTAAGAAAAGGAAGTGAGATCATCAAACACGAATAAATCAACCAACTAAATATACTGCGTTTCATAACTAAAGCACATTCGGAATTTACATGTTTTAGCCATTTATACACAATCACTTGAATTTCAATATGTTTTTATTAGTTAATTTTATTAATTAGAATTATTGATATTAATAATTTTAGAATCGCATCTTAAAAAAGTTTTAAAAACTTTTAAACAAATTTCAAAATATTCAACATACTGATCTAAAATCCGTGATCCGAACGGCACTGAAGATGGCACAAAGCCGAAACCGGTTTTTCTCCAAACCAAAATTGACAAGGGACGACGGAAAATCGTTCCAGAAAAATTCATATTTCTACCCTGTAGGAAACAGCAATAATAAAAATGAATTCGAATGTGTTAAAAAAAAAATTTCATGAATTCTTCGTATTTGCTCAGTAATTTGGTTTGAATGCGATTTGTATGGGGAAATGTGCCGAATTTTGAGTGGCATTTAGAGAGGAATTTCCATACTGCATATCTCTAGGAGTACATGTGAAGAAAAAGGAAGAGAAAGGAAGAAGTGGGCGTGGCACCTCCCATTTAAGTGAGACATTTTGTACTGCATAGCTGTGCAAGTATTAACGATAGAACACTGAAAATTTGTGAGTAAATACATGAGGTTAATTCCATCGCCTGAAGGAAAAAAGTGAGTATGAGAAAGGGGGACGTGGCACCTCGCATATAAATGTTGGTTTCCTTACTGCATATATTTTCAAATATTCATGCTGCTATATTGAAATCGATTCAGAGTTTTTAGAACTATTGCACTATTAGAGTTGCCATTTTTTCCCCATATTTTTTTTAGTCATACGCCCATATAAATCTGTAATCTAAACTTAGTGCTCATCTTTAAGAACTTTAACTTTAAGAGCCCTATGTATAGAACTAGTAAATGGAGGCAATATTGACCTAGCATAGAGCGCTGACTATATCGCCATGGCCTAACACTATCACTACGTAGATGCCATAAAGGAAGGTTTGACGGTGTGGAACAAAACGTTTACGCGACCGTCAGTCTATTAGCATAAGGTGATAGGATCGGAACGTACCGGAACCATATTGTAGAAAAGATTATCACCATCGACGTTTTTGCCGTTCATATAAAAGCAATAACTAAAAAGGCTAAAAATGGAATAGGGCCAGTTCAAAAAGTTGTTACTGTCTAAGGGACTCATATAGAGTGTTCCAGTAAAATAGTAGCTGCTCTACTACTGGAGATGGCACAGGTACGGCAACCAATACAGATATCTTTGTAACTGCCCAAACCGCATTCCTGTAGCGTCAGTCTTGGAACAAGCGACCGTATGCAGTGTTTCAGACCCACCAAGTAAAAACCACTTACAATGCAAAATTGTACAACGCCTTGGGTGAGAACTCTCTTTACAGTTGACCACCTATGTGCGCACACTTTTAAGGGAAGGTACCGTTGCCTGACTAGTTGGCAATTCGACGGAGTGGACAAGACATGGAAGCTGGACGAGGTTCCAGCATAATTGAATCCACCAGACCATCTAGCTGATAGAAAAAAAAACGAGAAAGTATTGATCACTATACTGAACGTGCATAGCTTACGAGGTGCTAATATGGACATCCAAGCCACTCAAATGCTCATGTGCATAAAATAACCCAAGGAAAGCTGATAATTTCTCCACTCGACTTTCGCAACTGCTCTCTGAGAGTAAAATTTCGATTTGACAATGTAACCATATTTCGCACGCAATACGCTGAGAACACTAAGTAGATTACAACCGAGCCCAGAAGAACAACTTATACGATGCGGAATGTCGCTTCGCCACGAAAAATGGGGACGTTGCCTACAGGTCCAATTTGCAGAGGGCGCAATCATCGGTGTAAGTGGCCGCTCCTCTTGAGGCGAGGAAGGAAGAGAGACGGCAGCAAACAAGTTTTTGACAACATGTTGTTGTTGTGGTAACGACAAAAACACTCTATGAAGGTTTTAGGGGGTGTTGTCGAATTAACAGTCCTTGGCCGGATTTGAACCCGGTACGCTCCGGTACTCCCTTGCGGTACTGCTCGACTGTCGTGGTAGCGATTTATGACCAGTGAAACCTTCTAGGTCATGTCAACCCTCCTTCCGCAAGGAAGGATAATATGGGTAATGAGACGTGAGAGGCATCATATCCGTAGATCAACCATCGAGTTGCACGTCATTACCTTTGTGCATATTAGTCGCCTCTTACGACCGATATGCCTACCTCGGGCATATTCTAAACCCCTAACCCACAGGGGCACTTTTGACAACATCGGCCAGCCTAGTGTCTGAACCCACTTATGTATATTAATATTTTCCATTTAACAACAATAAACGCTTATGTTGCTCCTTGCAGATTGTTCAATATCGAGAGGTTTAACCGCTCAGCAATTGGGGCAACTATTTATTGCCGCTACCAACCCATATATAGTCGGTGACACTGCAAACCGCGTAAGTTTTAATGCTGTCAAACACTTTTATGGACCCCTGCCATCACGATCTATTCATTTTTTGGTTTGGAAAATAATTAAAAGAATCGATCTTGATCAGAACTTTATCCATAAAGTCACTATTCGTCTTAAATTTAAGCAATTTTAAGTTGCAAAATAGCCAAACTAAGATATCACTTACGCGGTTTTGCAGTGTCAGCGACGATATACTGCATATGTGCAAAGTTATATATCTGCAGGCAAATTTAAAATTGTACAAATAAATACTTAGTTGCAATTGCTGCTATTGCCGTGTCATATACTTTAAATAATTTCAGAAACAATCAATTGGAAGCAATTCAGTCAATCCATTCGGTGCAATCAATTGCTGGCCAATTTGACCAATCAGCAAAAACGTATCGAATCGCATTTTAATGGTGCAACAATTTACGAGTATTCAGATGTTTGCCGTTGGCTGGCTGGCTGCTCTTGTCCAACTATCAGCATATGAGTCGAATGTCTGTACGTACAGCTGTTGCTGCAAACCTTGTCATTTAGCTGATTGATTGACGGATCTGGTTGTGTGAATGCGCTTGCCTTTTGGCTAGCTTTTACTGGGTGCACAAATTAATTTTTTGATTGTTATTTGCACTTTCGATGCGATAATTGATGGTTATTCTTAACATCTTGTTGGTTTTTGTTGTTGGACTATAAATATGAGTTCTTTGTTTCTGCAATGGGTCTAATTGCATTCAAGATAAACTGATGAGGAGCACTCAAAGATATGGAGACAGTGAAAATCAACCAAATCAACCAACTTCTTACGTTGTTAGCATCGTACAACCTTCTGAGATTGATGACATCATGGCTTTCGCCCACCTAGCACCAGTCGGTTCTTCCCAGCCTCGAACAAGCAAAATATTCGTGGCTTTGATAGGTGAAAACGAGAGTGAAAGAACTGGTTTCGGGCTATGAATGTACCTACAGAGCTCACCATGCTTAAGTGGTAAGCTATCTCATTCCCAGAAACTGCCATGCGGTCTGTGAGTCAGAGTAGAGCAAGAGAGTTCTGTTTTCCGAGGCTAGCTAACGACTTTAGTGCAAATTGGTAGTCACTGCAGACTCGTTCTGGAATGTATCAACCTTAGGGAAGCCAACATTTCCCACACTATTGATTGAGAGTCTGATCCTCGACACCACATATACTCGTATGTACATTAGAGCGTATCACCAAAAAAAAGTCGGCCGTACCTCCCCTTATATGAAGTGTTTTTGAAAAACATTAAAAAAAAAATTAAATTTTTCTTCATATCTTTGGCATTTGTTGTCGGATTTTAAAGTGTGACACATCAATTTTTTTGTCTCAAAGAGGAGGTTTTTCTCAAGAAAGTTCATTGAGCTCATGCGTTTCGTTGTGGTACTTACCCACCATATCTCAGTTTCTACCTAATGTCAGTTAATTGAAGACCGTAAAAAATCATAAATCTTTTGCGAAAAAAGTATTTCGATTCAATCAGTAGAACCAGAAATATAACACAATTTATTTTTAGTCTAAAGTTCAAGAAAAAGTAAGTTTTATTTATTTTCCTAGCTCGCGAAACAGTTAGTGAATTGTTTGTTTTGTAACGAAAATTTTAGTCCATAAAATTTTGTCGGGATTCAAGCTTGATGTATTTCTGCCGGCTCTCGAGCTTAGATAAAATGTGGCCCATGCGTTGTTCATCCGTGACCGCCATTGCAGATCCATGAACTTTATGAACAAATCGCTCGGTATTTTGGGAATGACAAGGATATGCTGTGGAAAAGATTAGTGAAAATGCCGATAAAAGAGAAGCAAAGAAAAATGAATGGTTTTCGTTGTGCATACCTAGTAATTCAATTATTTCATTGGAATATTGTAATGCTTCGAGGTGATCTTTCGCGAAGAACTGCAAATATGGTGGTTCAGCCGGTTCGAATCTATCCCAATCTATTACATTAAAATATTTGTCACTCTCGAAATTTATAAAATTATCCTCTTTCGGACCAAACATTTGACGAACACATCCATTAGCTTCTCTGCGGGCTGCTAAGATCCTCGTGTATCCATCTGAACGTACGAATGGATCTGTATCGGTTACCATCGATATCAAAATATTTTCTGGGTGCAGAAAGTACGAGTTATTTTTATCACCGGACGGACAATATTTTGAATGTCTTGTGGCAATTGGCGAATCCATGTTATGTATTTGAAAACGTGACGACATCCGTGAATTGTAAGTGGTTGGTTTTTAGCCAGAAAGAAAAATGTATAAAGAAAATAAGGCATCTAATGTATGGCTTTCAACTAAAAACAAAATTTGTTTTATTTCGAGTTCTACTGAATTAATTGAAGTACCTTTTTCGCAAAAGATTTACGATTTTTTGCGGTCTTTAATTTGCTGTTATTAGATCGGTGCATTAGGGTGGTAGCAACTGAGATATGGTGGGTAGGTACCACAACGGAGCGCCTGAGATCAGTGAGCTTTTTTTAGGAAAAACCCACTCCTTGAGACAAAAAAATTGGTGTATCACACTTCAAAATCCGACAATAAATGCCGAAGATATGAAGAAAATTGCAATTGGGCGACATCTAGGGTTGCCAAACAAAAACAATTTTTTTAAATGTTTTTCAAAAACACTTCATATGAGGCAGGTATGGCCGACTTTTTTTTTTGCCTGTAAGGCGAGACGCTCTAACGTACATAGTCGATAATGGATCCCATCTTGGAGAATATCTATAGGATCGCAGGATACATACCCGACGTTTTACATAGTTAAGCTTTTAAAGTGTTCTGTTCAATGTGAGACACAATTTTCTGCCAAGGGTTCATCGCAGGTAGAAGGAGCTCAACTAAATTTTTGGGTCTAGTGTAGATAAAAACAACAGTTTTGGTAGTGCAAGCGCCTAACAAATTCTCATTACAGCATATTTCAATCATATTCAGAGTGGTTTTCTATCGACGGCTGCAAGAGAAGGGTCTGTAATAAGCAAAGTCAGATTAATCTGCATAGGCTTGAACATAGGAAACCAACTACCTAATTAGGGAATATTCTGCATTTTAGTCCCCTAACCCGCATCGGGACCTAATCGCACTCTTATCCAGCAATTGAAGAGTACTGTATGTAGTGGATTTATCAAGTTCATTCTCTACGGCACATATATACCCAAGTTGAGTTCCTTCTTTCTGATGATCTCAAAGATTCGATTAGTCAAGTTCTGGACATCGGTATATAGAGACAGTGACCGTGATAGCCGTGCTGGAACCGAAATTATCCATATTTATATCCGGTCAAGGACTGTTACTGCGGGTAAACTCTCGAAAAATCTTTTGGACATTTCTTCCGTTTCAAAGATTACCAAAGCAACTAAATTGAAAAATTTCGAAATATCTAGGTGGGCTAGGGCAATCACCTAGTCGGGTGAAATTTCACAATATTTTTGCGAAAAGCATGCTTCCTGTCAGTTAAGGAGGTTAACTTCGTAATAACTTATATATTTTTATTTTCCTGCATATTTATTATGGCTTTATTTTAGCAATTTGTATTTCTTATTAATCCGTATTAAATTACAATTAGCAAACAGGTCAGCCACTGCGAAATTAAGTTATGTAATTAATTAAGTGGTTCCACTTAGCTTTTTTATGTGGGTTTTTTTTCACATTAAGTTTTTCTGTACTTAACTTTTTATATTTTTCATTTGGCCGTGACTGTGCTGCGTTTTTTAATAAACGAGTTGACTTGAGTTATGCAAAACTTTTTCATTCGCGCTCAAAAATCCTTTTTGCTTAAATAAAGTACCTTTTTGGATACAATCAGGCAAACGTAAATTGCTTTATACCAGATTTACAAAAATAAATTTATGTGTACTAGCGATGACCATATTTCGATTTTTACAATCCCGAGATACGGGGATTCCAACAGTTTAGGTAAAGAAAAAGCGAAGAATTTTTTGAGAAACTATCTCACGTCAAACAAATAATTGTATTTTTTTTAAGAAAAATATTTTATCAGTAACAAAGTTAAATCAATAATATTTTCAAAGTTTTGGAGTTTTTGAAGAAAAATGTTTTCGAATTTTTAAGCGATATTTTTCATGTCATTCTTAAAATAGTGATAAATTTGACAAGAAATCTATCCACATTTTTTTAAATCTAAAATCCGTGCTTAAGGTAATCAGAACTAGAGAAGTTATATCATATAATAGTTGTTGCTCGGAATTAAGTCCATTTCAGCAGCATCATTAACTCTCCAGATCTCATACTAGGTATCCTACTGCCTAAAACTTGTTATTTGGTCGGGTGCCTTTCTTTCACATGCGCCCCCTAAGGCATAGCCACCCCTTACTGAGTACATATTTAGTTTTTAGTTAAATATTTCCAATCCCGAAATTCCCGGTTGTGAATAAGGAAATCCCAGAGTTTTTGGCGCTAAAAAAGAATGTTATACCGGCATTGGAATACCTAGTAGGTACTATTTATGTTTATACTAGTGATGTGCTTATTCATGTATATAAAGATGTCGAGACTGGTATCAAGCGGACATTGGACAAATTTGATTTTGACAGGAAACATTATCTCAATTTAAACCATGCCTTGTAAAAATGTTGAAATATGCGGCAAAAATATTTCTTGGAAAATTTCACTATTTATGGGTGAGTTACTTATTTAATGTTAATCGTTTTCCTCCAGAAAAGCCCACACAAACATTTTTCCTAGCATAAAAATTTAAAAAAAGAATTTATTGGTTTGACTATATGAGTCTGGGTCTTACATTCTGGGTTAAAAGCAGTTTACCGGCAACCAATGAACTTCAAATCATTCTCTCGGACCTAAATACATATGCTTGCTCTGTAAAAGGATAAATTTATTCAGAAAAGCAAGAAACTGAAAAAAAAAACACTGAACGAAATGATCATTAATTTCATTTTAGCCTCAACATTTCATTTTAACAAATTTCAATTCTGATGATTTCATACCTTGAAATGCTACCAAGGCGAGCGCAACTTAATTTTAGGTATCACAAAATGTACACAAGTAGATGTGAATGTTTGTATATTTGTACACATTTTGTTATGTATTTGAATTGTATTTTTATGTTTGAATCATTTAAATTTTAATTGAGGTGCCGGCCAAGACATCAGGCGCTTTGGTGCAGTCTAACAAAATATATGTATGTGTGTATATATTCACCTACCTATACATTCCGAGACATATCCATACAATCATTCCACAAATGAAACTTGTTTGGACCCAGCTTGTGTTCTGCCATCCAATCGACTCTCAAAGTAAAAAAAGAATAATTTCTCTGTCTACCCTCCATTTTTCCACTGCCACTCTTCCCCAGAGCACATTTTAAGCCACAGCGCTTTGCTTGCAATAAATTACGAACGATCGTCTTCTTTATTTCGCCTTTGATTTCTTTGTTTGGGACTGCTTTAATTTTTTCAACATACTATAAAAACGGTCAGGTAAAACGTTAATTTCTCCATTGCCGGCGTTGAACCGGTGTGTAAGCATACCCACACACACACACATTTATATGCATTTACCATAAATAAAAAGCGATCAGCGTGATCACTCGAATTATCAGCCAAACGGAATGGCCTCTCAATTCCTTTTCACTATATATATACACCGCTCCGCCGCCTTCTTTGTTTTCCACACTGCATTTACCCACTTTGTTATTGCTTTTGGGTTTTAAAGATATTTATGTATGTATATTTGTGTTGCTTCATGTCTGCCTGCATTCGGTTGGTTAATTTGGTCATCTTCCATGATGTTTTGATAATGTTTCGACTGCCTCCACAAGCAGGCAATTGTTGAAGTCAAGTCAACAACGGCAGCAACAACAACAATGCAACATGATCAGCATCATCAACGCAATGTTTGTCGCATCACGCCAAGTTGCTCCAATCGTATTTTGTGGCATTATTAGTTTGAATCTCAAGTTTATTTACTATTTATTTATGTATGAATTTTGTTCTTTTGAGCATAGTTTTTTGGGGACAGTCAATATGTATAAATATTTCGTGCAGCCACCACACAATCCTCTTAAGATTACTATGTCAATAAATAGGTATGTACTAACATACATAAATGGTATGTGGTAGAATAAATGGTCAAATGTACATAACTTCGTGATTTAGTGCTCCAACGCTGTGATGTCCAGCAACACGAACTACCTACCTATAAGATTTAATGACTCTTCATTCACGCCTATTATGGTTTTATTGAAAAGCCTGAATAATTAATGCACAGCCCGAAAAGGGTTAATGCCCGTATGTGAGTTTATTGAAAAATGTACATCTAAGATGTTCGAATTTCCTGCTTAATGAGTTGATTGCATGCACTGTGGTATGCACATACATGCATACATATGTAAGTATGTTTGAATGCACATCAATATCCAGCATATGTCTAAGGTAATTTAGTTAAGAGATGCAATTGGGCTTTAAATTACTAAATTCGATACGTATATATTCGTACATGCTGGCAACCAGATTTTCAATAACTCACACACTTTTGGTATTAGTAAATACATATATACATATCGTCGGCTTAGAGTGCAAAGGTGCTAAGTCGAAACGAAGGAGTTCTAACTCCATGCGAATATGAAAATTTAAAGTTAAAATATATGACACAAATGGTGTATATACTGACATTTCGGATATATATAGTGGACATAGACTTTTATTTCAGTGAGCCTTACTCTTTGATAGCAAAATTATTTTATATCGGCTTTTAAATTGATTACTAAAACGAAAATTACAAAATGTTCTAACTATATTGTATATTTGTATATCCCCTACTATCTCAAGAACGACTTAACCGATTTGGCTGAAATTTGGTATATGGGAAGTATCCTTTGTTTTAAGATTTTCTACTTTGGTGTTGCCACTTGGGGTGGTTCACAGGGTTGCCACCTATATCAATTTTTTTTAAATATTAAGCAATATATGGGAATATGGGTATCAAATGAAAGGTATTTTATGCCGTATACCAACCAAAGTATTTTCGAGTAGGGTTGCCACCTGACCGCATTTTATTTATTCCTTCAGATATCGACCACTATTTCGGGAACGGCTAAACCGATTTCGATGAAATTTGGTTGATGGATAGTATGCTTCCTTCTAAGATTTTCTACTTGGATGTTGCCACTAAAGGAAGCTTAGAGGGTTGCCACCTTTCCGATTTTTTTTTTAAATATTAAGCAATGTATGGCAATATGGGTATCAAACGGAAGGTATTTGAGGCCGTATACCAACCAGAATATTTTTAAGTAGGACTGGCACCTAGGGTTGCCACCTGAATGCATTTTAATTATTCCTTCTTTTATCGACCACTATCTCGGGAACAGCTAAACCGATTTCGATGAAATTTGGTAGATGGATAGTATGCTTTCTTCTAAGATTTTCTACTTGGATGTTGCCACTAAAGAAAGCTTAGAGGGTTGCCACCTTTCGGAATTTTTTTTAAAATATTAAGCAATGTATGGCAATATGGGTATTAAACGGAAGGTATTTGAGGCCGTATACTAACCAGAATATTTTTAAGTAGGATTGGCACCTAGGGTTGCCACCTGAATGCATTTTAATTATTCCTTCTTATATCGACCACTATCTCGGGAACGGTTTAACCGAATCCTACCAATGATTCGCGTTTACTTTTTGTGGTTAGTGTTCGATATTTTGAAAATGTATGCTCTTGGTAAGTAAAATTATGCGGTAAATTCGAAAAATACCGAGCAAGGCTCGGTCACCCAGGTACTAATCATAATATGAATAACGGGAATGGATAAAAGGGAAATTAATAAAATACACCGGATGGATAACTCAAGATAAATTGGCTGGTGAGGCTGGCCTACCACACCGAAGGTCCCAGGCTCAACTAGCGGGACAGGTAACATAAAAAATGTTAGGAAAAAGTTTTTCGAAAACGGGGTCGCTCCTCGGCAGTTTTCGGCAACCCAGCGAGTGTGTTTCTGCCATGAAAAGGCTTCTCAGCAAAAATCTATATGCATTTGCCGTTCGGACTCGGCATAAAAGGTCCGAAATAATAGTTTAAGACAGAGCGGTAAGTCATACTAAGAAAAACGCTAAAGCAAATAGCGCTTGGAATTACGATAAAACATTATGAATGAATCAAACACGGCATCAAGTTAATGCGCAGAAATCATTAATGAAGAAAGACTAAAACTGGTTCAACAATTTGAAAAAAGATCACCAGCGGGAGCGATGGAGAGCGGAAATAGGAAAAACGCATTGTTTAATTTCATTTGTTTTAAACATTTTCTTTAAATGAATATGAATTATTTGTTTTTGCAATAATATAAAAGCTAAGAGGTAGAAAATGTTGAATAAAGCTATATTTTTCTTATTAAAAAGAAACTTTCCTTTGGGAAAAGGTGCTAAGTCCAGTGAAAAATTAAAAGTGGATGCGGAGAATGTGTTAAGTCACAAAGATATACATAAATCGGGGGAAATTATTAACTTTTATTTTTATATCAGCGCCTAACTTTTATCCCCCAAATTGAGTACAATTACGTAAAAATCAGAAACTCCTAATTTAAATTTATATTTATACCCAGCGGTTTGTACAAGTAATAGAGATAGATATGGAGTTCCATTTATCAAAGTTCTCAGAATGAACAGATAAATTCTTTAAGACATGCGCGTCCGTCCGTGGACACGATAACTTGCTATTTGAAATGGGCGAAATCTAACCATAACCACGCCCCTGTTTTCGATATCGAAATTACGAAAAACGTATAAAATGGGTTAATTCAAAAATAAAAGCAGCTACAGTGATGAAATTTGCTATATTTATTAATTTGGTTGCCCCATTGACGGTTTTATCAAATTTTTGGAAAAGGGGCGTGGCACCGCCCACATATGAGTGAATACTCTTAATAACTTCAGAACCATTTACGCTAGTATAGCGAAATTTTGTGATAAATGCACGCATAGAAAATAAGCGAAATTGCTTTTCGAACACGCCTACTTTTTCATAAAAGTTATATGGAAAATAGGTAGGCCTATATATAATTAACTGATACAGGTATAATAATATAATTTGGTACTTACATCAGTTTTCTTATTCTTTGTATGATTTTTGCAAAATTTTGGAAAGTGGGAGTGCCACCACCCACTTATGAGTCAAGCAAATTTCAAATTCGACTTTTAATAACTTCAGAACTGTGTAAGATAGAATTACGAAACTTAATAATAATAATTCCCAAACGGATTACCCACCATATCACGCCCGACCGGCGCGAGGGGCGCATCCGCATAATGCGCGGATTATTCGTTCGTGCCGAGTCGTTGAAAGGCTTTGGTTTGTTAATCGTCGAGATCTAAAACTGCTCAGCTACAGATAAAACCTCATCAGCTAAGTAAAGAAGATATAAGATAGATTATACGAGGTATACTATAGACATGTAGAAAAATCGGTGGACGACCACCCCATTTTTGGACCAAAGTTTTCTAAAAGAGAGTTAGGAAACCGGAACATGCCATATCGCCTTTCTTTTTAGTTTTGGAAAATGGGCGTGGCACCGCCCACATATGAATGAACAAAATGTCAAATTTCAGCTATTATTAACTTCATAACCGTGTTAAATAAAATTACAAAATTACGCTTTTCAAAATATATATAGCCTATGCTGAAACCAGTGAATCCAAGAAACTACTGTGAAAGTTTCATAAAGATCGGTTAAGTACTTTGGACGCCAGACACACAGACAAACATTCATTTTTATTTATAAGATTGCCCACATGGTAGCAGAGAAAGTTTAAACTTTCTATAGGTCATAACAATTTACCAATTTGCCTAATGAAACTCTAAAAGTATGAAATTAAAGACTCTCGCCAACTTCCGTTTTATTTAGAACATCAATTGAAATCAGCTGCACTTTATGTGATGCCAGACCGATACTGTTTTGTAAATTACAAGTCATGAGAAAGGTTTGATATTAGTACGGCTAATACTACATTTATACTGCACCGCATTTGGAAAATTCAAATGAATCACTTCAAAACCATTTACATTAGCTCACAGTGTAACAGTGAGCCAAGTAGCCAAAATAAAAAAAGTAAACATGCTTATTTGACAATTCGCTTGAATGTATGAGTTAAAAATTTTCATCAAATGGCGTTTGTTTTAACCCAAATAAATTTTATTTTGCTTTTTTTCTTTGAATTTAATTCCAATTTGGAAAAAGAAAAGATATTGACATTGTATTATATTAAAATACATGGTGCGCAAATCGTTTTTTTTGCAGAGTGGTACTAATACGTTTTTATTGCTAATTGTTACAGGGATCGGAAATTTTTGCAATAGTAGTTTTATTACTACTAAAGATATGGGAATCTAATAATTCAACTTTGAATGCATATCATCTGCAATCATCTAGTCCTTTATACAGAAAGTTACATACTTCTATCAGTAGAATTCCACTAATTTATTGAGAAAGGGAAGATTAGAAACTATATTACGGTAAATTCAAAAACAAATGCAATATGTATGTGACGATCGTTAGGTGTGTTCGGCGAGAAAGCTTGCAAGAGTTTTATGGCCCTGCCGATTAGCACGAGGCCTAAGTAAAGAAAGAATTGAGTCAAGCTCTCTCGAAACCGCAAAAATTAAAAAGGAACTGGAATTTGTAAACACTTCCAAGCAAAATAGCTGCTGCTGTTTTCATGCGTTAATAACAAAGTTTGAAGTTTTTATTGCTGTTTTGCTTACTGACGATCGATCAGCTTTTTCCACTTGAAAATCTTACTACTGACATCTCCCCAACAGGAACTTGCAGCTTCCTCAGCTTTTCCCAATTAAATGTCAAAACGCGTTCTGTCCCTACAAGTTTCATGTGTCGCCGAACACAATATAGAATAATTTTATAAAATTTTTAAGCTCCTTTAACAGAGCCATTACCTAATCAATATTTGCGCAGAAATGGGGGAACCACACTATATATAAAAAAATATACACATATATATATATTCCTTATGCTAGCATACGAATGGTATGTGAAATAGTAACTGGAGCTTTTGTGAACTTTTCGTTTAGTTGTTTTCAAAGGGTTAATGAAAAAAAATTACTGGCACATACGAATTATTTCACATACATATTGTCAGATAAGCATGTTGTTAGCGGCTGGCTCACTGTTTCACTGTGCATTAGCTTATTTGCATTTTGTTTGACATTTCCTTTATCCGAAACTTCAAACGCAATGCGTTCGAAAAAAATGTCATGTCAATCAGTCAATTGGGAAATGCGATTTGTATAGGGAAATGCGAAGCATTTGAGGGTAAATGTGAGCTTGCATACTCGTATATGTAGTCTATGGAAAAAATAAATATGGTAGATAATATATTTCCTGTTTTTGGTTTTCTGCGCAAGACGCGCACGGTTCCGTCTTGTAACAATAAAGGACGTCTAAGTTTATAAAGTTAGAAATGCTAAGGTATCCCACGAAATTCACGGTCATTTCAATGGATCTCAAATATTTCTGGCTTGTAAAAAATTTAAATAACCTTCCATAAGTGCTAGCTGGAAACTTGATAGAGCTACCGCTCTATGAAAAGAGACGTGACTATAAGTAGTTTTCTTTGATTTTAATATAATGATAACAGGAGACACTTGATCAGCAAATTTTGATGAATACTTATGTTTTCTGTGTGAAGTATCGGTTGCCGAGTTAGGATTTTATTAGAAACTTATAGTCAAAAGAGCAATTGTTGCTTACCAATATAGGAAATTAGTCATTATTAGTAAATTTTTGATTGAATTATGGCATACAAGTACTTTGGAAAGATAACCCAAAAAATGGATGGAATCATGTCAACGTTTGCAAGTCTTTTAAGATATCACTTAAATATTTTTACTTACAACTAATATATCACATCTCAAATTACATCATAAGTTTCCCGGTTTCAGACATTTCTGTTACAGAAATAGTGGGCATGAATATTACTATCTATTCAGATGAGCCGAAGGTGGCAACACTAGTGCTCCACCCCAGTGTAAAGCAGGGACCGTAACTGTTATGAGTTTTATTATAAAACTAGCTATTTGATCAGTATTTTCAGATTTTTTTTTGATAAAAATCAACAATATGCGCTTTGAGGGGTAAACTAATTTTAAAAAAATATAAATGTATGGCACGATATACAACAGGTATATCATTATAAACCTCCTAAGAGATTTTTGGACCGAGCTTCCCTTCCAATTTGTGGTGTGCTGTTTTGCAATTTTTTCTACAAATTGGCGGGACCTACAGATTTTTGCTGACTTCGAACAGAAACACTTTTTCAAACCACTTTTGATGTTACCAGTCCCAGGACTCGAACCTTGGATCTTCGGTGTGGTAGGCCTGCAACACTACCGCCACACCACGACGGTCGCCATTAATTTATTTGTATATAAATAGCTTCCCTACCAACAACTGCTAACCACATTTTTCCAAAATACCAATCCATTCACATTTTATGTTTGAAAAATTTGCGTTCAAATAGACAGATGGTCATTGCTAAATCGCCTCAGCTCATCGGCCTTATTATTTCAGTTTACTCATTGAAGAGCCCATCTCTCCGTCTTCTCATACTTACAAATATTTCATGTTCATTAAAGGCATGAAAATCAAAAAAGCTTATAACTTCCCTAATGCAGTGGGGTATTAACAACTTGCCCGGATATTTTACTTGTGTGTTATCCGATTTGCTTAATTTTTGGCAGGAGTATACTATTGAGAAGCAGCTGACCAATTTTTATTAAAATATCTAGTTCAAACTACAAGCAATCGCTTTTGAAAATAGCAGAATTTTTAGGCTGAAAAGTGGGCGGGACCACGCCTACTTACCTACTGTTAAAAAACTGGGCGTGGCCGTTGACCGATTTCGCCCATTTTTGCAACAAACATTTACCTTTATATGTACAACATTTTTATTAAATATTGTTAAATCAATTTTTGCCGGAGTTATGGCATAAAAAGCTTTGTGAAATAATCCACTATAAGACGAGCGAGGTCACACCCATTTTCAAAAGTTTATTGAGAAATGGCGTCCGTCCGCCCATCCATGGCCATGGCTTAATCAATCTCTTTTTCCCTCCTGAACATTTTGATATATACCGTTTCGCGACTAAAGTTTATACCTTGTGCGCGTAGCACTACTAGGTATAAAAAATACATACACTTTAAATGGCTGCATAAAAGTATGCTTTGCATATTTTTGGATTTTTTTTTACCCTTTCATTCCACTAGTAGGAGAGTTAGATAAACCAAAAAAACCTATGGTCCGAATCACTTCCGTATTCAGTCGATTTTTTGTCTTCCTCGCCTGGACTATGACGAAAAGTAGCAATTTCGTTTCGAGTCTGAAGAAAACTAGCACTTTCAGCTTGTGTCTGACGAAAAGTAACAATTTCGTTTTATTGCTGACGAAAAGTAGCACTTAAATTAAGTTTGTTAGTTTTCAAAGGGTGTTGGCTCGGTAACAAAATTGTTGCTTTTAATATATATTGAATTAGAAATTCGATATGTAGATAGATATTGAGCAAACGAAATGCGAACATGTGCTCACCGAAAATGAAGGCCTTATTTGAAATGGCAGGGATCGCTTAGTAATCGCTTAATAATATAGTACCTGGGTGACCGAGCCTTGCTCGGTATTTTTCGAATTTGTCGCATAATCTTACTTACCAAGAGCACTCAGATAGATAGAGCACCGAGATAGTGGTCGATATAACAAGGAATAATTAAAAATGTTCTGGTTGGTATACGGCCTCAAACACCTTCTGTTTGATTCCCATATTGCCATATATTACTTAGTATTTTAAAAAAAATCGGAAAGGTGGCAACCCTCTAAGCTTCCTTTAGTGGCAACATCCAAGTAGAAAATCTTAGAAGGAAGCATACTATCCATCTACCAAATTTCATCGAAATCGGTTTAGCCGTTCCCGAGATAGTGGTCGATATCTGAAGGAATAAATAAAATGCGGTCAGGTGGCAACCCTACTCGAAAATACTTTGGTTGGTATACGGCATAAAATACCTTTCATTTGATACCCATATTCCCATATATTGCTTAATATTTAAAAAAAATTGATATAGGTGGCAACCCTGTGAACCACCCCAAGTGGCAACACCAAAGTAGAAAATCTTAGAACAAAGGATACTACCCATATACCAAATTTCATCCAAATCGGTTAAGTAGTTCCTGAGCTAGTAGTGGATATACAAATATACAACTATACAAATATACAAGAATAACTCGTTTAAAGTTATAAGATTATATTTGAACAAGTAAGGAAGTTTAAGGCACCCCAATAATAATACTAAATTTTTGTTTATTAATTTTTTTCTACATCCACAATTATTTTATACTTTTTAGTTTAATTGCTCAATAAAGAGATTTTTTTGTTTTTTAGTCTATAATTTATTTTTAGTTTCAGATGCTGTTGTTGTTGTCTTAAGTTTCTAACTTACCGAGAAATTGTACAGAAAGCGATGGTAAAATTCCTTGAGAGTTGGAAAGACTTCCTGTAGAGTTTAATATGTGCGACACCTAGCGGACTTTTATCTTACTATCATTGCATTAACACTATGTTTTAATTATGTTCCAAGTGTCGAGACTGTAGCTTAAGGGGAAGTTTGTTATTTCTATTTATTTTGTATGGAATATAGAAGATCAAACAGGAAAGTGACCTAATATAAAGTTAGTAATAAAATTTAATGCACTCCTCAAAAGTAATTATTTTGACTATTGCATTTCTAATATATTGCAAGTAATCATTTCCAAAACATCAAATAAAGAAGCCATGCCTTTACAAAATTTGAATAAGCAAGCAATCGAAGTGCCTTTACGTTTTATAAAAACACATTTCAGTATACATATGTACATTCATATATGTACATATAGATATGTATGGGTGGAAGTATTACATTCGTATGAAAATTAATGCAGCTGCTGTTTAACGACTGGCTCCTCATTCTATGTATTAGCCGTTTTAATAAAGTTCTCCATTGGGCGTAGGCGCAACGGCGACAGCAGACAGCCGTAAAGTACCAACATGGCTGCAATAAATAGACATACAAACAAGTTAACAAACCAACAACAAAAAACCAATTGAAGAAGCATCATCAAGCAAAGCAACAAGATACATAAATGGTTAATAGCGTTGAGGCTATCAAACGGCCATGGCTTTGACCATGGCTGTGGGTCTGCAGCTGTAACCATGAGTAGCTGCTAATACAACTATCCAACCAACATACGGATTATGTAACTATCAACTACCCAAAAGTCCACAATGCGTTGCACGTTGTCCGATGTATCAATAACCCTTTTTTTTTATTGCGCTGCGAGTTGCAATTGATGCTGTTCGAACCGTAGCTCCAGCACTTCTAAGCTCATATCATCAGCGTGATCCTTGTCGCAATTTAAATTTTGTTTTTTTTTCCTTTTTTTCTATTTTTCTAGTTATTGTCGATTAGATTGTATACAATAAAAATGTCTTGCATTGCTTCAACAGATTTTGCAACAGTTTTATTTCCAAGCAACTTAGCAGCATTCCAGCTATGCTCGTGGGTACTAACAACAGTTCGCTTAGCTGGCAAACATACTTGGGCTTCAAACAATTGCACCTTCAGACTAATTCTAGTTTTTTGGAGTTTCTTCTCACTTTCATACAATTTCTGCATTTCGATGCTTACCTTATTTAGCTTATTTTTGGAGTTTGGTCTTCTCAATTTGGCAGAGCAGGGGCAAAAGTTCGTTGATATGTAAAGCTCAATAGTTCTCGAAATAGATCTTTTCGAATAGCTGTAGTCTTTGTATTTTATTTTCTCACAGTGAAAAATGATTTAAAATTGAGCTGTATAAGTATGAAAAAATATGTGGCACTTCTTTTACTAGGTGTGAGCAAGTTTAATCCCAGAACAACAACTTGAAGCTTCTCTTAGCAATATGAAGAATTTCATTGATCAAAAAAAAATTTGAGTGGCTAAAATAATAAGTTTAACGAATTTTTTTGCGAAATGCATAATAGCCGATATATCCTCTGTGGCTTTGAGTAAGTTTGCTATTTTATTGGGCTTAGATTTGATAAATTGTAGAAATTTTCCACAGGTCTTTGATCCCAGAGTCCTGTGTGACACAATTAATACTTGTTTTAAAATAAAAGGGCTGCCAGTAATGTCTTGATTTCACTCTCCATGCTCTCGATTGGGTTGATAATGTATCTAGTAATTCAGTGTAAAAGTAGTATGTATAAGGTTTAGAATGAATAGGCAACTAAGCGAACTTTTGTTAGTCTTCTTCTATGAACTAGTGTATTCATACCTTGACGGTGCGTTTACCTTTATTTTACCCATTTTCAAAGTGGTTGCGATCATCGCTTGTACGCATGTGGCCAATTTTATTGTTTTCTTTTAATGGAGTTGCAGTTTCTCAAATTTTTGTTTTAATACAAAAATGTTGCATCTTCATGGAAGTGATTTTGCAACGGTTGCGAGTTTACTTGCCGTCAATGGCATGATAGTAATGAAGCTAAAACCAGAAATCTACTTAAAGATTCTCAATAAATTCCCTCATCCTCTTTTTGTTTTATTTTGATTTATTTCAAATACTTCTTAATTCTTGTGAGGTTTTTATGGCTTGTAAGAGACGTCAACATATTTGAATTGATTTTTGTGACTTTATATAAAAATGTGCATTTGAAATTAAATATTTATAGACCTCAATTAAGTGGGCTTCTTGCAGGTTATTGGATTTTTTTTTTACACAAAAGCCTACCATCTGCCATCAATTGTTTGATTTGTCAGATCTTTGAAACTGTATGAAAAAGATCAATAAAACTTTCATTTCAGGTTTTTAGAGTTCAAACCTTTTTTAAATTAAGCCTCCTTAATGCTCAAACCGCCTGGTGTGGAGTGAAGGTTTCAATTGCATAGGGGTGAATGTTATTCAAGACTTGTATGTAGTTTTAAAGGATGATCAAAACGTTAAAATATAAGCAGGAAGGATGAGTTTTTGTTATTTTTTTTCACTAGGAGAACACTGTCCGAGATATGAAGAAAATCTTTAGTAGGCATCAAAAGGCAATGTGAACCAATATAGGAATTTGAACACAAATGTAACAAATGGAAGTAACACCGGTGACCAGGACTGTATTTAAGTCGTTAATTATTCCACGCTACAAGGCTGAATGCAAAAAAAAAAGTACAGTCAAACCAAAATAAAATTTCGTCAAGGCTGAAAGCATCACATGCTTGGATAGCTCTACCTGAGAGACTCTCAATAATAATCTTAAATAGATCGAGCATGATTCCAAGACTATAAATGAATCGAACTTAGCAGAACATTGTTAACCCCTCTACAAAAACAATAAAGGCACCTAAGTCAATTTATTCAATTTATTTCCATATGAACGATTTTACAATGGACCTAACAATCTAAACATCATATAATAATATAATCCCCATGAAGAAAAAGCAGAAAACTGCGAAATATGGTTTTGACCGAAATTTATGATGCGAAAATTGATATTTTATAATGCCACCATAAAGTCGAATTTATCTTTAGCCAACAGACGACCGACGAATTAGAGCTAATTAACAGTCATAGATACTATGCGGGATGCGACCACACACGCTCATTGACTCATTGCTATACCACAAATACCCAAAAACATCAGATTATCTCTAAGAAAGCATATTTTTCTCAGCGTAGCTCATAAACGACCCGCAGTAGCAGTGGTGGCGGATTTATTGCCCGCAATTCACCACAATTCCATTCAGGCGTTGGCAACCTTTTATCAAAGTATTAAATTAATAAAATGAGAAATTTTGAAATCTTCTTTTATACAAATTTGTGAGATTATTTAAATTCGTTTTTGTATCTGTGATACCAGCGAATCGGCGATAGCGTGTGTGGTCGTTGCAGCGGGGGGTTTGAGCGCCAAATGCAGCAAAAAGTCACGTCCATCTATAACGTACGGCAAACAACAACATTTATAGCATCAATAAAGTAATAAAAGCGAAAAATTAAATATATATGTATATACGGCCTGAAGGGTGACGATTTCCGGGAACTAAAAACTCTCACGCTTGGACTGTTGGAACTCTTGTTCCAACGGCAGAGGCGGTGAGCATCAAACCACAGTTGAGCGACTATTAAATAAATGATAAAAGTAGAGCTATGCTGAGTTTAGGATCATAAATAATCTGACAATGTGTGTCGTGCGCAAGATTTAACGAACAATCGGAATTACCTGATTTGTGGGACAGAGATAAAATAAGAATGGTGTCCTTTTTGCGTGCCATAGAAATGAATAAACGTACACACGTATATTGACTACTGGGTAGAGCCTCGCCGAAGGTATATTTTTGAGGCGCAGACAACCCGAAAGTTCGGGTTTTGTACATACTAATAAGAAGACCACCGAAGCTGCTAGCGATGATTAATTTTAACCCACATCATATTAATGCCTAAAAATACAGCTGCAGTGAGTCATGTCTGTAGCAAAAAAAAGCTACTACACTTCACTACCCGATTATTCGACGGGGTCAAACAAATCTTTCCGACTCACTCTTCTAAACTTTCTGGGAGGGTTTAGGCTGTAAAAACAACAACAACAACTTCACTTTCTAAGTGAAATAAACCAAATGTTGTTTTTCAAGGCTATCGAAATATGCATTTGTTCTAGTGATGACCCCTTTGTTTTACCCGAATCTCTTACGGCCTAGCCATTTATTTAAGTTTGTAAACAGGAAATAATTGCAGATTTTGCCATGGTGGCACAAATCCTCTGCGACTGTTAGTATGTTATCAAGGACTGCGGGATAGGAGTTTAGAATATGTCCGAGGTGGGCATACCGGACGTAGGAATAAAAATGCACAAAGGCAATGACGTGCAACTCGATTGTTGATATACGCATACCATGCCTCTCACCTCTCATTACCCTAGAAGTGTGACATGACCTAGAATATTGCACAGTCGGGCAGATACCGCATACCAGGGTTCATATCCGACAAAGGACTATCACTTTCGGCAACACTCCCCAAAACCTCCGGGTAGTGTTTTTGTTGTTACCAACAAACAGGTCTTCAAAATGGTTCGAAGAGGAGGAGTAACGGTGTATTTACGTGGTATCATAACAGGGCTTCTGACACTTGGACTATTGTGCTTCTGTGGCAGTCACCTCAACCTAAACTAACCTGGCCATGGTGACTACACACGTGTGTTTTGCCATAAGGCTGCGTTTATGATCGCTTGTGGGCAATAGTGACAGCCCACCAGACTTTGAGCTGTCTGAAAATTTACTTGCCTTCCCGTGAAAAACTGTACTCTCCCGCCTAGTGTTCCCTATTCTTATTTTAATTCCGTACCTTAAAACATTACTGATCGATCGCCCAACCAAAGCCGAATGTTCGTCTACGCTCTACGCCTAACCTAGTATATGTGCGCATCTGCGAAAGTCAACCTTACAGTCAAAAATGACTTGGTTGGAATGCGGTGAGTCTATTTATATTTGTATACCTCAATGCATTTATTATCCTTTTTTCGTGTCCTTCGCAACCATTCAACAAAATGCACATAAAAGATGAAATTGAATGATGTGTTGTTGCAAAAGCAATTTGTGAGTTGACAAAATAAGTAGAGACCAAATAACCGAAAAAAGAGCACTTTGATTGCACCGCCTTTGTCGTCTTGTTCGTTTTTCTTGACGTTTACGTTTATTGTCCTTGTTGCCACTCCTGCTGCTTGTCCTTGCTTCTTAGACTGCTGTTATGCTGTTATGACCTAAATTGTAGCATTGTTAGTAGGTATTGACTTTGACTCCTTGCTGCTATTGTCAGGGGAAGCCAAATATTTACTTATTGCTGCTTCATCCTACTTTTCTTTAGCTCCATTTGTTCAAATATACAGTGTGGAGTTTAACTATAGTGACAACAAGATTTTGGTAAATGTGGACCCGATTCTAGTGGCAAGAATGCAAATACTTCCATTATACTTTCGATTGAAGAAGTCTACGGCGACCAAAGCTCCAGTATTTTCGGAAACGAATTCGAAGCTCTGCTACATCTCTAGTCTGTAAGCTCCACATTGTCCAGTTTTGTCATAGTTTATAGAATGTAGATCTGGGCTAAATCAGGCATAGTCAAACGGAGTCAATCTGAAAACGAGATATTTTCCTATTCAGGGAATGACCTTATATGTTCGTAATTACTAATTGATAACTTTCTTCAGAATACTATCCGACAGTAGTCTAAATCGTTGGCTGGAATTTAATAAAGCCACTATATGTACTTAAGAAAACATCTCATGTGAAGCTTGGTTTCGACCAAGGACCGTAACTGTTATGAGTTTTATTATAAAATTCGCTATTTGATCATTATTTTCAGATTTTGTTTGAGTTTTTCGAACTGTAAAAAAAATTAAAACTTAATTTTTATTCCTGAAGGATAAAATACCGCTCAAAGAATAAGTTTTAGTTTCATAAAAAAAAGGTAAACTCAAATTTATATAGGTTTCGCTAAAATTTTCTTCAATCAATGCAGATTTCCACGTTTATATACTTTAAACTTTCCTCCGGTTCTGGGAAGCCTTTGATTTTTTTCATTAAAAATAATGATTATAGGGGGTCCCTGGTTTCGACAAACCTTGTGGAACTTAGAACAAAAGTTTGAATCCGTGCTACGCTTGCTTGAACTTTCGCAGAACTTTTTTAGGACTGATAAGCTTGGAGTTGTTGTTTATTAGAAATTCGAGGTCAAAAACTTTATTGTATATTTATTTTGTTTTGTTGATTTTCCGACAGGGTGGAAAGTTGATGTATATTGGAACGATTTTCCGTCATCCCATTTTCAATCAAGAAGTACTTGATTGAAATCAGCTGTGCCCATATTTCTGTCCCGTAGTGTGAGCTACTTAAGTCAGTCCTCTAAGTGATTGTAATGAGTTTTTGAATTTTTTCTATTATCTCATTTTAGTTGACATTGCTGCAATATTTTTATTGTTCTTTTATTTTGTATGTTTATCCTGCTTCTACTGTTTTCAGTTTTGTTCGTTTCTTTATTTATTAATTTTCGTTTTTTTTTGTATCAATACGGAGTTTTCGCTGGTAATAATGCTTGTAATTCATACCATTTTTGAGTTTATGTTTTTAGTTATTGTCAAATGTTACACTTTGATGGTTTACCGCTTTAGTCTTCTTAACTCATCGTTCTTCATTTGTTTTACCGCTTTGTCTATTCTGTGGCTTTGTGGCGCATTCCTGCTGTTTTGTTTGCAAAATTTGAGGGTTTGAACTCGTCTTTTTTGATGATTGGGTGGTCGGTGGAGACTTTTTTATGCTATGGCGAGTATTTGAATAAGGGAGTGATCGCATCACGAAATGTATTGTGCTTGAATAAAATACTGAAAGATTAAGAAAATTTATGAAAAGGAGAACGACTCAAACTCTCATGCTGAAATAATGACGCCGCTTCGAAGAATTTCTTTAGCGGTTACGCCAAATATGCTAAACAAAGATCCTACGTATATCGGAGGCCTACAAGTTTAATTTCCAGAGCTCAATATATTTTAAGTTTGTTCTACCTACTTTTTCGCTAATGAATAAGATCCCTTATACTCACCACAAATTGTGGTACCACTTTGAAGTGAATGCCCAACCACAAAGTCAAATCTATAACAACTTCTTCTTAGCGAAATGAAGTTGCATTAAACCGAAAAAATGCATAAAAACATTTTGCTCACTTTTTATGGGTTTACCACTTTTGTGGTTCGTTTAAGACAATTTGCCGAACTTTAGCCAAAGCAAAAAATCTTAAAAACTGTTTGTTGCAGAGAAAGTCAGCAACATGTGTTGTTGGTCGAAGCAAAATATGTTGCGAACAATCAAATAATTTCTGTTTTTTGGTTTTTTGGTGTACCAAATGTGCATTTATTAAATGTATTTTACTTTGTTGTTGTTTTAGAACTTTTCTTACTTCGCTTCAAAAATTGTAATTTATGCGCAATTTAAATGCCATTTTGTTGGCAGTTTTGCAGTTGCTTTTTATTATCGCTTTGTATTTGGCATAACATAGAGTTTTGTTTTTGTTTTCATAACTTAAGAGTTCTTCTCTTTTGCTGCTCTTTGTCTTTAGAAATGAAAACATCTGCTTCATATTGACATGCAAGGCGATGCCGTCGGTCAAAAATCGATATTGAAAGATGGCCAAATACATTTTAAGGATATTTATTGAACGGCCAATGATTGGCCTGAAGAAATGGCAGAACAACAGCCATATGTTCTTGCGATGGCAGCTGCTGTAGCTGGAGGTTATTCCATTTGAAGGTAAATGGTGTGGGTCCGATTAACATCTCCCAACGGCTGGAGGCTGACTAACTTTAGAGAGGCACCATGATGATTCCTAAATAAAGCGAGCCATCAAACAACCTGGTTGATTTCTGATAAAAAAAAAAGTGAAGCCAAATCAATTACGTCTGGATCGATGACAGACATTGAATTAGGGTCCAGGGTATGCATACTCTAAAAGATCACAGTTTCGGCTTAGCTCATAATTTTGTGGACATCATTCCAAGGTATCAGCCAGGCTTTAAGGCACAACTGGCACGATCAGCAATGCTGACCCTCTTGGAAAAGACGGTCTCTGCCTACATGTTCATACTGTGAGCCATAGCGATCATAATTTGGCACATTTGGATATCTATGCCGAGTCTCTCTTAGGATATAACCCTCGGGTATACCCTCCCGATCGCTAAAACTATACGAAGTCAGTCTCATTTATATTACTAAGGTTCTATTAAGCGCATTGAGAAATGATTGAAGCCTACCGCCACTGAACTGATTGGACCTAACTAGTGCGACTTCACGTGTGGTAAGTATAATATCGACTTTAGGATACACCAAATCATGGAGAATACCGATCATAAGGCGATCGGCATACCATCTGTTTATTGATTTTAAAACGGTTTTAGAAAACGCGAAAAATTGCTACCTAGAAGATGGTCAGGATGATCGTGACATATGGCAAGTTTTCTAAGAAAATCGCCACTACCTGCAGATGGTGTGCATTACATAACTTTTTTGATAAAATCAGTACTTAAACTGAATATATACTGAATCTTTAAGACCTTCTAGCTTATCGAGCTGGTGGAGAAGATTAATATCCTCTGATTACAGTGCAATTAACGATTGATCAAGGTTGTTTGCTATTTCGTAAAAAAAGTGAAGGGTTTCTAATTTTTCGTGTTCCGATTGTTAAGGCCAACTTTTTTCTCCGTCCGAGTTATAAAAAGAAGCAATATATGTACATATGTATAAGTTTAAGTTAAAAATTATATCTAACTGACGAACCGTATCTTCTAACTTTAGACAAGCTATTCTTGCACATTTATATACCCAGACTATCTCGAAAACGGCTCACCCAATTTGGATGAAATTTGTTATATAGGTAGCGTACTACATCTAAGGGCCGTTTACTCAATATCTGATTAACTGCTTAATCAAGACTTTATAAGAGGTTGGCCCTAAAACAGTTTACTCAATGTCTGATTATCGACGAGACGCTGATTATCTTCTGTTAAAAGTTATCAAAGGATGGACCGCTGATTATGTGCTTATGAAAACAAAAAGTTACAGCTGAAAGTAAACATCTGATTTTGTGATAAATAATTTTGCTAGCAAACTCTGCGAAGAATAGAGCTTAAAATTGTAATATATCGACATAAAGAAATATCACAATCGAAATTTGTACACCAAAAATTGTAAACAAGAGCAGCTGTCACTTTTTATGTGTTCACAATGCAACTTTTGTGAATTTTTTCCCAGAAACGTTCACAGTGACCAACTTTATGATGATAACTTAATCAGACTTTGTGTAAAAGCAAATGTCATTTTGAGGCAAGCCATGATTAGGTTATCATGTGATAAAGTTTATCATAACCAGACATTGTGTAAACGGCCCTAAGTATTTGTACCTAGGTTTTGCCACATAGGTTGTTTTTACGGGGTTTCCACCTATCTGCATTTTTTTTAATGAATTGTGATATGCAATGTGGGTATGAAACGAAAGGTACTTTCCGGCGTATTTCAAAAAACATTTCTAAGGAGGGTTGCACTTATTGCATTGGGAAGTTAGTTGAAGGAACCGCAGTCGCCTCCAGCACATCGCCTCAAGCGTGGTGCAAAACCAGTTGTTTGGAAAGCATTGGACATCTAACTTAAAATTTAAGATATCGCTTATTTCGATAATTCGACTGGTTTCGGAGTTATGGACAAATATGTGAACCAAGGTGACCAAAAACGTGTTTAGTACAATATGGGTATCAAACGAAAGTTGATAATGAGTGCTGGAACTTAATCATATTCCATACCTTAATGGAAATAATGATTAAAATCGGACTCAGTCCATTATTAGTTCTGAGACGCAGGGAAGCGGTCCGGGTTTACCAGCAAAAGCCGGCTGGCATACCGACAGCATAGTATATCTCTAATATGCACGCACACACAAACCCCACAGAGTGCGTTGTATTCAACAAGAAACTAATCAAATTTAAATACTGCAATAGTGAATATGAATACATAAAACACCAAAATTATAGAATACAAAGCAGTTATAACACTTTACTAGTTCCTACAGAGTATAAATTTCAGTTTAAATTGAAATTTTTAGATGTCCTTTTTATCTTAAAACAACTCTGAACGCAATTTCCTTCATTACACTTTCTCGTAGTACCTTCATCCACTACCTTCCACTCCGATTCGCAAAAGAAGATGCCAAACTAGTACGGGTAAACAATGACCGACAGTCTTTAACCAAACAATTCAGTAAGAAATCTTTTAGAGACTTGTCGAACATATCGAGCCCTTTTTGGTGTAACCAACAAAAATAAAATTTTACAAGAAAAGGTTTTTAGTTTACAAATATAGAAAATTTGAAAGCAAAATGTTACCTACATCATAATTGCTTTTGCTTTATTTTTTTATAAGGTACATAGTACTATTAGAGGTGGAAAAATTTGTGAGATGTTTTAAAATAAACAGAATTATCGAAAATACGGATTTTCAGAATTTTGTTGGTTACGCCAAAATTGCGGTTAGGGCTCGATACAGGGAAAGCTTTTTTGAGGAGCCACCAAACTTTGTTATCAATAAAAAAATACTATTTTCACGTCATTTCTGTGGTTAGTGTTCGATATGTTTTTAAAATCTTTTTTATAAAAGCTCCACTGTTGGTAAGTAAAACTGTGTATACAAACAAGCAGAATATCTTTGCTGATGAGTATCTAAATCAAACTAAACTGTATGGCAACTATTCGAATAAAAATTGTTCGAATAAAAAATTCATTGATTCGAAGGCTATAAAAAACTCGAATATGATCAAATAGCAATACAGCTTGTGAACACATTTGTACACGAAAACATGCATACATACATACAAAAAGTGAATACATGCTCATAGGTACAATCGATGAAGGCAGTGAATTTCGCTTCCGACATCTCTCGCATTTCAATAAAACTATGCGAATGATACCCTTCAAATAAACGCATAAATTATTCGAATAAATACTATTCGAATTTTTTGAAACGAATTTTTTATTCATTTATTCGAATGTTATTCGAAAATAGTCCCACTACTAATGGCAACCTATGAAAATGCCGAGCAAAGCTCGCTCGACCGGGAACTGATTAAGTTGAACTGAAGATAGCGCTAACCACACAAGCAACCTAACTACACAGTTCCCCATTTGCAGATGCGGATGCGAATATTCGCTGTATGCCTAGTACATACTCGTAAACATGTATATAATTCCTACAAATACCGCCGGAAAGGGCTCAATGTTGTGTCCAGAGTGGAAGCCGAAAAAAACTTTCAATGAATACCCGTCAATGTATGCTTCAATATTTTTCCTTATTAGCAAAAGTCCATAACAATAAGATTCATATGTTCCTTTAGCAATTAGACACTTTAGCACTACAAATATGGAGTTCGTCCCCTATAAAATATAGTAAGTAATATTCGTCTGACATTCCATGAGTGCAACAGTCTTCGTTCGGTTGACTCTTTTTCACCATTTTAGATTCATATCTTTACAACTTTATCGTGGCATTTATGTGATGCTGTGCTGCGCATTCGCAATCAACTACCGACAAGTCTCTGAATTGGACACAGCTAAATTGGGAAATGCACTTAACCCAAAGGTAGATGTCGAAATGTCGCCTTTGGACAGCAATATGGACGTTTTAGCTATCAAAGTTTCCGTCAGCGTCCGTGGCCCTGTGGTCGAATGTCGTCGCTGCGAATGCTTTAATTAACATTAAAATAAGGCGGAACGTACTTGTACGTATAACACGCACCCCTCACCGCAACCGACATATAAATTAGCATGGCATGGCAGCCAGAGAAGATCTCATCATTAAGGCGACGAAGTTGCTACTACATAAGCTCAATTTAAACATATGTACATTTGCACATACTCTAAATATGCCCATTCGGCGTAGTATTCCTGGCTTGCATTGGTTGCATTGCTTTGTTGTGCTGAGTTTCATCAGCACCTACCTCCTTCAACTGCACATACGCAACTAGTCTTTTTTCATTGTGAAATCCTCAAAAGCTCAACATGTCATGCATAAAATCCCAATTTAAAAGCATGGAAATTTCAACTGCTCTTCTTAAGCCTATTGGCATTGGTATTACGTGGTGCGGCCACTAAGTTTCGGGGTTACTACTTCGGTTTCAATAAAGCTGATACGGGTTTGAACCACAGAAAAAGCAGAAAATATGATAAATTTCCACAATTGGAAACGGTGGGATTTTGCGGGGGTGCGAATGGAGGCGTATCCAAGTTTCGAAAGTCAGTTAACTAAGGTATTGCCACAAGGTGTGGGAGATGATCCAGGGAGAATGCATGTGAAGCCGGTCTGCTTCGAATTGTTGAGATATACACTTGAGAACGCAGCCCACAGACTTAAACATTCAAATAGGCTTAATATATGTATCCTGGTAGAGACAGCGATGGGGACTAGGTTAGGTTGAATTGAAAGTTTGTGCGTACAGATTGGAAACCATATCCAAAACCAGGATCCACCTCAAGATTCAGTCTGGTTGCTACGAACCTTAATCTAGCGAGCGCAGAGCAGGAACACATAGCACACCCAACCGTCTACTCCTGCAGTCCACACTTTCTAGATCTATTGTCACTGAAGATACCTAATTTATACGAATGTGATAACAGACGGCAGTTCCCTTAAAGTAAGCGCACGGTGTACCAGGTACACTGTACCTACAGTCCTTCCCTTTTAGGAATAAGAGCAATTTTGTTAACCTCACTTATACCACTTGCGCATGAACTTAGAGAGACTTTGCTACTTGAAGGATCTGCTTATTTTCTGATCGGCATAGTACACATCAGACCTAGACGCGGATGGTAATCTATTAGCGGGTATAAGTTGGCTGTTTTGATCACTGCGATTATCTCTGGAGTAATTTAGATGCTTAAGTTGATGGTCGACATGATGATTTACTCTTCAAAAACCTGTACACATAAAACTTTGGAGAGTGTTGGAAATAACAACAACAACGTTTTGGGGAGCATTGTCTATATGACGACTCTTTGGTCAAATACACATCAGGCACGATCTATAATTAGTACCGACTTTAGTGCGAACGACCCGATATGTCCAAGTCGAAACTTCTCGGTCAGCAAACTATCACCCTCTTCCGCCGTAACGAACTTTCGGTAGTCAGAGCCTGGCGCTGATTTGGGCCTCAAAATCCTTCATTCGCAAAGACGATAGTAGAAAGCTGATTAAATGCAGTTCTTACCAAGTGCCAGACAAATTTTGCTCTTCACTTTAATTGCCTTTGATTTTTTACTTAGTTTCTGAGAGTTCTTGAATTCCTCAGAACTGAATCTCCACACCTCGTATTCACATTCTAGCAACATGTCGATATATCAAGGGCTTAGCGTTGATTTCATTGCTTCATAATTACGCCTTCAGTATGGCTGGCACCGTAAGAGTTGTCCAATGTGTCGATGTGCTCTGGTCATTAAGTGGAATCTCATTCGTTCAACATACAGTAGGCCGATCAGTAAGTAGACTAGTTTTTGTTGTGCCAATATTTTTTGTTGAATTCCTTCGCGCAACCCACTTCAGTTTGCGAACGACAGGACAACATCAACAGCAACGTTAAATATGCAAAAGTCACCACAAACTGAGCAGCGCAAATGAGGCAAAAAATTAAATAATTTAATCTTGTTATTGTTGTGTGCAGAAATCAAGTTGTCGTCTGTGCGAATCAACTCCGTCCGTCGTACAACAAAGATTGCATTGTGTACTAAGGATCAGCGAATGGTAAACAAAAAGCTGTGTACATGCATATGTACGGAATAATGGGCGATTCATTTATAAAAATTATTCAATATCTTTAAATATTTTAATTTTGGTACTCAAAGTCACATGAGCTTTTCTAGCAACTAGTGAGAAACTCACTAACAAAAGTTTTCAATTTATGTTTTCAATATTCGTCTATTTTTTTTTAAAGATAATCTATACAAACAAACAATGAATAGAAAAGGAAACATTAGCAGGGAAATGGAACACCATCATATGGGGCGAAAAATACGTAAAGTGAAGTTTAACAGCTTCCGAAATGGATCGATCTACTGCAGTGTTTGCGCTTAGAATGGTTTCTGATGGCTTATTATAAATTTAATGAACATGAAATGGTTTTATAACTTTGGTCCGATGTTTGTAAATGCGAGAAGAAGCAGAGATAGACCCACCAATAAGTATACAGAAATGATCAGGGCGATGAGCTGAGTCGATTTAGCTATGTCCGTCTGTTTGTCTGTCTTTCTGTTTGAGCGCAAACTAGTCCCTCAGTTTTTGAGATATCTCGATGAAATTTGGTATGGAGCCGCCATTTTGTAACATATTAATCATTTCTTGGAACCAACAGGATCGGACCAATACAGCACATATCTCCCATACAATCGATTGTTCCGAAAAAAATTTTCTTTACTCTTTTCAACCTAAACTATTGGAGAATAACATATTTCGAAATCTCGGTATCCGGGATAGTAAAACCCTAAAGTAATTGGCATCCCTAGTACGGACACTCATCGTGATTGGATAGGTTAAATATTTGAGACGTTGATTGCTCGGTTTCGCATTGGTCGAAGGTGCAGAAGAAACGAAAGCGGTTAACATAGTCATTAGGGTTTGCAGATAACTGCAATTCCAGGAAAATGGCTAGAAAATCAGAAAGACATTTACCATTTTTTGGCAGCAGTGCAGAATAATTAGAGGGACCTCGATCGTATTTAGATCTTTTTGTCTTCATAAGTTTCAAGGAACAACGATTACTCACTCCAAATTGTTTGAGCAAGCGATAAAGCTGGACGTGATAGGAACGAAGGCAAAGGCGTAGTATCTGCCGTCATCAGCATACGGACCATCATTTCTACTGTTAAGACAGTTTTCCAAATAAATCAGATCCTTCACAGTTTAAGCCTTTTGTCTGTTATTACGTAGTTGCCAAGGAAGCAGCAGATGCGCCGATTCTTAATTTGATGAAAACGGAGAAATTGCTAATTCTCGTTCACTGCAAGTTCTACTTTTTTGCCTCTTTATCCAGGCCGGAGAAGACAGAACTTACTTAATTTTAAGCTCTTTACCGTTACTAGCAACTTCTGGTACTAGTTCGAACTCTTCGAACTTTGGGGTCGATACTACTTGCTTTCCTCTTCAGACGATGCATGGAATAGATAACGACGGGTGAGTGGAAGATCACCCTGTTTCAAAATATTTTGAAGAACGAACTATCTCAGCATTTCGGTTCAAAGACCGCTCAACGCAGCTGAAAACGTGTTAGATTTCCTTTGAGATAGTGACTTCTTGAAATTTATTTGTCGATATATTTTTTGAAAAAAGTAGGTTGGAGTTAAAAGTGTCATCTAAAGTAAAGGAAAAACTGAATATTGCTGGTTATAGGTGAAATTCGTGAAGCCTTAGAATAAGGCTCCATTACTCCTTCATTAATAGTTTTCTGTAGATAGTACTTGGTAACGAAACCTGATCGCGATAAACGCCGAATCGACTACCACTACCACTACCACTAGTAAATAAGGACGTGAATAAATAATCGACTAAAGTATTAACTATCGACATTTTTTGATATAATTGATCAGTGATAAACAAATTTTTTAATAAATCGATTAAAAGTATTACACATTTTAAATCGATGTTTGTAAATAGTCCCATCTATGCGACGATTCATCGATATTTATATTTTTCATATTCAAAGTATATTTCAAGCAACATTAATTAATTTTCCAAATTTTTCTAAAATCAATTTGATGGATAAAATGCAAAGAAATTTACAAATTTTATGGGGGAATATTGAATTGTTCAGAGTGAAATTCCATTTCACATATAAAAATGTGGGGACAACGAAGTTGTGATCAGAATACCCAGAATGCACACAAGTTTGCAAGTGGTTAATGAAAAGACATTTGCAAATCAGAAACACTATGGAGCTATAACGTCTCAATGGACTTGCTTCTTTAAGTTTTCGCCATCAAACTGATTTAACGGAGGATGAAATTCTCCAGACTTTTTTCAAAAAGCCTGGGAAATTGCAGAATACCACAATGTAGCTTGTGTGAGTTCAATTATTTCATCTAAAAAAAAATTTGAAATAAAATATAAAACTTTATATAGGGTAAGTTCTTATTTTTGGGGTGTCTGAAAAATTTGATAATACGATTCTTTTTCTAATCTATTAGAACTACAAAAACAAGGCATGAGTACAAGTTTGATGTGTGTCCTTCCTATTTTCCTCTCCTTTCCTTTTCTTTCCTTTCCTATGTTTTCCTTTCCATTCCATTGCTTCCCTTTCCTTCCCGTTACCATAGTTCCTTTTAATTAATTTAATTTAATTAAATTTTTTTTATTGTT